>JASUUF010000152.1:80000-680000 GCA_030449835.1 Clausena lansium
TAGAATTCTGACTCGGCCTTCTGTATACACCTGGATGCAGCCTTAGCAACGCCAAAGGGAAGAATGGTATCCCGTTTGGGTCCCCCATGATTGTTTTTAGTGAGTTTTGTAAGGAATTCCAAGGAAAACCAGGTTTTTCAAGAAATTTTTGAACAAAATTTAGGGAAAACTATTAGAGCCTCCCAGAACGAGTATTTCTAAGCATTAGACGGCTCGTGACTAGCCAGGAAATGAGATGGCAGAGCGAAACTGGGTGAATTTTTGGGGAAAAACACTACATTTCTTCCCTGGAGCCATTCTGGGCCAAAAAAGTGAAGGATATAGCACACCGGGTTTGGGGTTTTTCCTTTGGTTTGCCTAAGACGGCATTGGAAATCTGACCCAGCCATCTGTACATACCAGGATACTGCCTAAATGGCACCAAAGTGAAGAATGGTACCCGTTTGGGTCCCCCAGGATAGTTTTTAGTAAATTTTGTAAGAAATTCCAAGGAAAACCAGGTTTTTCGGGTAATTTTTAAACAAAATTCCTGAAAAACTATTAGAGCCTCCCGAAACGGGTATTTCTACCCATGAGACGGCTCATGACGTGCCAAGAAATATGTTGGTAGAGAGAAATCTGGTCAATTTTTGGAGAAAAACACAAAATTTCTTCCCCGAGACCATTCTGGGCCCAAAAAGTAAAGGTAATAGCACACTAGTTTTGGGGGTTTTCCTTGGGTTTGCCTAGGACGGCATTGGAATTCTGACTCGGCCTTCTGTACGCACTGGATGTCGCTAAATGATGCCAAAGGGAAGAACGATTCCCCTTTTAGGTCTCTCAGGATAGTTTTCAGAGAATTCTGTAAGGAACTCCTGGGAAAACTAGGTTTTTCGGGTAATTTTTGAACAAAATTTTGTGAAAACTATTAGAACCTCCCAAAATGGGTATTTCTAAAAATGAGATGGCTCATGACGAGCTAGGAAATGTGTTGGCGGAGAAAAATTGGGTCACGTTTTACAAAAACACAACATTTCTTTGCCGTGGCCATTTAGACCCGAAAAGTGAAGGCTATAGCACACTGGTTTTGGAGGTTTTCCTTAGGTTTGTCTAAGACAGCATTGGAATTCTGAGAAATTTTTAGGGAATTTTGTAAGAAATTTCGAGGAAAATTAGGTTTTTCGGACAATTTTTGAACAAAATTTCTAGAAAACTATTAGAACATACTGGAATGGGCATTTCTAAGCATGAGACGGCTCGTGACGAGCCAAGGAATGTGTTGGTGGAGATAAATCGGGTCAATTTTTGGAGAAAAACACAACATTTCTTCCCCGAGGCAATTCTGGGCCTTAAAAGTGAAGGCTATAGCACACTGGTTTTGGGGGTATTCCTTGGGTTTTCTTAGGACAGTATTGGAATTCTAACTCGGCCTTTTGTACGCACCTGGATACAGCCTAAACGACGCCAAAGGGAACAACGGTACCCTGTTTGAGTCCCCTATGATAGTTTTTAGTGAATTTTGTAAGAAATTCCAAGGAAAACTAGGTTTTTCATGCAATTTTTTAGTAAAATTCTGAGAAAACTGTTAGAACTTCCCGGAACGGGTATTTCTAACGGTGAGACGGCTCAAAACGAGCCAAGAAATGTGTTAGCGGAGAGAAACCGGGCCACTTTTGGTAGAAAAACAAATTCTTCCCTGGAGTCATTCAAGGGCCAAAAAGTGAAGGCTAAGCACACCGGTTTTGGGGGTTTTCCTTAGGTTTGCCAAGGACAGCCTTGGAATTCTCTCTCGACCATCTGTACGCACCTGGATACGACCTAAGCGACGCCAAGGGGATGAATAGTATCCCATTTGGGAACCTCAGGATAGTTTTTAGCGAATTTTGCAAGAAATTCCAAGGAAAATTAGTTTTTTCGAGCGATTTTTGAAAAATATTCTAGGAAAACTATTAAAACCACCCGGAACGGCGATTTTCCAGAATGAGACGGCTTATGATGAGCTAGGAAATGTGTTGGCGGAGAGAAATCAGGTCACTTTTGGGAGAAAAACAAAGCATTTCTTCCCTGGGACCATTTTGGGCCCAAGTAGTGAAGGCTATAGCACATCGGTTTTGGGAGCTTTCCTTGGGTTTGCTTAGTACGGCCTTGGAATTCTAACCCGGCCTTCTGAACTCACTTGGTTGCTGCCTGAGCATCGCCAAGGGGAAGAACGGCACCCCGTTTGGGTCCCCCGGGATTGTTTTTAGTGAATTTTGTAAGAAATTCATATAAAAACTAGGTTTTTCGATCAATTTTTTAACAAAATTCTGGGAAAACAATTATAACCTCTCGAAATGGATATTTCTAAGCATGAGGCGGCTGATGACGAGCAAGGGAATGTGTTGGTAGATAGAAACTGGGTCACTTTTTGGTGAAAAATACAATATTTCTTCCTCGAAGCCATTATGGGGCCAAAAAGTAAAAGCTATAGCATTCCGATTTTGAGGGTTTTCCTTGGGTTTGCCTAGGACAGCATTGGCATTCTGATAGCTCTATGAAATGAGAGTTATCATGCTATATTTAGACCTAAATTTGCATTACTTAGGGGGTAAATGGTGAAGTTTTATTATATTTTTAATTACATTTTGCATGTGCACGTATTTAATTTTAGTTGTAATAAAATGATGTGTGGAAGGCCATTTCATGCCCTTTTTGTGTATAATTGTAGGTGATCTCAAGAGTTTATGGTTTGACAAGGGATACTACAGAAGAAGGATCGCATGCTGCAGGAACAGGTTTGCAGAAAATGACAAAAGACTTAGCTGCAGATGAACAAAATGAAGTCTGAATTAGAAGAGATGCTGTAGCAATTGCTGCAGCATTCCTGGGGCAAAGACTAACAAGATAGCTCACATACCCGCCGATAGAATCTGCTGTAGTAGAATATTCTGCTGTCATTATCAGGCACAGACAAAATAGTGACAGACCTGCAGAAAGAAACTAAAGCTTAGTCTGCACGTTAGCAAAACTAAACATAAATAAGAGAGAATGCTAGAGAGTTGCTGCAGCAATCCGAGAACAAAACAGAAAGATAAAAAGGACTGTCCAGCCTGTCACACTAGTAGACAAAGCTTGCTGCAGCCGTTGTTGCCACTGTCAGTAGCACACAAAATACCATGTGGTCCTAGGATATCAAAGAGTGACAAGTGCCCTCATTTCCTCTCAGGGGTGCCTTAATTCCAAGATATAAAAAGATATTTTAAGGCAGCCACCACCATTTATATTCAATATTCATCATCCATTGTCCATTATCATCACCTACAAGCAGCCACTCTAACCCACCGTCACCCATCATCATTCACAGCCGTCACTTACAAAATCAAGGAGATGTTCAAAGCTACAGGAAAGGAGCAATTGAAGAGGAAGGAGGATACTCCGAGATTGAAGAGTGACACTTTTACTTTGTTGTATCTAAACTTTATCTTTGTATTTATTCATTTTTAATCTCTCCTTGAGGATGTATTTGATGACAAACTCTTATGCTTTTACTGTTTTAAAGCTCATCAGGAGTTAAACTTTTAAGTAGTTGGATTTTAAATGAACTTTATGGTTATTTGACTCATATATTTTGTTGCTGGGTGTATGTTGTAGCATTTTGCCTTGATTGTATGTGTTATAATTCTCTATTTTGACTGACCACCCATTTAGTAGATACAAGCTAGGAAAGGGCCTAAAAAAAGTCTGACCAAGTGGATCTAGCCAAGACAATACATGATTCTAGAGTAGGTTTCCCAATTTGAGTTTATCTCGATTTGAATAGGGCCATGCCTATTCTAGAATTTGTGATGAACTAGACATAGATAGTCACTTTGTAGGGTTAAAGGAACCTAGAACGATTAATGTTCTATCTAGATATTGGCTTAGCAACTGGTCATTGTTAGCTTGCTTTTAGATATAAGATATCCAACAGGTGATAATTGGGGATGCATGAGTGATTCTGCCCAGTGCTGTAGTAGATGTTGCAGCAACAGAGCATGAAGTAAAAAAGAGTCAAAACCATTAAGTGAGTATGAGATCCAACTACCCTTTTGTCATTGAGCATATCCTTGTGTGTAACATAGCTTTCATTTATTGCATTTAGTTTATTGTACTTTTTAATTTCTTTAGGCCTCTCATCTTAAATTTTAATCTTGTTAATTACTTAGCTAAAATTTGCACCATAAGATTGCTGTAGCAAGTTGCAATAGACCTATCCAAGTGGAGACGATATGATTACTCATCACTTTATTACTTGTTGATTCCGCTTGCACGTTGACATCATTCAAAAACCACTAACAAGTTCGGACCTGGACTTCTGCATGCACTTGTATGCTGCCTAAATGACGCCAAGGGGATGAACGGCACCATGTTTGGGGGCCCCAAGATAGTTTTTAGTGAATTTTGCAAGAAATTCCAAGGAAAATCAGGTTTTTCGAGCAATTTTTTAACAAAATTCCGGGAAAACTACTAGAACCTCCCGAAACGGGTATTTCTAATCATGAGATGACTCATGACGAGCCACTGAATGTGTTGGTGGAGAGAAACTGGGCCACTTTTGGAAGAAAAGCACAACATTTCTTCTCCGGAGCCATTATGGGGCCAAAAAGCGAAGGCTATAGCAAACTGGTTTTTGGGGTTTTCCTTGGGTTAGCCTAGGACGGCATTGGAATTCTGACCCAGCCTTTTGTACGCACCTAGATAAAGCCTCTGGATAAAGCCTAAATGAAGAGCGATACCCCATTTGGGTCCCTCGGGCCAGTTTTGAGTGAATTTTGTAAGAAATTCAAAGGAAAATGAGGTTTTTCGAGCAATTTATGAACAAAATTCTGGGAAAACTAATAGAACCTCCTTGAATGGATATTTCTAAGTATGAGACGGCTCAGGACAAGTCAATGAATGTGTTGGCAAAGAGAAACCGAGTCACTGTTGGGAGAAATGCACAACATTTCTCCCCCGGAGCCATTTTGGGGCCAAAAAGCGAAGGCTATGGCACACTGGTTTTAGGAGTCTTCGTTGGGTTTGCCTAAGACGGCATTGGAATTCTGACCCGGTCTTCTGTACACACCTGGATGCAGCCTAAACAACACCAAAGAGAAAAACGATGCCCCATTTGGGTCCCTCGGGATAGTTTTTAGTGAACTTTGTAAGAAATTCAAAGGAAAACGAGATTTTTCGGGCAATTTATGAACAAAATTCCGGGAAAACTACTAGAAACTCCCATAACAGGTATTTCTAAGCATAAGAAGGCTCAGGACGAGCCAGGAAATGTGTCGGCAAAGAGAAACTGGGTCACTTTTAGGAGAAAAACATAACATTTCTTCCCCAGAACCATTCTAGGGCAAAAAAATGAAGGCTATAGCACACTGGTTTTGGGGTTTTTCCTTATGTTTGCCTAGTACGGTATTGGAATTCAGACCCGACCTTCTAGTCGCACCTAGATGTAGCCTAAACAACGCCAAATTGAAGAACAGTACCACTTTTGGGTCCCTCGGGATAGTTTTTAGTGAATTTTCTAAGAAATTCAAAGGGAAACGAAGTTTTTTCGGTAATTTTTGAACAAAATTTCGGGAAAACTATTACAACCTCCCGGAATGGGTATTTCTAAGCATGAGACGGCTCGTGACTAGCCGGAGAATGTGTTTCCAAAGAGAAACTGGGTCACTTTTTAGAGAAAAACACAACACTTCTGCCACGGGGTGGTTCTGGCAAAAAAAGTGAAGGCCATAGTACACCAGTTCTAGGGGTCTTCCTTGGGTTTGCCTAGGACGGCATTGGAATTCTATCCCGGCCTTCTGAACGCACCTGGATGCAGCCTAAACGACGCCAAAGGGAAGAATGGTACCCCATTTTGGTCCTCGGTGGTGGTTTTTAGTGAATTTTATAAGAAATTCCAAGGAAAACTAGGTTTTTCAGGCAATTTTTGAAGAAAATTCTGGGAAAACTATTATAAATTCCCGGTACCGATATTTCTAAGCATGAGACGGCTTGTGACGAGCTAGAGAATGTGTTGGCTGTGAGAAACTATGTCACTTTTTGGAGAAAAATACAACATTTCTTCCCCGGGTCAATTCTAGGCCAAAAAAGTGAAAGCCATAGCACACTGGTTTTGGGGATTTTCCTTGGCTTTGCCTAGGACGGCATTGGAATTCTGACCCGGCCTTCTGCACAAACTTGGATGTAGCCTAAACGACGCCAAAGGGAAGAACGGTACCCTGTTTAGGTCTCCTAAGATAGTTTTTAGTGAATTTTATAAGAAATTCCAAGAAAAATCGGGTTTTTCAAGCAATTTTTGAACAAAATTTCAGGAAAACTATTAGAACCTCCCGGAACGGGTTTTTGTAAGTCTGAGATGCCTAATGATGAGCTACGGAACGTGTTGGCTAGAGAAACTTGGTCACTTCTTGGAGAAAAATACAGCATTTCTACCTCGGAGCCATTCTGGGGCCAAAAAGTAAAGGCTATAGCAAACCGGTTTAAGAGGTTTTCCCTAGGTTTGCCTAGGATGCATTGGAATTTAGGCCCGACCTTCTACAGGTACCTAGATGCAGTCTAAATGACGCCAAAGGGAAGAACTATGCAAGGAAAACTAGGTTTTTTCGGTAATTTTTGAACAAAATTCTGAGAAAACTATTAGAACCTCTCGGAACTTGTATTTCTAAGAATGAGACGGCTTCTGACGAATCAAGGAACAAGTTTGCAGAAAGAAACCATGTCACTTTATGGAGAAAAACATAATATTTCTTCCCTAGGGCCATTATAAGCCCAAAAAGTAAAGGCTATAATACTCCAGTTTTGGAGGTTTTCCTTGGGTTTCCCTAGGACGGCCTTGGAATTCTGACCCGGCCTTCTGTACACACCTGGATGGTACCTGAGCAACGCCAAGGTGAAGAATGGTACCCCGTTTCGGTACCCCGAGATTGTTTTCAGTAAATTTTGTAAGAAATTCCAAGGAAAACGAGGTTTTCCGAGCAATTTTTGAACAAAATTATGAGAAAACTATTAGAACCTCTCGGAACATGTATTTCTAAGAATGAGACGGCTTCTGACGAGCCAAGGAATGTTTTGCAGAGAGAAACCATGTCACTTTATGGAGAAAAATAGAATATTTCTTCCCCAGTGCCATTCTAAGCCCAAAAAGTAAAGGCTGTAGAACTCCGGTTTTGGAGGTTTTCCTTGAGTTTGCATAGGACGGCTTTGGAATTCTGACCCGGCCTTCTGCACACACCTGGATGCTACCTGAGCAACGCCAAGGTGAAGAATGGTACCCCTTTTGGGTCCCCTGGGATAGTTTTTAGTGAATTTTGTAAGAAATTCCAAGGAAAACGAGGTTTTCCGAGCAATTTTTGAACAAAATTCTAAGAAAACTATTAGAACCTCCCGGAACTTGTATTTGTATGCATGAGACGGCTCCTGACGAGCCAGGGAACGTGTTGGCTGAGAGAAATCCTGTCACTTTATAGAGAAAAATAGAATATTTCTTCCCCAAGGCCATTCTAGGCCTAAAAAGTGAAGGCCGCAGCACTCCAATTTTAGGGGTTTTCCTTTGGTTTGCTTAGGACGGCCTTGGAATTCTAACACGGGCTTCTATACACGCCTAGAAGCTACTTGAGCGACGTCAAGGTGAAGAACGGGATAGTTTTTAGTGAATGTTGTAAGAAATTCCAAGGAAAATAATGGTTTCCGAGCAATTTTTGAACAATATTCCAGGAAAACTATTAGAACCTCCCGGAACGGGTATTTTTAAGAATGAGAAGGCTCATGATGAGGCAGGGAATGTGGTGGCAGAGAGAACCCAAGTCACTTTTTGGAGAAAAACATAACATTTCTACCACGGAGCCATTATGGGGCCAAAAAGTGAAGGCTATAGCACACCAATTTAGGGGGGTTTCCCTGGGTTTTCCTAAGACGGCATTGGAATTCTGACCCAACCTTCTACACATACCTAGATGCAGCCTAAACGACGCCAAAAGGAAGCATGGTACCACGTTTGGGTCCCCCGAGATATTTTTTAGTGAATTTTTTGTAAGAAATTCTGTGGAAAACTAGGTTTTTCAGGTATTTTTTGAACAAAATTCTAGGAAAGCTATTAGAACCTCCCAGACGAGCTAAGGAACATGTTGGCAGAGAAAAATCATGTCAGTTTATTGAGAAAAGCACAATATTTCTTCCCCAGGGGTCATTCTATACCCAAAAAGTGAAGGCTGCAGCACACTGTTTTGGGGGCTTTCCTTGGGTTTTCTTAGGACGGCATTAGAATTCTGACCCGGCCTTCTGCAAGCACCTGGATGCAGTCTATACGACGCCAAAGGGAAGAATGGTACCCAGTTTTGGTCCCCGAGGGTGGTTTTTAGTGAAATTTGTAAAAAATTCCAAGGAAACCAAGGTTTTTCAGGCAATTTTTGAACAAAAATCCAGGAAAAATATTAGAAATTCCTGGAACGGGTCTTTCTAAGCATGAGACGGCTCGTGACGAGCCAGAGAATGTGTTGGCGGAGAGAAACTCGGTCAGTTTTTGGAGAAAAATACAACATATCTTCCCCGGGTCAGTTCTGGGCCAAAAAAGTGAAGGCCATGGCACACAGATTTTGCAGTTTTTCCTTGGGTTGCCTAGGACGGCATTGGAATTCTGACCCAGCCTTCTGAATGTACCTGGATGCAGCCTAAACGACGCCAAAGGGAAGAATGGTACCCTGTTTTGTTCCCCGAAGATGGTTTTTAGTGAATTTTGTAAGAAATTCCAAGGAAAGCAAGGTTTTTGTGAAATTTTTAAACAAAATTCTAGGAAAACTATTATAAATTCCCAAAATGCGTATTTCTAAGCTTGAGACGGCTCAAGACGAGCCAGAGAATGTGTTGGCGAAGAGAAATCGAGTCACTTTTGGGAGAAAAACACAACATTTCTTCCCCTGGGCCATACTTGGCTAAAAAATTGAGGGCTATAGCACACCGATATTAGGGGTTTTCCTTGGGTTTGCCTAAGACGGCATTGGAATTATGACCCGGCCTACTGTACGCACCTGGATACAGCCTAAACGACGCCAAGGGGAAGAGTGGTACCCTGTTTTGTTCCGCAGGGATGGTTTTTAGTGAATTTTGTTAGAAATTCCAAGGAAGACTAAATTTTTCAGCCGATTTTTGAACAAAATTTCTGGAAAACTATTTGAACCTCCCAAAACAGGTTTTTTTAAGCTTGAGACGGCTCATGATGAGCTAGGGAATGTGTTGACGGAGAGAAACTAGGTTACTTTTGGGAGAAAAACACAACATTTCTACCCAGAGCCATTATAGGGCCAAAAAGTGCAGGCTATAGCACACCAGTTTATGGGGTTTTCCCTGGGTTTGCTGAGGACGGCATTGGAATCTGACTCAACCTTCTACATGTACCTGGACGCAGTCTAAACGACGCCAAAGGGAAGAACGGTACCCCGTTTGGGTCCCCCGAGATAGTTTTGAGCGAATTTTGCAAGAAATTCCAAGGAAAACTAGGTTTTTCAGGCAATTTTTGAACAAAATCCAGGAAAGCTATTAGAACCTCCCAAAACTGGTATTTCAAAGGATGAGACGGCTCCTGACGAGCCAGAGAACATCTTGGCAGAGAGAAATCATATTACTTTATAGAGAAAAACAAAATATTTCTTCCCCAAGGCCATTCTAGGCCCAAAAAGTGAAGGCTGTAGCACACTGGTTGTTGAGTGCTAGAAAGTGTGTATTTATATAGGATAAAATCATCATGTTAAACTTCAAGTCTCACTAACATCCCCACTTTTATGTATTTAAGTCCCTTGCACTTTATTGTTTGTGTGTTATTATAATTTAAGTATTTTATGTATTTCAGGAAAATTCTAGCCATTTCACAAATAACGAGACATCGAACAGTAAAATGAAAAACATTTTTTTAACTCAGGACAGTCGAAAACCTTAGGAGGAGCATAAAAAGAAAAATGCCACTGTTCATGTATACGGTACTGTTCACGTATACGGTACTGTTCACATATACGTCACTGTTCATGTACGACACTATTCACACATACGTACGATAATGTGGCATTGACCGATGACGTGTCATTGACTAGTGACATGGCAGCATTTGATTGGACGAATGATGTGGCATTGACTGCTTATGTGGCATTGACTGATGATGTGGCGCTGACCGATGATGTGGCAGTGTATTATTGGACCAAAAAAATGAGCTTACGATAAAAGCAATGCACTTGATCAAGATTGGTTGACTTTGACGTTGACCGATGACGTGGCAGCAAAACATTGGATGCGAAACTTGTCTTAAGTTGCATGCGACACACTGAATCACAGTCGCTGATGATGTGTTCAAGGCAATCAGAGCTTGCCACGTGGCGCAATCCTGAGCGTCCGAATTGATTTCATCCAATGGCCATGATTTACTCATTGTATCTATAAAAGAAGGGCTCCCCCCCCCCCCCTAATTTGACACCCCTGAATCCATTTTTGGAGTCCATTTTCTGTAATTCCCTCTCCATCTTATATTTTTTCGTATTTTAATAAAATACCCATTTTATCCCTAGTTCAATAATGAGTAGCTAATTTTCTTTCAAGCTTGGGTTGAAGGTGAAGTCTCAACATGTTCCATGGGTTAATTTGGTAAATTTACTTTCTTCTGCCCTCTAATTTATGTGGCTGTTTTGACTTTTCATCGACAGATAGTAATAATCTTGTCTAGATTTTGTACCGGTGCTACCGTCTCCCTAGTACAAGATTATTATTGTCTGGCACGATAAGTGCTTGATACCACATTTATTAGAGTGTGGCTCATGAGGAGTGGAAATCCCCCTCATGATTTAATGGCACTAATAAGGAATATTAAGCCCATGGTGCATGTTGATGCAGATCCGGATACCCAAGCACTTTATTCACATAGTTTAATCTCCAATTTAATCCCACCATTTTAATTTAGATTTAGAACAAAATTATATCAACACCTTCACCATAAATCAAATTACCTACTTAGAAAATTAACCCTACACACAATTAAAATCCACCTCCTCGTGGGATCGACACTCGTAACCATTGATCTATACTACAATAGATTCGTGTGCTTGCGAGTTTATTAAAATTTGCACAACAAGTTTTTGGCGCCGTTGCCGGGGAGGTAAGTCATTTTAATTTGTAGAGTTTATTTTCTTTATTGTATAAATAATTTTCTTGTAATTTTCTTTTCCTTATTTAATTAATTAATTAAAAAAAAGAAAGTGAATTCACATATTAAGGTAAATATTTCTTTTCTTTTACTTAAATTTATGTAATTTAATTTTCATTTTATTTTTCTTTGTAATTTTTTTTTAATCTTGTCAATTTGGCCGGTTCCACCACCTATTAACCTATTTTAATTTCATTTAATTTATTTTAAGTTAATTTATTTTACTTCACGTATTCCTTTTCTTTCTTTTTTTACAATAATAGCAATTGGGTGTGTTTTCATAGTAAGGTTGTAACAGCGTGATAAGGTTTGTAACTTAATTTCTCCTTTCTCTTTATTTTTATTAGTTTTATTATTATTTTATTTATTTATTTTGTTTTGTTTTCATTTTTTTTTTTGTGTTCTTTGCATGCATGGTCGAAGGTCACAATTACCCAATCTTGAGCCAATAGACCTTGAATTAGAAAAAACACTTCGCACACACAAACACGTTGCAATTAAAAATAAAATTGAAATGGATTTGCAACAACAACCACCAGAACCACAGGAGAGGCCATTTAAGAACTACTTCAGTCCCTTAGCTAATTTGAGCACATCATGCATAAGATACCCAAATGTAGCTGCTAGGAGTTTTGAATTAAAACCTAGTGTGCTAAATTGTCTCCCAACATTCTATGGCCTAGAAAATGAAGACCCATATAACCATTTGAATGATTTTCATGCTGTTTCTCAAACATTTAAATATGAAAATTTTTCAGATGATGATGTTAAACTTAGACTGTTTCCATTTTCTTTAAAAGATAGATCTCGTTCATGGTTTAACACAATGCCTGTTAATAGCATTACATCATGGGAACAAATGGTTACTAAATTTTTAAATAAATACTTCCCAGTGCATAAAACCAATGCTATTCGCAGGGAAATCTCAGAATTCACCCAAAGAGAAGACGAGCAATTCTTTGAAGCATGGGAGGGATTCAATGGGCTACTCTTGAAGTGTCCACATCATGGGTACGAAAAGTGGCACCAATGCCAATACTTTTTGGAGGGATTATTGTCACGTGTGCAAGAATGGCTCATGGCAACAAGTGGAGGAGAACTAATGTCGAAAAGTGCATCGGAGATTTGGGATTTCTTCCAGCGCCAAGCGGATAATTCTCAACAGCGAAGTCAATCATTCAGGAATGTGAGAAAAGTCAAAGGAGTAAATGAGGTCCATGTTGGCGAGTTAAGATAAGAAATTAAGGAAGTTAAAGAAATAGTCGAAGGGCTTTCTCGCCAAATAGCATCATTAACGACTGCAAAAATAATTGAGCCACATACCTCCAACCAATTTGACCAAGATTCATGCCCAGACCAAGCCAATGCCATAAATGTGATGGGAAAACAATCGAATTACAACCCTTACTCCAGCACATATAACCCTGGATGGAGAGACCATCCAAATTTTTCATGGTCTCAAGGATTCCAACAAAACAGCACAGCAACTATACCTCCAATGCAACCAATTCCTCCTGCTCCTCAAGCCTCTCAGCCACCATTTAGACCATATAATCAGAACCAGAACTACTCACAACCCAAACCATGGGAAGAGGCAATTAAAGGTCTAAAAAAATGGACTCACTCCGCAATAGAACAACAAAATCGCACCATTGATGGGTTGCGGAGCGAGATGAGAGCTAGATTCAACTCACAAGCCCAATCAATCTCGAATCTCGAAAAAATGGTAGGTCAACTTGCCTCATCAGTTCAAAACTTGGCAATGACCGTCGAGAAGGGCAAATTCCCAAGCCAGCCAGTGCCTAATCCCTAAGGAGTGCATGAAGTAAGTTCACCTCAGCAGTATGAAGAGGTCAAAGCTGTCATGACCTTGCGAAAAGGAAAAGAAGTCGACAACAAAGTGGAAATGCCAGTGATAAAAACAACTCAAGATGCACCTGTGGACGCTGAAGACTCTTCATCAAAGGAGAAAGAAGAAAGCAGCATACGGGAATATGTTCCCAAAGCTCTATTCCCTCAGAAGTTAGCTAAAGCAAAGAAAGGAAATTCCACAAGTGAGATCTTTGAAATCTTAAAACAGGTAAGTGTTAACATTCCTTTGCTTGAAGTTATAAAACAAGTGCCCTCTTATGCTAAGTTTCTTAAAGACCTTTGCACTAAAAAGAGAAATATTCATGTTCAAAAGAAGGCCTTTTTAATAGAAAACGTTAGCTCTATACTCCAAAACAAGATTCTTCCAAAATACAAAGACCCAGGTTCCCCCACTATCTCATATAGCATAGGAAACCATACATTTGAGAATGCTTTGTTGGACTTAGGAGCTAGCGTGAATATTTTACCTTTTTCTGCATTTGAGAAACTTGGATTAGGAGTATTACACCCAACCCCAGTGGTGTTACAGCTTACAGATCAGTCCATGAAAATACCTCGCGGTATTGTGGAGGACGTGCTCATCCAGGTAGATAAGTTTTATTTTTCTGTTGATTTCATTGTGATTGACACTCAGCCGGTGCAGGATTTGAAGAAGCACATCCCCATTATCCTAGGCCGACCTTTCTTGGCAACTGTTGATGCTCATATTCAGTGCAGGACTGGAAATATGCAGTTGTCCTTTGGCAACATGACTACGGAGCTGAATATATTCAACATTGCTAAAAACCCTCGTGATGGAGATGATGGAATTGTTGATGTGGATCTAATAGAAGAATTAACTGATCACACTTTGTCTTCTAACCATAGTGATGATCCTTTACAAATATGTTTAACTCACTTTGGTTTGGATTTTGATGTTGACAGATCTATTAATGAGGTCAATGCCTTACTTGATTCAGCACCATCCATGGACACTCATAAATGGAAGTCAAGAATTGAGCAACTAACACCATCAGGAGAAAATCCTATCCTATCATCAGAATCACCACCAAAACTTCAGGTTGAATTGTCACAAGACACTTTGGAACATACATTCATGGGAGAAGAAAATACATTGCCAGAAATCATTTCATTATCCCATGACGATAAACAAGAAAATGAAGGCATCATCTCTAGTTCAGACAAGAGATTACAGATGGCAAAACATCAGAAGACTCGCAAATATGGAAAAGATAAAGACTATAGGAAGCGGTTGAAAATCTTTCATGACAAACGAATCACGAGAAAATCTTTTGCCCCAGGTCAGAAAGTATTTTTATTTAATTCTTGTCAGTACTTTTCCCCAGGTAAGTCACGCTCTCGATGGTCTAGCCCGTTTATTGTTCACACTATTTTTCCACATGGAGCAATTGAAATTAAGGATCCAAAGAACGGTGTTACTTTTAAAGTAAATGGTCAAAGATTAAAGCCATATCTAGAGTACCAACCACATGCAGAGGACACCGAAATCGATTTAGGGGACCCACCAAAATTGAAATGAGATTTTTGTTTTCTTTTAAGCAATTTAACTTTTTGACATTTCCTTTTACTATTATTTTGCCAATCGAAATTATTTATGCTTGAATAAGTGTGTTTGCTTAAACAATTGTATTTTCTTTTCTCATTTTTGATCATGCATTCTTCAATTAGACAGATCACCTTCTGGCACCTTAAAAGCCTTTTACGTGTGAAATATCACTTAAAAGGCCTGATACGAAGTTATAAATCATATCTCATTTGGGAACGACGACCACCAGAATTAGTAGCCTACGTTGAGGATCTTGAACAACAACTTTGGGAAATAGAAGGCGGTATTTATAACTTCCAATTACAACTTGAGGTTAATGCAATAAGAGGACGGATGTAAGTTTTAGTGTGTTTTCTTTTTGTTGTTATGTTCACTTTCACTTTGTTTTGATTTTGCAGATTTAATTTTCTTTGTGTGCTTTAATTTGTTACCCCGGTTAAGTGGCGGATAACGGTACTCCGTGACATTTAAAGTCGATTACTTCAGTTTCCCAGAATAACTGATATTCTGAGGTGAAGGTATGGACAGAAACACAATTCTTACAAAGCTTCACAAACGATTTCCTTCACTCCCTCAGAATGCTCTCCTCACGATTTGCAAAGCTCGGTCCGAACGCATGCGATTGCTTATGAGGAACAACATCCTTGCTGACATCCGTTGGTTAATCGAAGCCAAGGTACGATTAGCAGGTGAGTTACCTCCGAAATTTATTGCCTACATGCCTGGTTGTGGTAAAGGAAACTATTCAAGAAAACGAAGAGCTCGACGGCTTCCAGTTTCGTGTCATAAGTGTGCTAGGATGAAATGTATTAAAGACCCATGCACTTCTTTTGGAATGGTGTCTGATAACAGGGAAGATAAGATTCAATTCATTAGAGATGGCTTGAATAAAGAGTCATTGGATGATATCCTTTTGTCTTTTGAAATGCATCCTAGTGGATACGTACAGCGAGCAATTCTCCAGTTATGGCCATTATTCCAAAAAGAGTGTGCATGATATAGTCTCGGGAATCTGACTATAAACGACCCTGTTTGCCAGTTTATAAGAAAATCGGATGGGAAGCCTATCCTCGACCCATAGAGGGCGTTCAAGCCGTTTCTGGACGTAAAACTAGAGGAAGATGTGAGCCACAGTCACAACTACCTGTAAATATCCTTTTATTCACTGTTGTTTTATCATTTGCATTATTGTCTTTAATATTATGATTGTTTGCTTTTTCTTTTTACTATTTACTTTTTGACTCTCGAGCCATGTGCTTTACGCGTCTTTTGACAAAGACACACCACCTTATATATAGCTGTAAAGCATTGTCACCAAGATCTTTAAATGCGAACATCTTTTTCAGCACTCACAAAATTATTTTTGAAAAGTGTTCCAATGGCAGCTACTTCCAATAAACAATTCAAGAACATTTGTGTGCTTACTGGGTTTAACTTTGGTAAATACAAAGAGTTCGTTGAAGCAGCCATAGATCTTGGTCGAATCATAGCAGAGAGAAAATTACATCTGATATTTGGAGGAGGTGACCGAAGGTTATCAAAGCTTGTCTCTCAAGCTGCTTTTACTAGAGGCAGTCAAGTGTTAGGCATCATTCCAAAAGCCCTAAAACCTTTGGCATGTCTGCTTGGCCCACCAACTGGAGAGGAGTTAGTCGTCTCAGGTATGCAAGAGAGAATAACTGAAATGCTAAATCATGCTGATGCTTTTATTTTCTTACCAGGAGATCTTGCAACTCTAGAGGCACTAATCACATTAGCATCTTGGGCCCATCTAAACATTCATAAAAAACCCATCGGTTTGTTAAATGTCAATAATTTTTATGATGGCTTTCTTGCATTTCTTAACCACGCAATAAAAAATCATTTCATTCTTTTCACAGCGAAAAAAATCTTTGTTTGTGCTTCTACTGCTTATGAGCTACTTGATCTTTTACAAGCTTATAGTCCAGAGCCAGATCCCAAGACCCTTGAGTTGAAGTGGCCTACTAATAATGGTAGCAGTAGCTACAATAAGAAGTGCACATTAGATTTAACTCTCCGTTTGTGAAAATTTGCTTTTGTTTTATGTTGCGGCACCCAGGTGATATCTTCCTAACCCTTCTTCTTTCCTTTAAGACATTGAGGACAATGTCTCGTTCTGGTTGGGGGGAGGGAATAGTTGAATGCTGTAGAATATTTAGTAGTAGTGTGGTTTTATATTTACTAACCTTGTTGAGTCAGAAGATGGCAAAATATGGAGTTAGTTACTCTAGACACGCATCTTCTCAGTCTTGTAGTTCAAAAAAAAATTGCTTTTCTTTTATTATATCTATAAAAAAAAAAGGTTGCTTTTATTTTATTATGTCTTAAAAAAAAAACTTTCTTTTAAGGTATTTCGTGTGATCTTGTGACATTGGATGACATGATGACTTTCAAATTTTAGTATTTGTATTATCTTTGGCCTTGAGTTATGTTACACTATGTTTGCTACTCTGCATGCGGGTTGGAAAAATCTAACGGGTGAAATTAATTGAGTTACTTGAGGGAATGTACATGTCATAATAAATTCCAAGTGAGCTTTTGAGCCTTTATTTTTCTTGGAGAATAACCCTTTTTGCCCATTCTTCATACAATTTAGCAGTTTATCATTTTATATATGATCTCTATATTTTCCTTCGAGTCAATCTTTAAAATATTTGTGTTACTACATCTGAAGGTCCATTTGATTAGTGGATATGGAAGATTATTTAGAGCCCTAGAAGATGATGGAAAGGTCATCTTTGACCCGTTTGAGCCTTTTCGAGCCATCCCTTGAGTATAATATCCATAGTTAACCCCTTTGAGCCTTTAAAAAAAAAAAAATTTATTTTTTTTGTTAACTTATCACCCTGTCCCACTCCAACTTAGAGTATTACTCCATATTTTATGTGTTCCATCAACCATTTTTGTTTAAGAAAAATTTAGATGACTATTTTATTCAGAAAAGTGGTGTAATATTAAAAAAAAAAGCAATGACATATAAAAAAAAAAAGAGGATAAAATAAAAAAAATGATGATGTCTAATTCAAAAAAAAAAAAAGAGCCAAATAAATGAAATGCACCTTGTAATTTCCAAAAGATCTATATTTTTCTCAAACATATATTTTGTATTTCCTTTCATCCCCTTCTTTGTTAGCCGTGTCCCTAACCTGCGTTACGTCCCAATAAAAGTCCTTCTTGATTTTAGGGTACTATAGTCTGAAGTAGAAGCTAGTGAGATGGGCTAAAATGATGTAGTAATGCATAAAATGACTACATTGGTTTGACTAGCACTTTATTTGACTTGAGATCATTTTATTTTTAAGCTGTGGGCATTATTTCATCGTGGTGATATTTTACCATTCATTGGAGTGACTATATTTATTGGGTTTAATTTTCTTTTGAGAGTGTCGCTCCTACTGGTGAGATTTTGGGGATTGACATGTTATTCTTGAAAGTGGCTTGATTAATGCGGCATTGACATAGTATACTGGGCTGGTTCATGCGGATGGTCAATGTGGGAGTAATATTCCTTTAGGCTGGAGATAATTTTATACTTTTATTTGATTGCCGTCATCAGTCCGATTGAAGACGTAAACACAACTGTTATTTCAAAAAAAAAAAATATTTTGGTTTTGAATTTTGTTTTCGCTTAATTTGCTAGGGACTAACAATAAGCTGGTTGGGGGGTGTGTTGAGTGCTAGAAATTGTGTATTTATATAGGATAAAATCATCATGTTACAGTTCAGATCTCACTAACATCCCTACTTTTATGTATTTAAGTCCCTTGCACTTTAATTGTATTTCAGGGAAATTCTGGCCATTTCACAAATAACGAGACATTAGACAGTAAAATGAAAATTATTTTTTAACTCAGGACAGTCGAAAACCTAAGGAGGAGCATAAAAAGAAAAATGTCACTGTTCATGTATACGATACTGTTCACGTATACGGTACTGTTCACACGTACGTCACTGTTCATGTACAGTACTATTCACACATACGTACGATGATGTGGCATTGACCGATGACGTGTCATTAACCGGTGACATGGCAGCATTTGATTGGACGAATGATGTGGCATTGACTGCTTATGTGGCATTGACTGATGATATGGCGCTGACTGATGACGTGGCAGTGTATTATTGGACCGAAAAAATGAGCTTACGATAGAAGCAATGCACTTGATCAAGATTGGTTGACTTTGACGTTGACCGATGATGTGGTAGCAAATCATTGGATGCGAAAATTATCTTAAGTTACATGCGACGCACTGAATCACAGTCGCTGATGATGTGTTCAAGGCAATCAGAGCTTGCCACGTGGCACAATCCTGAGCGTCCGAATTGATTTCACCCAATGGCCATGATTTACTCATTGTATCTATAAAAGAAGGGCTCCCCCCCCCCTAATTTGACACCCTGAATCCATTTTTGGAGTCCATTTTCTGTAATTCCCTCTCCATCTTATATGTTTTTCGTATTTTAATAAAATACCCATTTTATCCCTGTTTTGACTTTTCGTCGACAGATAGTAATAATCTTGTCTAGATTTTGTACCGGTGCTACCGTCTCCCTAGTGCAAGATTATTATTGTCTGGCACGATAAGTGTTTGATACCACATTTATTAGAGTGTGGCTCATGAGGAGTGGAAATCCCCCTCATGATTTAATTGGCACTAATAAGGAATATTAAGCCCATGGTGCATGTTGATGCAGATCCGGATACCCAAGCACTTTATTCACGTAGTTTAATCTCCAATTTAATCCCACCATTTTAATTTAGATTTAGAACAAAATTATATCAACACCTTCACCATAAATCCAATTACCTACTTAGAAAATTAACCCTACACACAATTAAAATCCACCTCCTTGTGGGATCGACACTCGTCACCATTAATCTATACTACAATAGATTCGTGCGCTTGCGAGTTCATTAAAATTTGCACAACACTGGTTTTAGGGGTTTTCCTTGTGTTTCCTTAAGAAGGCCTTGAAATTCTGATCCGGGCTTCCACACACGCCTGGATGCTGCCTAAGCGATGCCAACGTGAAGAACACTACCTTGTTTGGGCCTCCCGAGATTGTTTTTAGTGAATTTTGAAAGAAATTCCAAGGAAAACAAGGTTTTCCGAGCAATTTTTAAACAAAATTTTAGGAAATCTATTATAACCTCCCGGAACGAGTATTTCTAAGTAAGAGACGGCTTGTCACGAGCCAGAGAACTGGTTAGGGGAGAGAAATCATGTCACTTTGTGGAGGAAACATAATATTTCTTTCCCTGGGCCATTCTAGGTTCAAAAAGTAAAGCCTTTAGCACACCGGTTTTAGGGGTTATCCTTGTACACAAACCTGGATGTTGCCTGAGCGACACTAAGGTGAAGAAAGGTATGCCGTTTAGGTCCCCCGGGATAATTTTTAGGGAATTTTGTAAGAAATTCCAAGGAAAACAAGGTTTTTCGAGCAATATTTGAACAAAATTCCGAAAAAACTATTATAACCCCCCAAAATGGGTATTTTTAAACCTAAGATGGCTCATGAAGAGACAAGGAATGTGTTGGCAGAGAGAAACCAGGTCACTTTATGGAGAAAAAGCCAACATTTCTACCCCGGAACCATTCTAAGGCTAAAAAGTGAAGGCTATAGCACACCAATTTAGAGGGTTTTCCCTAGGTTTGCCTAGTTCTGGCTTGGAATTCTGACCCGACCTTCTACAAGTACCTGGACGCCGCTTAAACCACGCCAAAGGGAAGAACGATACCCCGTTTGTGTACAAAAAACTAGGTTAGAAGTTCCAAGAAAAAGACAAAAACTATGTTAGTGAATTTTGTTAGAAATTCCAAGAAAAACTAGGTTTTTCAGGCAATTTTTGAATAAAATTTTAGGAAAGCTATTAGAACCTCCCGGAAGGGGTATTTCTAAACTTGAGACGGCTCTAGACGAGCCAAGGAACTTGTTGGCAGAGAGAAATCATGTCACTTTATAGAGAAAAACATAATATTTCTTCCCTAGGGCTAATCTAGGCACAAAAAGTTAAGGTTGTAGCACACCGGTTTTGGGGGTTTTCCTTGAGTTTGCGTAGGACGGCCTCCAAATTCTGACCCGGCCTTCTGTACATGCCTGGATACTGCCTGAACAACACCAAGTTGAGAACAATATCCCGTTTGGGTCCCCCGGGATAGTTTTTAGTGAATTTTGTAAGAAATTCCAAAAAAAATGAGATTTTTCGAGCAATTTTTTAACACAATTCCGGAAAAACTCTTAGAACCTCCCAGAACGGGTATTTTTAAGCATGAAACTTCTCTTGACGAGCTAGGGAATGTATTGATGAAGAGAAATCATGTCACTTTATGGAGAAAAACAGAATATTTCTTCCCAGGGCCATTGTAGGCTCAAAAAGTGAAGGTTGTAGCACACCGATTTTAGGGGTTTTCCCTGGGTTTCCCAAGGACGGCATTAAGATTATGACCCAACCTTCTACACGGACCTAGATGTAGCCTAAGCAATGCTAAAGGGAAGAACAGTACCCCGTTGGGGTACCCCGAGATAGTTTTTAGTGAATTTTGTAAGAAATTCCAGGGAAAACTAGGTTTTCAGATAATTTTTGGACAAAATTTCAAGAAAGCTATTAGAACCTCCCGGAACGGGTATTTATAAGCATGAGACGGCTCCTGAAGAGCTAGGGAACGTGTTGGCTAAGAGAAATCATGACACTTTAAGGAGGAAAATAAAATATTTCTTCCCTAGGGCCATTCTAGGCGCAAAAAGTGAAGGCTGTAGCACACTCTTTTTAGGGGTTTTCTTTGGTTTGCCTAGGACGGCGTTGGAATTTTGACCCGGCCTTCTACACACACCTGGATACTGCCTGAGCGACACCAAGGTGAAGAACAGTATCCCGTTTGGACCCCCCAAGATAGTTTTTAGTGAATTTTGTAAGAAATTCCAGGGAAAATGAGGTTTTCCGAGCAATTTTTTAACAAAATTCTGGGAAAACTATTAGAACCTCCCGGAACGAGTATTTCTAAGCATGAGACGGCTCATGACGAGCCAGGGACTGTGTTGACGGAGAGAAGCCAGGTCAATTTTTTGAGAAAAACAGAACATTTCTACCCCAGAGCCATTATGGGGCCAAAAAGTGAAGGCTATAGCACATCGATTTAGGGGGTTTACCCTAGGTTTGCCTTGGACGGCATTGGAATTCTAGCTCGACCTTCTGCACATACCTGGATGTAGCCTAAAAAATACCAAAGGAAAGACCGATACCATGTTTGGGTCCCCTGAGATAGTTTTTAGTGAATTTTGTAAGAAATTCTAATGAATACTAGGTTTTTCAGGCAATTTTTGAACAAAATTCCAAGGAAGCTATTAGAACCTCCCGGAACGGATATTTCTAAGCATACGACGGCTCCTTACAAGCTAGGGAACGTGTTGGCGGAGAGAAATCATCTCACTTTAAGGAGGAAAACAGAATATTTCTTCCCCAGGGCCATTCTAGGTACAAAAAGTGAAGGCTATAGCACAACGATTTTTGAGGTTTTCTTTGGGTTTGCCTAGGACGGCCTTGGAATTCTGACCCAGTCTTCTGCACACACTTGGATGCTGCCTGAGCAACACCAAGGTGAAGAACGGTACCCCGTTTGGGCCCCCTGGGATAGTTTTTAGTGAATTTTGTAAGAAATTCCAAGGAAAACGAGGTTTTTCGAGCAATTTTTGAACAAAATTTCAAGAAAACTATTAAATCCTCTCAGAACCGATATTTTAAAGCATGAGACGACTCATGACGAGCCAGACAATGTGTTGGCCGAGAGAAATCATATCACTTTATGGAGAAAAATAGAATATTTATTCCCAGGGCCATTCTAGGCCCAAAAAGTGAGGGCTGTAGCACACTGGTTTAGGGGGTTTTCTTTGTGTTTGCCTAAGACGGCATTGGAATTCTGACCCGACATTCTGTACTCACCTGGATGCAGCCTAAACGATGCCAAGGGGAAGACCAGTACCCCGTTTGGGTCCCCCGAGATAGTTTTTAGTGAATTTTGTAAGAAATTCCAGTGAAAACTAGGTTTTTCAGGCAATTTTGAATGAAATTCTGGGAAAACTATTAGAACCACCAGGAACAGGTATTTCTAAGCATGAGACGGCTCGTCACGAGCAAGGGAATGCGTTGGGGGAGTGAATCCGGATCATTTTTTGGAGTAAAACAACACATTTCTTCGCAGGGGCCATTCTGGGCCCAAAAAGTGAAAGCGGTTGCACACCGATTTTGGGGGTTTTCCTAGGACGGCACTGAAATTCTGACTCGGCCTCCTGCTCACACCTGGATGTAGCCTTAACGACACCACAGGAATGAACGATACCTCGTTTGGGTCCCCCGTGATAGTTTTTAGTGAATTTTGTAAGAAATTCCAAGGAAAACTAGGTTTTTCAGGTAATTTTTAAATAAAATTCCTAGAAAACTATTAAAACCTCCCGGAACGAGTATTTCTAAGTAAGAGACGGCTCGTGACGAGTCAGAGAATTGGTCGGGGGAGAGAAATTGGGTCACTTTTTAGAGCAAAACACAACATTTCTTGCTCGGGGCCATTCTAGCCCAAAAAGTAAAGGTAGGGCACCGGGCTTAGGGGTTTTCCTTGGGTTTGCTTGGGACAGCATTGGAATTCTAACCCGGCCTTCTGTACGCACCTGGATGCAGCCTAATCGACACCACAAGTTAGAACGGCACCTCGTTTGGGTCCTCTGGGATAAATTTTAGTGAATTTTGTAAGAAATTCCAAGGAGCACTAGGTTTTTCGGGCAATATTTGAATAAAATTTCGGGAAAACTTTTAGAACCACCTGGAACGGGTATTTCTAGTTATGAGACGGCTCGTGACGAGCTAGGGAATGTATTGGGAGAGAGAAACTGGGTTACTTTTTGGAGCAAAACCCAACATTTTTTCCCCGGGACCATTCTGAGCCCAAAAAGTAAAGTCTATTGCACACCGTTTTTGGGGGTTGTCCTTGGGTTTGCCTGGGACGACGTTGGAATTCTGACCCAACCTTCTGTACGCACATGGATGCAGCCTAAATGATGCCAAAGGGAAGAACGGTACCCCGTTTGGGTCCCGTGGGATAGTTTTTAGTGAATTTTATAAGAAGTTCCAAGGAAAACTAGGTTTTTCAAGCAATTTTTGAACAAAATTCTGGGAAAACTACTAGAACCTCCCGGAACGGGTATTTCTAAACTTTAGATTGCTCATGACGAGCCAGGAAATGTGTTGGGGAAGAGAAACCGAGCCACTTTTTGGAGCAAAACACAACATTTCTTCCCCGGGGCCATTTTAGGTCTAAAAAGTGAATGCTATAGCACACTGATCTTGTGGGATTTCCTTGGGTTTGCCTGGGACAGCATTGGAATTCTTACCCGGCCTTCTGCTTGCACCTAGATGCAGTATAAACGACGCCAAAGGGAAGAACGGTACCCCCGAGATAGTTTTTAGTGAATTTTATAAGAACTTCCGAGGAAAATCAATTTTTAAGGGCAATTTCTAACAAAATTCACTAAAAACTATCCCGGGGAACCAAACGGGGCACCGTACTTCCCTTTATCGCCGTTTAGGCTGCATCCAGGTATGTCCACTAGGCCGAGTCAGAATTCCACTATCGTCCCAGGAAAACCCCAAAATCGGTGTGCTATACCTTCACTTTTTGGGCCCAGAATGGCCAAGAGGAAGAAATGTGTTGTTTTGCTAAAAAAAAGTGACCCGATTTCTCTCCCCCAACACATTCCCTGGCTCGTATCGAGCCGTCTCATGCTTAGAAATACCCGTTCTGGGAGGTTCTTATATTTTTCCTGAAATTTTGTCAAAAAATTACCCGAAAAACCTCGTTTTCCTTGGAATTTATTACAAAATTCACTAAAACTATCTCGGGGGACCCAAACAGGGGGTCCATTCTTTCCTTTCACATCTTTTTGACTGCACCTAGGTGCGTGCAAAAGGCTGCGTCAGAATTCCAATGCTGTCCTAGGCAAACTGTTGTGCAAATTTTAATGAACTCGCAAGCGCACGAATCTATTGTAGTATAGATCAATGGTGACGAGTGTCGATCCCACGAGGAGGTGAATTTTAATTGTGTGTAAGGTTAATTTTCTAAGTAGGTAATTGGATTTTTGGTGAAGGTGTTGATATAATTTTGTTTTAAATCTAAATTAAAATGGTGGGATTAAATTGGAGATTTAACTATGTGAATAAAGTGCTTGGGTATCTGGATCTGCATCAACATGCACCATGGGCTTAATATTCCTTATTATTGCCAATTAAATCATGAGGGGGGTTTCCACTCCTCATGAGCCACACTCTAATAAATATGGTATCAAGCACTTATCGTGCCAAACAATAATAATCTTGCACTAGGGAGACGGTAGCACCGGTACAAAATCTAGACAAGATTATTACTATCTGTCGACGAAAAGTCAAAACAGCCACATAAATTAGAGGGGCTAATTTACCAAATTAGCCCATGGAACATGCTGAGACTTCACCTTCAACCCAAGCTTGAACGAAAATTAGCTACTCATTTTTGAACTAGGGGTAAAATGGGTATTATACTAAAATAAGTAGAAATACAAGAAGGAGAGAGAATTTTAAAAAACTAAGCTCAAAAATGGATTCAGGGGTGTCAAATTAGGCGGGGGAGCCCTCCTTTTATAGATACAAGAGTAAATCATGGCCATTGGGTGAAATAAATTCGGACGCTCAAAAATGGATTCAGGGGTGTCAAATTCGGACGCTCAGGATTGAACACATCATCGACGACTGTGATTCAGTGTGTCACATGTAACTTAAGACAATTTTCGCATCCAATGATTTGCTGCCACGTCATCGGTCAACGTCAAAGTCAACCAATCTTGATCAAGTGCATTGCTTCTATTGTAAGCTCATTTTTTCGGTCCAATAATACACTGCCACGTCATCGGTCAGCTCCACATCATCAGTCAATGCCACATAAGCAGTCAATGCCACATCATTCGTCCAATCAAATGCTGCCATGTCACCGGTCAATGACACGTCATCGGTCAATGCCATGTCATCGTACGTATGTGTGAATAGTGCTGTACATAAACAGTGACGTATAGGTGAATAGTACCGTACACGTGAACAGTACCGTATACATGAACAGTGACATTTTTCTTTTTATGCTCCTCCTAAGGTTTTCGACTGTCCTGTGTTCAAAAATATTATTCGTTTTACTGTCCGATGTCTCGTTAATTGTGAAATGGCCAGAATTTCCCTGAAATACATAAAATACTTAAATTATAATAACACACAAACAATTAAAGTGCAAGGGACTTAAATACATAAAAGTAGGGATGTTAGTGAGACTGGAAGTGTAACATGATGATTCTATCCTATATAAATACACACTTTCTAGCACTCAACACACCCCCCAACCAGCTTATTGCTAGTCCCTAGCAAATTAAGCGAAAACAAAATTCAAAACCAAAATATTTTTTTTTTTTGAAATAACAGTTGTGTTTACTTCTTCAATCGGACTGATGACGGCAATCAAATAAAAGTATAAATATTATCTCCAGCCGAAAGGAATATTACTCCCACATTGACCATCCACATGAACCAGCCCAGTATACTATGTCAATGCCGCATTAATCAAGCCACTTTCAAGAATAACATGTCAATCCCCAAAATCTCACCAGTAGGAGTGACACTCTCAAAAGAAAATTAAACCCAATAAATATAGTCACTCCAATGAATGGTAAATTGAGAGAAAATAATATAAAGACAATTTTACACACTCTCAACAAGATGAAATAATGCCCACAGCTTAGAAATAAAATGATCTCAAGTCAAACAAAGTGCTAGTCAAACCAATGTAGTTATTTTATGCATTACTACATCATTTCAGCCCATCTCACTAGCTTCTACTTCAGACTATAGTACCCTAAAATCAAGAAGGACTTTTATTGGGACGTAACGCAGGTTAGGGACACGGCTAACAAAGAAGGGGATGAAAGGAAATACAAAATATATGTTTGAGAAAAATATAGATCTTTTGGAAATTACAAGGTGCATTTCATTTATTTGGCTCTTTTTTTTTTTTTTTGAATTAGACATCATCATTTTTTTTATTTTATCCTCTTTTTTTTTTTTATATGTCATTGCTTTTTTTTTTAATATTGCACCACTTTTCTAAATAAAATAGCCATCTAAATTTTTCTTAAACAAAAATGGGTGATGGAACACATAAAATATGGAGTAATACTCTAAGTTGGAGTGGGACAGGGTGATAAGTTAACAAAAAAAATAAAGTTTTTTTTTTTTTTAAAGGCTCAAAGGGTACTATGAATATTATACTCAAGGGATGGCTCGAAAAGGCTCAAACGGGTCAAAGATGACCTTTCCGTCATCTTCAAGGGCTCTAAATAATCTTCCATATCTACTAATCAAATGGACCTTTAGATGTAGTAACACAAATATTTTAAAGATTGACTCGAAGGAAAATATAGGGATCATGTATAAAATGATAAACTGCTAAACTGTATGAAGAATGGGCAAAAAGGGTTATTCTCCAAGAAAAATAAAGGCTCAAAAGCTCACTTGGAATTTATTATGACATGTACATTCCCTCAAGTAACTCAATTAATTTCACCCGTCAGATTTCTCCACCCCGTATGCAGAGTAGCAAACATGGTGTAACATAACTCAAGGTCAAAGATAATACAAATAGTAAAATTTGAAAGTCATCATGTCATCCAATGTCACAAGATCACACAAAATACCTTAAAAGAAGTTTGTTTTTTTTTTTAAGACATAATAAAAGAAAAGCGATTTTTTTTTTTTGAACTTAAGACTGAGAAGATGCGTGTCTAGAGTAACTAACTCCATATTCTGCCATCTTCTGACTCAACAAGGTTAGTAAATATAAAACAACACTACTACTAAATATTCCACAACATTCAATTATTCCCTCCCACCAACCAGAACGAGACATTGTCCTCAATGTCTTAAAGGAAAGAAGTAGGGTTAGGAAGATATCACCTGGTGCCGCAACAGAAAACAAAAACAAATTTTCACAAACAGAGAGTTAAATCTAATGTGCACTTCTTACTACAGCTACTGCTACCATTATTAGTAGGCCACTTCAACTCAAGGGTCTTGGGATCTGGCTCTGGACTATAAGCTTGTAAAAGATCAAGTAGCTCATTAGCAGTAGAAGCACAAACAAAGATTTTTTTCACTGTGAAAGGAATGAAATGATTTTTTATTGCGTGGTTAAGAAATGCAAGAAAGCCATCATAAAAATTATTGACATTTAACAAACCGATGGGTTTTTGATGAATGTTCAGATGGGCCCAAGATGTTAATGTGATTAGTGCCTCAAGAGTTGCAAGATCTCCAGGTAAGAAAATAAAAGCATCAGCATGATTTAGCATTTCAGTTATTCTCTCTTGCATACCTGAGACGACTAACTCCTCTCTAGTTGGTGGGCCAGGCAGACATCCCAAAGGTTTTAGGGCTTCTGGAATAATGCCTAACACTTGACTACCTCTAGTAAAAGCAGCTTGAGAGACAAGCTTTGATAACCCTCGGTCACCTCCTCCAAATATCAGATGTAGTTTTCTCTCTGCTATGATTTGACCAAGATCTATGGCTGCTTCAACGAACTCTTTGTATTTACCAAAGTTAAACCCAGTGAGCACACAAATGTTCTTGAATTGTTTACTGGAAGAAGCTGCCATTAGAACACTTTTCAAAAATAATTTTGTGAATGCTGAAAAAGAAGTTTGCATTTAAAGATCTTGGTGACAATGCTTTACCGCTGTATATGAGGTAGTGTGTCTTTGTCAACTTACGCGTAAAGCACATGGCTTGAGAGTCAAAAAGTAAATAGTAAAAAGAAAAAAAAAAGCAAACAATGATAAAATCAAAATCTTAAAGAAAATAATACAATTGATAAAACAACAGTGAACAAAAGGATATTTACAGGTAGTTCTGACTGTGGCTCACATCTTCCTCTGGTTTTACGTCCAAAAACGGCTTGAACGCCCTCTATGGGTCGGGGATAGGCTTCCCATCCAGTTTTCTTATAAACTGGCAAACAGGGTCGTTTATAGTCAGATTCCCGAGACTATATCGTGCATACTCTTTCTGGAATAATGGCCATAACTGGAGAATTGCTCGCTGTACGTATCCACTGGGATGCATTTCAAGAGACAAAAGGATATCATCCAATGACTCTTTATTCAAGCCATCCCTAATGAATTGAATCTTATCTTCCCTGTTATCAGACACCATTCCAAAAGAAGTGCATGGGTCTTTAACACATTTCATTCTACCACACTTATGACACGAAACTGGAAGCCGTCGAGCTCTTCGTTTTCTTAAATAGTTTCCTTTACCACAACCAGGCACGTAGGCAATAAATTTCGGAGCTAACTCACCTGCCAATCGTACCTTGGCTTCCATTAACCAACGGATGTCAGCAGGGATGTTGTTCCTCATAAGCAATCGCATGCGTTCGGATCAAGCTTTGTAAATCGTGAGGAGAGCATTCTGAGGGAGTGAAGGAAATCGTTTGTGAAGCTTTGTAAGAATTGTGTTTCTGTCCATACCTTCGCCTCAGAATATCAATTATTTTGGGAAACTGAAGTAACCGACTTTAAATGTCACGGAGTACCGTTATCCGCCACTTAACCGGGGTAACAAATTAAAGTACACAAAGAAAATTAAATCTGCAAAATCAAAACAAAGTGAAAGCGAACAAAACAACAAAAAGAAAACACACTAAAACTTACATCCGTCCTCTTATTGCATTAACCTCAAGTTATAATTGGAAGTTATAAATACCGCCTTCTATCTCCCAAAGTTGTTGTTCAAGATCCTCAACGTGGGCTACTAATTCTGGTGGTCGTCGTTCCCAAATGGGATGTGATTTATAACTTCGTATCAGGCCTTTTAAGTGATATTTCACACATAAAAGGCTTTTAAGGTGCCAGAAGGTGATCTGTCTAATTGAAGAATGCATGATAAAAAATGAGAAAAGAAAACACAATTGTTTAAGCAAACACACTTATTCAAGCTTAAATAATTTCGATCAAAAGAATAGTAAAAAGAAAAGTCAAAAAGTTAAATTGCTTAAAAGAAAAGAAAAATCTCATTTCAAATTTGGTGGGTCCCCTAAATCGATTTCGGTGTCCTCTGCATGTGGTTGGTACTCTAGATATGGCTTTAATCTTTGACCATTTACTTTAAAAGTAACACCGTTCTTTGGATCCTTAATTTCAACTGCTCCATGTGGAAAAATAGTGTGAACAATAAACGGGCCAGACCATCTAGAGCGTGACTTACCTGGGAAAAGTACTGACAAGAATTGAATAAAAATACTTTCTGACCTGGGGCAAAAGATTTTCTCGTGATTCGTTTGTCATGAAAGATTTTCAACCGCTTCCTGTAGTCTTTAGCTTTTCCATATTTGCGAGTCTTCTGATGTTTTGCCATCTGTAATCTCTTGTCTGAACTAGAGATGATGCCTTCATTTTCTTGTTTATCGTCATGGGATAATGAAATGATTTCTAGCAATGTATTTTTTTCTCCCATGAATGTATGTTCCAAAGTGTCTTGTGACAATTCAACCTGAAGCTTTGGTGGTGATTCTGATGATAGGATAGGATTTTCTCCTGATAGTGTTAGTTGCTCAATTCTTGACTTCCATTTATGAGTGTCCATGGATGGTACTGAATCAAGTAAGGCATTGACCTCATCAATAGATCTGTCAACATCAAAATCCAAACTAAAGTGAGTTAAACATATTTGAAAGGATCATCATTATGGTTAGAAGACAAAGTATGATCAGTTAATTCTTCTATTAGATCCACATCAACAATTCCATCATCTTCATCACGAGGTTTTTTAGCAATGTTGAATATATTCAGCTCCGTAGTCATGTTGCCAAAGGACAACTGCATATTTCCAGTCCTGCACTGAATATGAGCATCAGCAGTTGCCAAAAAAGGTCGGCCTAGGATAATGGGGATCTGCTTCTTCGAATCCTGCACCGGCTGAGTGTCAATCACAATGAAATCAACAGGAAAATAAAACTTATCTACCTGGATGAGCACGTCCTCTACAATACCGCGAGGTATTTTCATGGACCGACCTGCAAGCTGTAACACCACTAGGGTTAGGTGTAATACTCCTAATCCAAGTTTCTCAAATACAGAAAAAGGTAAAATATTCACGCTAGCTCCTAAGTCCAACAAAGCATTCTCAAATGTATGGTTTCCTATATTACATGAGAGAGTGGGGGAACCTGGGTCTTTGTATTTTGGAGGAATTTTATTTTGGAGTATAGAGCTAACGTTTTCTATTAAAAATGCCTTCTTTTGAACATGAATATTTCTCCTTTTAGTGCAAAGGTCTTTAAGAAACTTAGCATAAGAGGGCACTTGTTTTAAAACTTCAAGCAAAGGAATGTTAACACTCACCTATTTTAAGATTTCAAAGATCTCACCTGTGGAATTTCCTTTCTTTGCTTTAGCTAACCTCTGAGGGAATGGAGCTTTGGGAACATCTTCCCGTAAACTGCTTTCTTCTTTCTCCTTCGATGAAGAGTCTTCAGCATCAACAGGTGCATCTTAAGTCGTTTTTGTCATTGGCATTTCTACTTTATTGTCGACTTCTTTTCCTTTTCGCAAGGTCATGACAGCTTTGACCTCTTCATGCTGCTGAGGTGAACTTACTTCATGCATTCCTTTAGGATTAGGCACTGGCTGGCATGGAAACTTGCCCTTCTCGACGGTCATTGCCAAGTTTTGAACTGATGAGGCAAGTTGACCTACCATTTTTTCGAGATTCGAGATTGATTGGGCTTGTGAGTTGAATCCAGCTCTCATCTCGCTCCGCAACTCATCAATGGTGCGATTTTGTTGTTCTATTGCGGAGTGAGTCCAATTTTTGAGATTTTGCAATGCTTCCTCCCATGGTCTAGGTTGAGAGTAGTTCTGGTTTTGATTGTATGGTTTAAATGGTGGCTGAGATGCTTGAGAAGCCTGAGGAATTGGTTGCATTGGTGGAGTTGGAGCTGTTGGTCCATTCTGTTGAAACCCTTGAGACCATGAAAAATTGGGATGATCTCTCCATCCAGGATTATAAGTGTTTGAGTAAGGGTTGTAGTTTGATGGCTTTCTCATTACACCTATGGCGTTGGCTTGATCTGGGTTTGAGTCATTGTCAAGTTGATTGTAGGTATGCGGCTCTGTTGTTTTGGTAGCCGTTCACGATGAAATTTATCGGGAAAGACCTTCAACCATTTCTTTGACTTCCTTGATTTCTGATCTTGACTCGCCCATGTGAACCTCATTTACTCCTTTGACTTTTCTTACATTCCTGAACGATCGGCTTCGCTGCTGAGAATTATCCACTTGGCGCTGGAAGAAATCCCAAATCTCTTATGCACTTTTCGACATTAGCTCTCCTCCACTTGTTGCCATTAGCCATTCTTGTATATGTGGCAATAATCCCTCCAAAAAGTATTGGCATTGGTGCCACTTTTCGTACCCATGATGTGGACACTTCAGGAGTAGCCCATTGAATCGCTCGCATGCTTCAAAGAACTGCTTGTCTTCTCTTTGGGTGAATTCTGAGATTTCCCTGCGAATAGCATTGGTGTTATGCACTGGGAAGTATTTATTTAAAAATTTAGTAACCATTTGTTCCCATGATGTAATGCTATTAGCAGGCATTGTGTTAAACCATGAACGAGCTTTATCTTTTAAAGAAAATGGAAACAGTCTAAGTTTAACATCATCATCTGAAAAATTTTCATATTTAAATGTTTGACAAACAGCATGAAAATCATTCAAATGGTTATATGGGTCTTCATTTTCTAGGCCATAGAATGTTGGGAGACAATTTATCACACTAGGTTTTAATTCAAAACTCCTAGTAGCTACATTTGGGTATCTTATGCATGATGTGCTCAAATTAGCTAAGGGACTGAAGTAGTCCTTAAATGGCCTCTCCTGTGGTGCTGGTGGTTGTTGTTGCAAATCCATTTCAATTTTATTTTTAATTGCAACTGTTTGTGTGTGCGAAGTGTTTTTTCTAGTTCAAGGTCTATAGGCTCAAGATTAGGTGATTGGGACCTTCGACCATGCATGCAAAGAACACAAAAAAAAATGAAAACAAAACAAAATGAATAAATAAAATAGAATAAAACTAATAAAAATAAAGAGAAAGGAGAAATTAAGTTACTAACCTTATCACGCTGTTACAATCTTACTATGAAAACACACCCAATTGCTATTATTCTACAAAAAAAAAAAGAAAAGGAATATGTGAAGTAAAATAAATTAACTTAAAATAAATTAAATGAAATTAAAATAAGTTAATAGGCGGTGGAACCGACCAAGTAAAATATGAAAATAAGTAAGAGAAACAAAAAAAATGAAATTAAAATAAATTAATAGGCGGTGGAACCGGCCAAATTAACAAGATAAAAAAAATAATTACAAAGAAAAATAAAATGAAAATTAAATTACAGAAATTTAAATAACAAAAATAAAATTACAAGAAAATAATTACATAAAAGTTATTTACACAAGAAAAATAACTCTACGAATTACAATGACTTACCTCCCCGGCAACGGCGCCAAAAACTTGTTGTGCAAATTTTAATGAACTCGCAAGCGCACGAATCTATTGTAGTATAGATCAATGGTGACGAGTGTCGATCCCACGAGGAGGTGGATTTTAATTATGTGTAGGGTTAGTTTTCTAAGTAGGTAATTGGATTTTTGGTGAAGGTGTTGATATAATTTTGTTTTAAATCTAAATTAAAATGGTGGGATTAAATTGGAGATTTAACTATGTGAATAAAGTGCTTGGGTATCTGGATCTGCATCAACATGCACCATGGGCTTAATATTCCTTATTATTGCCAATTAAATCATGAGGGGGGTTTCCACTCCTCATGAGCCACACTCTAATAAATATGGTATCAAGCACTTATCGTGCCAAACAATAATAATCTTGCACTAGGGAGACGGTAGCACCGGTACAAAATCTAGACAAGATTATTACTATCTGTCGACGAAAAGTCAAAACAGCCACATAAATTAGAGGGGCGAAGAAAGTAAATTTACCAAATTAGCCCATGGAACATGCTGAGACTTCACCTTCAACCCAAGCTTGAAAGAAAATTAGCTACTCATTATTTGAACTAGGGGTAAAATGGGTATTATACTAAAATACGTAGAAATACAAGAAGGAGAGAGAATTTTACAAAACTAAGCTCAAAAATGGATTCAGGGGTGTCAAATTAGGTGGGGGAGCCCTCCTTTTATAGATACAATGAGTAAATCATGGCCATTGGGTGAAATCAATTCGAACGCTCAGGATTGCGCCACGTGGCAAGCTCTGATTGCTTTGAACACATCATCGGCGACTGTGATTCAGTGTGTCGCATGTAACTTAAGACAATTTTCGCATCCAATGATTTGCTGCCACGTCATCAGTCAACGTCAAAGTCAACCAATCTTGATCAAGTGCATTGCTTCTATTGTAAGCTCATTTTTTCGGTCCAATAATACACTGCCACGTCATCGGTCAGCTCCACATCATCAGTCAATGCCACATAAGCAGTCAATGCCACATCATTCGTCCAATCAAATGCTGCCATGTCACCGGTCAATGACACGTCATCGGTCAATGCCATGTCATTGTACGTATGTGTGAATAGTGCCGTATACATGAACAGTATCATTTTTCTTTTTATGCTCCTCCTAAGGTTTTCGACTGTCCTGAGTTCAAAAATGTTGTTCGTTTTACTGTCCGATGTCTCGTTAATTGTGAAATGGCCAGAATTTTCCTGAAATACATAAAATACTTAAATTATAATAACACACAAACAATTAAAGTGCAAGGGACTTAAATACATAAAAGTAGGGATGTTAGTGAGACTTGAAGTGTAACATGATAATTTTATCCTATATATATACACACTTTCTAGCACTCAACACAAACCTAAGGAAAACCCCCAAGACTAGTGTGCTATAACTTAACTTTTTGGGCCTAGATTGGCCTCGGGGAAGAAATGTTGTGTTTTGCTACAAAGAGTGTCCCGGTTTCTCTCCCCCAACATATTCCCTAGCTCGTCACGAGCCGTCTCAAACTTAGAAATATCCACTCCGGGAGGTTCTAATAGTTTTCCTAGAATTTTGTTCAAAAATTACTTGAAAAACCTGGTTTTTCCTTGGAATTTCTTACAAAATTCACTAAAAACTGTCCCAGGGGACCCAAGGAAAACCAGTTTTTTCGGGCAATTTTGAACAAAATTCTGGGAAAACTATTAAAACCTCCCGGAACGGGTATTTCTAAGCCCGAGACAACTCGTGATGGGCTAGGGAATGTGTTGGGGGAGAGAAATCGGGTCACTTTTCAGAGCAAAACACAACATTTCTTTCCTGGGGCCATTATGGGCTCGAAAAGTTAAGGCTATGGCACTCCAGTTTTAGGGGTTTTCCTTGGGTTTGCTTGGGACAGCATTGGAATTCTGACCCAGGCTTCTGTACGCACCTAGATGCAACCTAAATGAGCGCGAAAGGGAAGAACGGTTTCCCGTTTAGGTCCCTCGAGATAGTTTTTAGTGAATTTTCTAAGAAATTACAAGGAAAACTAGGATTTTTGACAAATTTTGAACAAAATTATGGGAAAACAATTGGAACCTCCCGGAATGGGTATTTCTAAGAATGAGACGGCTCGTGACGAGCCAGGGAATGTTCTAGGGGAGTGAAATTGGGTCACTTTTCGAAGCAAAACATAACATTTCTTCCTTGGGTCCATTTTGGGCCCAAAAAGTTAAGGCTATAACACACTGGTTTTCGAGGTTTGCCTAGGACAGCAATGGAATTCTGACACGGCCTTCTGTACACACCTAGATACAGCCGAAACGACGTCAAAGGAAAAAATTGTACCCCTTTTGGCTCCCCCGTGATAGTTTTTAGTGAATTTTGTAAGAAATTCTTAGGAAAACCAGGTTTTCTGGGCAACTTTTGAACAAAATTCCAAAAAAACTATTAGAACCTCTCGGAACGGGAATTTCTAAGCATGAGATGGCTCATGACGAGCCAAGGAATGTGTAGGCGAAGAGAAACAGAGTCCCTTTTCGGAGCAAAACAAAACATTTCTTCCCCAGGACCATTCAGGGCCTAAAAAGTAAATGCTATAGCGCACCGGTTTTGGGGGTTTGCCTAGGACGGCATTGGAATTTTGACATGGCCTTCTGTACATACATGGATGCTGCCTAAACGAAGCCAAGAGGGTGAACGGCACCCCGTTTGGGTCCCCCGGGATAATTTTTAGTGAATTTTGTACAAAATTCTAAGGAAAACCAAGTTTTTAGGGCAATTTTTGAACAAAACTTTGGGAAAACTATTCGACCCTCTCGGAACGAGTATTTTGTTGTGCAAATTTTATTGAACTCGTAAGCGCATGAATCTACTGTAGTATAGATTGATGGTGACGGTTGTCAATCCCACGAGGAGGTGCATTTTAATTATGCGTAGGGTTAATTTTCTAATTTGAGAGTTGGATTTGTTGTGAAGGTGATTTGGATTTTTCTAAAATTAAAATTAAAATGCCGAGAAGAAGGTAGAGTTGAAACTATATAATTAAAGCGCTTGGGTATCTGGATCTGCATCCATATGCACCATGGGTTTAATAAATATAGTGCTAAATCATGAGGAAGATTTCCACTCCTCATGAACCACACTCTAATAAATATAGTGCTAAGTGCTTATCGTGCCAAACAGTAATAACCTTGTACTAGGGAGATGGTAGTATCGGTACAAAATCTAGATAAGACTATTACTATTTATCGACGAAAAGTCAAACATCCATATAAATCAAAGGGGAGAAGAAAGTAAATTTACCAAATTAGCCCATGGAACATGTTGAGACTTCTTCTTCAACCTAAGCTTGAAAGAAAATTAGATACTCATTATTTGAACTAGGGGTAAAATAGGTATTGTACTAAAATACATAGAAATACAAGAAGGAGAGGAATTTTGCAAAACTAAGCTCAAAAATGGATTCAGTGGTGTCAAATTAGGGGGGGAGAGCCCTCTTTTTATAGATACAATGAGTAAATTATGGCCATTTGATGAAATCAATTCGGACGCTCAGGATTGCGCTACGTGGCAAGCTTGGATTGCTTGGAACACATCATCAGCGATTGTGATTCAGTGTGTCGCATGTAACTTAAGCCAATTTTCTCGTCCAATACTGTGTTGTCACGTCATCGGTCAAAGTCAAAGTCAACAACCTTGATTAAGTGAATCGCTTTCATCGTAAGCTCATTTTTTCGGTCCAATCATATACTGCCACGTCATCAGTCAAAGCCACATCATTAGTCAAAGCCATAAACAGTTAATGCCACATCATTCATCCAATAAAATGCAACCACATCATCGGTCAATGCCACGTCATTGGTCAATGCCACATCATCATACCGTATATGTGAATAATGCCGTATATGAACAGTACCGTATACATGAACAGTGTCATTTTTCCTTTTATGCTCTTCCTAAGGTTTTTTATTATCCTGAGTTCAAAAATACTATCTGTTTTACTGTCCGATGTCTTGTTAATTGTGAAATGACCAGAATTCCCCTGAAATACATAAAATACTTAAATTATAATAAATCACCCATAATTAAAGTGCAAGGGACTTAAATACATAAAAGTAGGGATGTTAGTGAGACTTAAAGTGTAACGTGACCATTTTATCCTCCAGAAATACATACTTTCTAACACTCAACACCCCCCCAACCAGCTTATTGCCAGTCCCTAGCAAATTAAGTGAAAACAAAAGTCAAAACCAAAATGCTTTTTTTTTTAAGAAATAGTTGTGTTTACTTTTTGAAGCAAAACAACACATTTCTTCATAGGGGCCATTCTGGGCCCAAAAAGTGAAGGCTATAGCACACCAATTTTGGGGGTTTTCTCGGGACAGCAGTGAAATTCTGACCCAGCCTTCTGTTCACACCTTGATGTAGCCAGAACGACGCCACAGGGAAGAATGATACCTCGTTTGGGTCGCCCAAGATAGTTTTTAGGGAATTTTATAAGAAATTCCAAGGAAAACCAGGTTTTTCTAGTATTTTTGAATAAAATTTCGGGAAAACTATTAGAAACTCCCGGAACGGGTATTACCAAGCATTAGACGGCTGGTGACGAGCCAGGGAATGTGTTGGGGAGAGAAATCGAGTCACTTTGTGGAGCAAAACACAGAATTTCTTCTCCAGGGCCTATCTGGGCCCAAAAAGTAAAGGCTATAGCACACCTGTTTTAGGGGTTTTCCTTGGGTTTGCCTGGGATCGTAATGGAATTTTGACCTGGCCTTCTGAACACACCTAGATGCAACCCAAACGATGCCACAGGGAAGAACGATACCTCGTTTGCGTCCCCTGGGATAGTTTTTAGTGAATTTTGCAAAAAATTTCAAGGAAAACCAGGTTTTTCGGGCAATTTTGAATAAAATTTTGGGAAAAACTTTTAGAACCGCCAAGAACGGGTATTTCTAAGCATGAGATGGCTCGTGACGAACAAGGGAATGCGTTGGGGGAGAGAAACTGGATCACTTTTTGGAGGAAAACAACACATTTCTTCGCGAGGGCCATTATGCCCTAAAAAGCGAAGGCCATAGCACACCGGTTTTGAAGGTTTTCCTTGGGTTTACTTGACGGCATTGGAATTCTAACCTGACCTTCTGTACGCACCTAGACGCAGCCTAATCGACGCCACAAGGAAGAACAGTACCTCGTTTTGGTACCCCGGGAAAGTGAATTTTGTAAGAAATTCCAAAGAAAACTAGGTTTTTTGGGCAATTTTTGAACAAAATTCAGGGAAAACTATTAGAACCACCTGGAACAGGTATTTCTAAGCATAAGACGGCTCGTGACGAGCCATGAATGTGTTAGGGGAGATAAACCGGGTCACTTTGAGGAGCAAAACACAGCATTTCTTCCTCGGCGCCAATCTAGGCCTAAAAAGTGAAGGCTATAGCACACCGATTTTGCGGGCACACCGGTTTTGGGGGTTTGGCTGGGATGGCATTGGATTTCTAACCCGGCGTTCTGTACGCACCTAGATGCACCTAAACGATGCCAAAGGGAGAACCAGTACCCCGTTTGGTCCCTCGGGATTGTTTTTAGTGAATTTTGTAAGAAATTCCAGGGAAAACCAGATTTCTCGGGCACGTTTTGAACAAAATTCCGGGAAAATTATTAGAACCACCTGGAACGGGAATTTCTAAGCATGAGACAGCTCGTGACGAGCAAGTGAAAGCGTTGGGGGAGGTAAACCGGATCACTTTTTGGACCAAGCCACAACATTTTCTTCCCCGGGGCCATTCTGTGCCGAAAAAGTGAAGGCTATTGCACACCATTTTTTGGGATTTTCCTTGGGTTTGCCCTGGACGGCGTTGGAATTCTGACCCGGCCTTCAGTACACACCTGGATGCAGCCTAAACGACACCAAAGGAAGTAACGACACCCCATTTGGGTCCCTTAGAATGGTTTTTAGTGAATTTTGTATAAAATTCCAAGGAAAATCAAGTTTTTCAGGCAATTGTTGAACAAAATTCTGGGAAAACTTTTGGAACCTTGTGGAACGGGTGTTTCTAAGCTTGAGACAGCTTGTGACGAGCCAGGGAATGGGTTGGGGGAGAGTAACCGAGCCAGTTTTTGGAGCAAAACACACCATTTCTTCCTCGGGGCCATTCTGGGCCTAAAAAGTGAAGGCTATAGCACATCGACCTTGGGGTTTCCTTGGGTTTGCCTGGGACGGCATTGAAATTTTGACACTGCCTTCTGTACACACCTGGATACAGCCTAATGACTCTAAAGGGAAGTACAATACCCCGTTTAGGTCTAGCAGGATAGTTTTTAGTGAATTTTGTAAGAAATTCCAAGAACACTATTAAGACCTCCCGGAACGGGTATTTCAAATCTTGAGACGGCTCGTGATGAGCCAGGGAATGTGTTAGCGAAGAGAAATCGGGTCACTTTTCGAAGCAAAACACAATAATTCTTCCTCGGGCCCATTCTCAGCCCAAAAAGTGAAGACTATAGCACACCAGTTTTGGGGGTTCGCCTGGGACGACATTGGAATTCTGATCCGGCCTTCTGCAAACACCTGAATGTAGCCTAAACGACGCCAAAAGAAAGAACGGTTCCCCGTTTGGGTCCCCCATTATAGTTTTTAGCGAATTTTGTAAGAAATTTCATGGAAAATCAGGTTTTTCGGGTAATTTTTTAACAAAATTCTGGGAAAACTAATAGAACCTCCCAGAACGGGTATTTCTAAGCATGATACGGCTCATGGCGAGCCAAGAAATGTGTTAGCGGAGAGAAACCGGGTCACTTTTAGGAGCAAAACACAACATTTCTTCCCCGTTGCCATTGTGGGCCCAAAAAGTTAAGGCTATATCACACCGATTTTGGGGGTTTGCCTGGGACGGCATTGGAATTCTGACCCGGCCTTCTCTACGCACATGGATGTAGCCTAAACGACACCAAATGGAAGAACGGTACCCCATTTTCGCCCCCTGGGACAGTTTTCAGTGAATTTTGTAAGAAATTCCAAGGAAAACCAGGTTTTTCTGGCAATTTTTGAATGAAATTCTAGGAAAACTATTAAAACCACCTGGAACGGGCATTTCTAACCATGAGACGCCTCGTGACTAGCCAGGGAATGTGTTGGAGGAGAGAAACCGATCACTTTTTGGAGCAAAACACAACATTTCTTCCCCGGGGCCATTCTAGGCCTGAAAAGTGAAGGCTATAGCACACTGGCTCTGGGAGTTTTCCTTGGGTTTACCTGGAACAGCATTCAAATTCTGACCCGGCCTTCTGCATGCACCTAGATGCAGCTTTAACGACTCCAATGGGAAGAACGTTATCCCATTTGGGTCCCCTCGGATAGTTTTTAGTGAATTTTGTATGAAATTCCATGGAAAACTAGGTTCTTCGACCAATTTTTGAACAAAATTCTGGGAAATCAATTAGAACCTCCCAAAATGGGTATTTCTACGCTTGAGAAGGCTCAGGGCGAGCCAAAGAATGTGTTGGCGGAGATAAAACGGGTCACTTTTTTAAGCAAAACACAACATTTCTTCCCTGGAGCCAATCTAGGCCTAAAACGTGAATGCTATAGCACACCGGTTTTGCGGACTTTCCTTGGGTTTGCCTGGGCGGCATTGGATTTCTAAGCCGGCGTTTTGTACGCACCAAGATGCACCTAAACGATGCCAAAGGGAAGACCAGTACCCCGTTTGGGTAACCCAGGATAGTTTTTAGTGAATTTTGTAAAAAATTCCAGGGAAAACCAGGTTTTTCGGGCACGTTTTGAACAAAATTCTAGGAAAACGATTAGAACCACCCAGAACTGGTATTTTTAAGCATGAGACGGCTCATGACGAGCCGTGGAATGTGTTGGGGGGATAAACCGGGTCATTTTGAGGAGTAAAACACAACATTTTCTTCCCCGGGGCCATTGTAGGCCCAAAAAGTGAAGGCTATAACACGCCGATTTTGGGGCCTTTCCATGGGTTTGCTTGGGACGACATTGAAATTTTAACCCGACCTTCTGTACACACCTAGATGCAGCCTAATCGAAGCCACAGGGAAGAACAGTACCCCGTTTTGGTATCCCGGGATTGTTTTTAGTGAATTTTGTAAGAAATTCCATGGAAAACTAGATTTTTCGAGCAATTTTTGAACAAAATTTCGGGAAAACTATTAGAACCACCTGGAACGGGTATTTCTAAGCATAAGAAGGCTCATGACGAGCAAGAAAATGCGTTGGGGGAGAGAAACCGGATCACTTTTTGGACCAGTCCACAACATTTCTTTTCTGGGGCCATTCTGTGCCGAAAAAGTGAAGGCTATTGCACACCGTTTTTTAGGGTTTTCCTTGGGTTTGCCCGGGACGGCGTTGGAATTCTGACCTGGCCTTCAATACACACCTGGATGCAGCCTAAATGACACCAAAGGGAGTAACGGCACCCCGTTTGGGTCCCCTAGGATAGTTTTTAGTGAATTTTGCATAAAATTCCAAGGAAAATCAAGTTTTTCAGGCAGTTGCTGAACAAAATTCTGGGAAAACTTTTGGAACCTCGTGGAACGGGTATTTCTAAGCTTGAGACTGCTCGTGACTAGCCAGGGAATGGGTTGGGGGAGAGTAACTGAGCCAGTTTTTAGAGCAAAACACACTATTTCTTCCCCGGGGCCATTCTGGGCTTAAAAAGTAAAGGCTATAGCACACTGATCTTTGGGGTTTTCCTTGGGTTTGCCTGGGACGGCATTGAAATTCTGACACGGCCTTCTGTACACACCTGGATGCAGTCTCCCGTGATAGTTTTTTGTGAATTTTGTAAAAAATTCCAAGGAAAATTAGGTTTTTCGGGCAATTTTTTAACAAAATTTTGAGAAAACTATTAAAACCTCCCGAAACGGGTATTTCTAATCTTGTGACGGCTCGTGACGAGCCAGGGAATGTTCTAGAGGAGAGAAATCGGGTCACTTTTCGGAGCAAAACAGCACATTTCTTGTCTAGGGCCATTCTGGGCCGAAAAAGACAGGCCTATAGCAAACCGATCTTGGGGCTTTTCCTTGTGTTTGCTTGGGACAGCATAGCATTCTGACACATCCTTCTGCACACACCTGGATGCAGGCTAAACGATGCCAAAGGAAAGAACGATACCCCGTTTGAGTCCCACACGATAGTTTTTAGTGAATTTTGAAAGAAATTCCAAGGAAAATCACGTTTTCAAGATTTTTTAAATAAAATTCCGGAAAAACTATTAGAATCTCTCGGAATGGGTATTTCTAACCATGAGACCTCCCGGAATGGGTATTTTTAATATTGAGACGCTCGTGACGAGCCAGGGAATGTGTTGGCGGAAAGAAACCGGATCACTTTTCGAAGCAAAACACAATAATTCTTCCTCGGGGCCATTCTCGGCCCAAAAAGTGAAGACTATAGCACACTAGTTTTAGGGGTTCGCCTCGGACGGCATTGGAATTCTGACCCGGCCTTCTGCGCACACCTGGATGTAGCCTAAACGATGCCAAAGGAAAGAACGGTTCCCCGTTTGGGCCCCCCGTTATAGTTTTTAGTGAATTTCGTAAGAAATTCCAAGGAAAACTGGGTTTTTCGAGCAATTTTTGAAGAAAATTTCGGGAAAACTATTAGAACCTCCCGGAACGGGTATTTTTAATCTTGAGATGGCTTGTCACGAGCCAAGGAATGTTCTGGCGGAGAGAAATTGGGTCACTTTTCGTAGCAAAACACAACATTTCTTCCCTAGGGCCATTCTGGGCCGAAAAAGTCAAGGCTATAGCAAACCGGTTTTGGGGGCTTGCTTGAGACGGCATTGGAATTCTAACACGGCTTTCTGAACACACCTAGATGCAGCCTAAACGACGCCATAGGGATGAACGGTACCCCGTTTGGCACCCCCGCGATAGTTTTTCGTGAGTTTTTCATAAAAATCAGGTTTTTAGAGCAATTTTTAAACAAAACTCCCGAAAAACTATTAGGACCTCTCGGAACGGGTATTTCCAGGCATGAGATGGCTCGTGATGAGCCAAGAAATGTGTTGGCGGAGAGAAACCGGGTCACTTTTCGGAGCAAAACAAAACATTATTTCCCCGGGGCTATTCTCGGCCCAAAAAGTGTACACTAGAACACACCAGTTTTGGGGGTTCGCCTGGGACGGCATTGGAATTCTGACCCGACCATCTGTACACACCTGGATGCAGCCTAAATGACCCTAAAGGGAAGAACGGTACCCCATTTGGGTCCCCCACAATAGTTTTTAGTGAATTTTGTAAGAAATTCTCGGGAAAACCAGGTTTTTCGGGCAATTTTTGAACAAAATTCTGGGAAAACTATTAAAACCTCCCGGAACTGGTATTTCTAATCCTGAGACGGCTAGTGACGAGCCAGGGAATGTTCAGGCGGAGAGAAATCGGGTCACTTTTCGGAGCAAAACAAAACATTTCATCTTTGCGGCCATTCTGGGTCCAAAAAGTCAAAGCTATAGCACACCAGTTTTGGGGGTTTGCTTGGGACGGCATTGAAATTCTGACACGGCCTTATGCAAACACTTTGATGTAGCCTAAAAGACTCGAAAGGGAATAACGGTTTCTCGTTTGGGTTACCCGTGATAGTTTTTAATGAATTTTGTAAGAAATTCTAAGGAAAATCAAGTTTTTCGGGCAATTTTTGAACAAAATTTCGGGAAAACTATTAGAACCTCCCAAAACGGGTATTTCTAACCATGAGACGGCTTGTGACAAGCCAGGGAATGTTCAGGCAGAGATAATCCGGCTCACTTTTCGGAGAAAAACACAACATCTCTTCCTCGGGGCCATTCTCGACCCAAAAAGTGAAGGCTATAGCAAACCGATTTTGGGTTGTCTGGGACGGCATTAGAATTCTTACCCGGCCATCTGAACGCACCTGGATGCAGCCTAAACGACATCAAAAGGAAGAACAGTACCCCTTTTGGAACCCCCTAGGACAGGTCTAGTGAATTTTGTAAGAAATTCCAAGGAAAACCAAGTTTTTCTGGCTATTTTTGAACAAAATTCTGAGAAAATTATTAGAACCACATGGAACAGGCATTTCTAAGCATGAGACGGCTCATGACGAGCCAGGAAATGTTTGGGTCACTTTTTGGAGCAAAATACAACATTTCTTCCCCAGAGCCATTTTGGGGGTTTGCCTAGAATGGCATAGGAATTCTGACCCGGCCATGTGCATGCACCTAGAGCCATTAGGTTTTTCGTGCAATTTTTGAACAAAATTTTGGGAAAACTATTAGAACCTCCCGGAATTGGTATTTCTAAACATGAGACGGCTGGTGACGTGCAAGGGAATGTGTTGGCGGTGAGAAATCGAGTCACCTTTCTGAGCAAAAGACAAAATTTCTTCCCTAGGGCCATTGTTGGCCCAAAAAATAAAGGCTATAGCACACCAATTTTGGGGGTTTTGCCAGGGACAGTATGGAAATTATGACCCGGCCTTCTGTACCAACATCAATGCAGACTAAACGACGCCAAAGGGAAGAACGGTACCCCATTTGGGTCCCTCAGCGTAATTATCAATGAATTTTGTAAGAATTTATAAGTTGTACGAATTTATAATGAAAACAAGGTTTTCAGGCAATTTTTGAACAAAATTCAGGGAAAAATGTTAGAACCCCCCTGAACGGTTATTTCTAGGCATGAGACGGCTCGTGACGAGCCAGGAAATGTGCTGGCAGAGAGAAATCGAGTCACTTTTGGGAGCAAAACACAACATTTCTTCCTCGGGGCCATTCTGGGCCTAAAAAGTGAAGGCTATAGCGCACCGGTTTGGGGGGTTTGCCTCGGACGGATTTGGAATTCTGACCCGACCTTCTGTATGCACATGGATGCAGCCTAAACGATGCCAAAGGAAAGAACGGTACCACTTTTACGGCCCCCAGCATAGTTTTTAGTGAATTTTGCAAGAAATTATAAGGAAAACTAGGCTTTTCGGGCAGCTTTTGAACAAAATTCTGGGAAAACTACTAGAACCTCCCGGAACAGGTATTTCTAGGCATGAGACGACTCGTGATGAGGCAGGGAATGTGCTGGCAGAGAGAAACCGAGTTACTTTTGGGAGCAAAACAACATTTCTTCCCCAGGGCCATTCTAGGCCCAAAAAGTATAGGCTATAGCACACCAGTTTTAGGGGTTTGCCTGGTACGGCATTGAAATTCTGACCCAGCCTTCTGTACGCACATGGATGCAGCCTAAACGACGCTACCGGGAAAAACGTTACCCCATTTGGGTCCCCTGGGATAGTTTTTAGTGAATTTTGTAGGAAATTCCAAGGTAAACCAAGTTCTTGGGGCAATTTTTGAACAAAATCCTAGGAAAAGCATTAGAACCTCCTAGAACGGGTATTTCTGAGCATGAGACGGTTCGTGACGAGCCAGGGAATGTGCTGACAGAGAGAAACCGGGTCACTTTTGGGAGCAAAACGCAACATTTAAGTGAAAGCTATAGCACGCCCGTTTTGGGGGTTTGCCTGGGACGGCATTGAAATTCTGACCCGGCCTTCTGCACAGACATGGATGCAGCTTAAACGACGCCAAAGGGAAGAACGGTACCCCGTTTGCGTCCCTCGGGATAGTTTTTAGTGAATTTTGTAAGAAATTACAAGAAAAGCCCATGTTTGTCAGGGAATTTTTGAACAAAATTATGGGAAAACTATTAGAACCTCTCGGAACAGGCATTTCTCAACATGAGACGGCTCGTGCAGAGCCATTGAATGTGTTGGGGGCGAGAAACTGGGTCAATTTTTGGACCAAAACACAACATTTCTTTCCCGGGGCCATTCTGGGGTTTTTCTTGGGTTTGCCTATGACGGCATTGGAATTCTGACGCAAAAGGGAGGAACGGTACCCCGTTTGGGTCCCTCGGGATAGTTTTTAATGAAATTTGTAAGAAATTTCATGGAGAACCAAGTTTTTCAAGTAATTTTTTAACAAAACTCAGGGAAAACTATTAGAACCTCCAAGAACTGCCATTTCTAAGCATGAGACAGCTCATGACGAGCCAAGGAATGTCTTCGGGTGAGAAACCACGTCACTTTTTGGAGCAAATCACAATATTTCTTTCCTTAGGCCATCCTCGACACAAAAAGTGAAGGCTATAGCGCACTGGTTTTGGACGTTTTCCTTGTGTTTGCCTGGGGTGGCATTGTAATTCTGACCCGGCCTTCAAGACACATGTGGATGCAACTTAAACGATGGCAAAGGGAAGAACAGTACCCCGTTTGGGTCCCCCGAGATAATTTTTAGTGAATTTTGTAAGAAATTACAAGAAAAGCCCATGTTTGTCAGGGAATTTTTGAACAAAATTATGGGAAAACTATTAGAACCTCTCGGAACAGGCATTTCTCAACATGAGACGGCTCGTGCAGAGCCATTGAATGTGTTGGGGGCGAGAAACTGGGTCAATTTTTGGACCAAAACACAACATTTCTTTCCCGGGGCCATTCTGGGGTTTTTCTTGGGTTTGCCTATGACGGCATTGGAATTCTGACGCAAAAGGGAGGAACGGTACCCCGTTTGGGTCCCTCGGGATAGTTTTTAATGAAATTTGTAAGAAATTTCATGGAGAACCAAGTTTTTCAAGTAATTTTTTAACAAAACTCAGGGAAAACTATTAGAACCTCCAAGAACTGCCATTTCTAAGCATGAGACAGCTCATGACGAGCCAAGGAATGTCTTCGGGTGAGAAACCACGTCACTTTTTGGAGCAAATCACAATATTTCTTTCCTTAGGCCATTCTCGACACAAAAAGTGAAGGCTATAGCGCACTGGTTTTGGACGTTTTCCTTGTGTTTGCCTGGGGTGGCATTGTAATTCTGACCCGGCCTTCAAGACACATGTGGATGCAACTTAAACGATGGCAAAGGGAAGAACAGTACCCCGTTTGGGTCCCCCGAGATAATTTTTAATGAATTTTGTAAGAAATTCCAAGAAAAGCCCATGTTTGTCAGGGAATTTTTGAACAAAATTGTGGGAAAACTATTAGAACCTCTCGGAACAGGCATTTCTCAACATGAGACGGCTCGTGCAGAGCCATTGAATGTGTTGGGGGCGAGAAACTGGGTCAATTTTTAGACCAAAACACAACATTTCTTTCCCGGGGCCATTCTGGGGTTTTTCTTGGGTTTGCCTATGACGGCATTGGAATTCTGACACAAAAGGGAGGAACGGTACCCCGTTTGGGTCCCTCGGGATAGTTTTTAACGAAATTTGTAAGAAATTTCATGGAGAACCAAGTTTTTCAAGTAATTTTTTAACAAAACTCAGGGAAAACTATTAGAACCTCCAAGAACTGCCATTTCTAAGCATGAGACAGCTCATGACGAGCCAAGGAATGTCTTCGGGTGAGAAACCACGTCACTTTTTGGAGCAAATCACAATATTTCTTTCCTTGGGCCATTCTCTACATAAAAAGTGAAGGCTATAGCGCACTGGTTTTGGACGTTTTCCTTGTGTTTGCCTGGGGTGGCATTGTAATTCTGATCCGGCCTTCAAGGCACATGTGGATGCAGCTTAAACGATGGCAAAGGGAAGAACGGTACCCCGTTTGGGTCCCCCAAGACAATTTTTAATGAATTTTGTAAGAAATTCCAAGGAAAACCAGGTTTGTCGGGAAATTTTTGAACAAAATTCTAGGAAAATGACTAGAACCGCCCAAAACAAGGATTTCTAAGGAATGTGTTGGGGGAGAGAAACCTGGCCTCTTTTTGGAGCAAAACACAACATTTCTTTCCCTGAAAAGTATTAGAACAAAATTCCGGGAAAAGTATTAGAACCTCACGGAACGGGCATTTCTAAGCTTGAGACGACTCATGAAGAGCCAGGGAATGTGTTGGGGGAGAGAAACCTAGCCACTTTTTGGAGCAAAACACAACATTTCTTTCCCAAGGCCATTCGCGACTATAAAGTCAAGGCTATAGCACACTGATTTTTAGGGTTTTCCTTGGGTTTGCCTCGGGTGGCATTGGAATTCTAACCCGACCTTCAGCATGCACCTGGATGAAGCCTAAAATACGCCACGGAGAAGAACGGTAACCCTTTTTGGTCCCCCGAGACAGCTTTTTGTGAATTTTGTAAGAAATTTCAATGAAAACCTAGGTTTCTTGGGATATTTTTTAACAAAATTCCTGGAAAACTTTTAGAACCTCCTAGAACGGGCATTTCTAAGCATGAGACGGCTCTTGACGAGCCAGGATATGTGTTGGGGGAGAGAAACCTTATCACTTTTTGGAGCAAAACACAATATTTCTTCCCCGAGGCCATTTTAGGCCCAAAAATTGAATGCTATAGCACACTGGTTTTGGGAGTTTTCCTTGGGTTTACCTACGACGGCAATGGAATTCTGACCCGGTCTTCTGTACACACCTGAATGCATCCTAAACGATGACAAAGTGAAGAACGGTACCTCGTTTAGGTCCCCCGAGACAATTTTTAGTGAATATTGTAAGAAATTCCAAAAAAAACTAGGTTTTTCAGGCAATTTTTGAATAAAATTCCGAAAAAGTATTAGAACCTCCCAAAACGGGCATTTCTAAGCATGAGATGGCTCGTGACGAGCCAGTGGATATGTTGGGGGAGAGAAACCGGGTCACTTTTTGGAGCAAAACACAACATTTCTTCCTCGGGCCATTTTGAACCCAAAAAGTGAAGGCTATAGCACATCGATTTTGGGGGCTTTCCTTAGGCAACATTGGAATTCTGACTCGGTCTTTAGCACACACCTGGATGCAGCCTAAACGACACCAAAGGGAAGAATGGTACCCCGTTTGGGTCCCTCGGGATAATTTTTAACGAGTTTTGTAAGAAATTCCAAGGAAAATCAATTTTTTTGGGCAATTTTTGAACAAAATTCAAGGAAAACTATTAGCACCTCCTGGAATGGGCATTTCTAAGCATGAGAGTTTTTGGGAGTTTTCCTTGGGTCTGCCTGGGCCGGCATTGAAATTCATCCCTGGCCATTAGCACGCACCTGGATGCAGCCTAATTTACGCCAAAGGGATTAACGGTACCCCGTTTCGGTCCCCTGGGATAGTTTTTAGTGAATTTTATAGGAAATTCCAAGGGAAACCAGGTTTTTCGGACAATTATTGAACAACATTCCGGAAAAAATATTAGAACCACCCGGAACGGGCATTTCTAGGCATGAGACGGCTCGTGAAGTCCCAGGAAATGTGTTGGGGGAGAGAAATCGGGTCACTTTTTGTAGCAAAACACAACATTTCTTCCCCGGGGCCAATCTTAGCCCAAAAAGTGAACGCTATAGAACACCAATTTTGGGGGATTTGCTTGGGTTTGCCTGGGACGGCATTTAAATTTTGACCCGGCCTTCTGCACGCACTTGGATGTAGCTAAACGACACCAAAGGGTAGAACAGTACCCCATTTGGGTCCCCATGACAATTTTTAGTGAATTTTGTAAAAAATTACAAGGAAAACTTTTTTTATGGCAATTTTTGAGCAAAATTATGGGAATACTATTAAAACCTCTCGGAACGGGCATTTCTCAGCATGAGACGATCGTGACAAGCCAGGGAATGTATTGGGGGTGAGAAACCGAGTCACTTTTTGGAGCAAAACACAACATTTCTTCCCCGAGGCCATTCTTGACCCAAAAGGTGAAGGCTATAACACACCGGTTTTGGGGGTTTTCCTTGGGTTTGCCTGGGACGGCATTGGAATTCTGACCTGGCCTGCTGTACGACCTGGATGCAAACTAAACGACACGAAAGGGAAGAATGGTGCCCTGTTTGGGTCCCACGAGACATTTTTTAGTGAATTTTATAAGAAATTCCATGGAAATCCAAGTTTTTAGGGCAATTTTTGAACAAAATTCCAGGAAGACTATTAGAACTAGCCGGAACAGGGATTTCTAAGCATGAGACTGCTCGTGAAGGGCCAGGGAATGTGTTGGGGGAGAGAAACCGACCAAAACACAATATTTCTTCCCCGAGGCCATTATGGGCTCATAAAGTGAAGGCTACAGCACACCGATTTTGGTGGTTTTCCTTGGGCGGCATTGGAATTCTGACTCGGCCTTCAATATGCACCTAGATGCAGTCTAAACGATGCCAAAGGAAAGAACGGTACCCGCTTGGGTACTCGGGATAGTTTTTAATGAGTTTTGCAAGAAATTCCAACGAAAATCAGGTTTTTTGGGCAATTTTTTAACAAAATTCAGGGAAAACTATTAGAACGTACTGGAACGAGCATTTCTAGGCATGAGACGACTCATGACGTGCCAGGGAATATGTTGGGGGAGAGAAATCGGGTTACTTTTTCGAGCAAAACACAACATTTCTTCCCCAAAGCCATCTAGGCCTAATAAGTGAAGCCTATCGCACACCGATTTTGGGGGTTTTCCTTGGGTTTGCCTGGGGCAGCATTGGAATTCTGAGCCGGCCTTGATCACACACCTGGATGCAGCCTAAACGACGCCAAAAGGAAGAATCGTACCCCGTTTGGGTCCCCCTGGACAGTTTTTAGTGAGTTTTGTAAGAATTCCAAAGAAAACCAGGTTTTTCAGGCAATTTTTGAACAAAATTTTAAAAAAACTATTAAAACCGCCCAGAACGGGCATTTCTATGCATTAGACAACACCTGACGAGCCAGGGAATGCGTTGAGGGAGACAAACCGGGTCACTTTTTGGAGCAAAACACAACATTTAATCCTGGGGCCATTCTGGGCCCAAAAAGTAAAGGTATAGCACACCGGTTTTGGGGGTTTTCCTGGGACGGCATTGGAATTCTTACCCGGCCTTCTGCAAGCACCTGGATGTAGCCTAAACGACACCAAAGGGAAGAACGGTACCCTGTTTGGGTCTCCCGGGATAGTTTTTTGCGAATTTTGTATGAAATTCCAAGGAAAACCAAGTTTTTAATGCAATTTTTGAACAAAATTCTTGGAAAACCATTAGAACCTCCTGGAACGAGTATTTCTAAGCATGAGACGACTCGTAAAGAGCTAAGGAATGTGTTGGGGGGACAAACCGTGTCACTTTTTGGAGCAAAACAACACATTTCTTCCAAGGGGCCATTCTGGGCCCAAAAAGTGAAATCTGTAGTACACTGATTTTGAGGGTTTTCCTTGGGTTTGCTAGGGACGGCATTGGAATTTTGACCCGGCCTTTTGTACTCACCTAGATGTAGCCTAAACGACACCAAAGGGAAGAATGGTTCCCCGTTTGGGTTCCCTGGTATAGTTTTTAGTGAACTTTTTAAGAAATTCCAAGGAAAACCAGGTTTTTATGGCAGTTTTTGAACAAAATACCGAGAAAACTGTTAGAACCTCCCAGAACGGGTATTTCTAATTATGAGACAGCTCGTGACAAGCCAAGGAAGGTGTTAGAGAGAGAAATCGGATCACTTTTTGGAGCAAAACGCAACATTTCTTCCACGTTTTTTGGGGTTTTCCTTGTGTTTGCCTGGGACGGCTTTAGAATTCTGACCCGGCCTTCTGTACGCACCTGGATGAAGCAAAAACGATGCCAAAGGGAGGAAGGGTACCTCGTTTTGGTCCCCTAGGATAGTTTTTAGTGAATTTTGTAAGAAATTCTGAGGAAAATTAGGTTTTTGGGTAATTTTTGAACAAAATTCCAAGAAAACTATTAGAACCTCCCGGAACGGGTATTTCTAAACATTAGACGGCTCATGATGAGCCAGGGAGTGTGTTGGGGTAGATAAACAGGGTTACTTTTTGGGGTAAAATACAACATTTCCTCCTAGGGGCCATTATGGGCCTAAAAAGTGTAGGCTATAGCACACAAGTTTTTAGGGGTTTCATTGGGTTTGCCTGGGACAGCATTTGAATTCTGACCCGGCCCTCTGCATGCACCTGGATGTAGCCTAATCGACGCCAAAGGGAAGAACAGTACCCCGTTTGGGTCCCCCAGGATAGTTTTTAGTGAATTTTGTCAGAATTTCCAAGGAAAATCAGATTTTTCAGGCAATTTTTGAACAATATGTGGGGAAAACAATTAGAACCAGGGTACTTCTAAGCATGAGATGGCTAGTGACGAGCCAGGGTATGTGTTGGGGGGAGAAACTAGGTCTCTTTTTAGAGCAAAAGACAACATTTCTTTGCCGGGTCCATTCTAGACCTAAAAAGTGAAGGCTATAGCACACCGGTTTTGCGTTTTCCTGGTACGGCATTGGAATTCTTACCCGGCCTTCTGCACACACCTGGGTGTACCCTAAATGATGCCAAAGGGAAGAACGTTACCCTGTTTGGGTCCCCCTGGATAGTTTTTAGTGAATTTTGTATGAAATTCAAAGGAAAACCAAGTTTTTCAAGCAATTTTTGAACAAAATTTCAGGAATACTATTAGAACCTCCCAGAACTAGTATTTCTAAGCATGAGACGGCTTGTGAAGAGCCAGGGAATGTGTTGGGGTAGAGAAACAGGATCACTTTTTGGAGCAAAATGCAACATTTCTTCCCCGGAGCCATTCTCAGCCAAAAAAGTGAAGGCTATAGCACACCGATTTTAAGGGTTTTGCTTGGGACGGCTTTGGAATTTTGACCTGGCCTTCTGTACACACCTGGATGTAGCCTAAACGACGCCAAAGTGAAGAACGAAACCCCGTTTGGGTCCCCTGGAATAGTTTTCAATGACTTTTATCATAAATTCTAAGGAAAACCAGCTTTTTCGGGCAATTTTTAAACAAAATTTTAGGAAAACTATTAGACCCTCCAAGAACGGGTATTTATAAGCATGAGATGGCTCGTAAAGAGCCAGGGAATGTGTTGTCGGAGAGAAACTGGGTCACTTTTTGAAGCAAAACATAACATTTCTTTCCAAGGCCATTCTAGGCCCAAAAAGTGAAGGCTATAGCATACCGGGTTTGGGGGTTTTCCTGGGTCTGTACTGGAATTCTGACCCAGCCTTCTGCACGTACCTGGATGTAGCCTAAACGATACCAAAACGAAGAACAGTCCCCGTTTTGGTCCCCCGAGATTGTTTTTATTGAATTTCACAAGAAATTCCAAGTAAAACCAGCTTTTTTGGGTATTTTTTGAACAAAATTCCAGGGAATCTATTGGAACCTCCCAGAACGGGCATTTCTAAGCATGAGACAGCTCGTGACGAGCCAGGGAATGTGTTGGGAGAGAGAAACCAGGTCACTTTTTGGGGCAAAACACAACATTTCTTCCCAAGGGCCATTCTGGGCCGAAAATGTGATGGCTATAGCACACTAGTTTTGGTGGTTTTCCTGGGACGGCAGCGGAATTCTGACTCGACCATCTGGATGCACCTGGATGCAGCGTAAACAATGGACAAAGGAAGAATGGTACCCCGTTTAGGTCCCTCGGGATAGTTTTTAGTGAATTTTGTATGAAATTCCAATGAAAAACAAGTTTTTCGGGCAATTTTTGAACAAAATTCCTAGAAAACTATTAGAACCTCCTGGAATGGGTATTTCTAAGCATAAGACGGCTCGTGATGAGCTGGGCAATGTGTTGGGGGAGAGAAAATGGGTCACTTTTTGGAGCAAAACAACACATTTCTTCCACGGGGGTCATTCTAGGCCTAAAAAGTGAAGGCTATAGCACACCGATTTTGGGGGTTTTCCTAGGACGGCAGCAGAATTCTGAACCGGCCTTCTAGAAGCACATGGATGCAGCCTAAACAAAGCAAAGGGAAGAACGGTACCCCTTTTAGGTCAGCCGGGATAATTTTTAGTGAATTTTGTAAGAAATTCTAATGAAAAAGAGGTTTTACGGGTAATTTTTTAACAAAATCCTGGAAAAACTATTAAAACCTCCCGGAATGCATATTTCTAAGCATGAAACGGCTCGGGACGATCTAGGGAATGTGTTGGCGGAGAGAAACTGGACCACTTTTCGGAGTAAAACTCAACATTTCATCCTTGAGGCTATTCTGGGCCCAAAAAATGAAGGCTATAGCACACCAGTTTTTGTTGTTTTTCTTGGGTTTGCCTGAGATGGCTTTGGAATTCCGACCCGAACTTCAGTACGTACCTGGATGCAGCATAATCGACGCTAAAGGGATGAACGGTACCCCGTTTAGGTCCTCCCGGAATTGTTTTTAGTGAATATTGTAAGAAATTCCAAGGAAAACAAGGTTTTTCAGGCAATTTTTTAACAAAAATTCTCGGAAAGCTATTAAAAATCTCGAAACGGGTATTCTATTCATTAGACGGCTCGTGACAAGGCAGGAATGTGATGGTGGAGAGAAACTAGGCCACTTTTGGGATCAAAACACAACATTTCTTCCCCAGGCCCATTATGGCCCAAAAAGTAAAGGCTATAGCACACTGGTTTTTGGAATTCTGACCCAGCCTTCTGCACGCGCTAAGATACAGCCTAAACGACGCTAAAAGGAAGAACGGAACCCCGTGAATTTTGTAATCAATTCCAAGAGAAACCAGGTTTTTCTGGTAATTTTTGAATAAAATTCTAGGAAAACTATTAGTACCTTCCAGAATGGGTATTTATAAGCACAAGACAACTTGTGACGAGCCAAGGAATGTGTTGGTAGAGAGAAACCGAGTCACGCTTAGGAGCAAAATACAATATTTCTTCCTCGAAGCCATTGTGGGACCAAAAAGTGAAGGCTATAGGACACCAGTTTTGAGGGTTATTCTTGGGTTTGCTTGGGACAGCATTGGAATTCTGACTCGACCTTCAACACGCACCTGGATACAGCCTAAACGACACCAAAGGTAAGAACTATACCCCGTTTGGGTCCCCTGGGATAGTTTTTAGTGAATTTTGTATGAAATTCTAAGGAAAACCAGGTTTTTCAAGCAATTATTGAACAAAATTCCTGGAAAACTATTAGAACCTCCCGAAACGGGTTTTTGTAAGCGTGAGACGGCTCGTGACGAGTGCGGAAATGTGTTAGTGGAGAGAAACAGGGCCACTTTTTGGAGAAAAACACAACATTTCTTCTCGGAGGCTGTTCTGGGCCAAAAAAGTGAAGGCTATAGCACACAGGTTTTAGGGGTTTTCATTGGACGGCATTGAAATTCTTACCCGGCCTTCTGTACGCACCTAGATACGGCCTAAACCACGTCAAAGGGAAGAACGATACCCCATTTGGGTCCCCCGAGAAAGTTTTTAGTGAATTTTGGAAGAAATTCCAAGAAAACTAGGCTTTTCGGGTAATTTTTGAACAAAGTTTAGAGAAAACTATAAGAAACTCTAGGAACGGGTATTTCTAAGCATACGACGGCTAGTAAAGAGCCAGGGAATGTGTTGACAGAGATAAACCGAGTCACTTTTTAGAGTAAAACACAACATTTCCTCTATAGGGTCATTCTGGACACAAAAAGTGAAGGCTATAACACATCAGTTTTTGGGATTTTCGTGGGATGGCATTGGAATTCTGACCTTGCCTTCTGTACGCACCAGGATACAGTCTAAACGACACCAAAGGGCAGAACAGTACCCCGTTTTGGTCCCCCGGCATAGTTTTTAGTGAATTTTGTAAGAAATTGTAAGGAAAACTAGGGATTTCTGGCAATGTTTGAGCAAAATTTCGGGAAAACTATTAGAACCTCCCGGAACGGGTTTTCTTAAGGATGAGACGGCTCGTGACGAGTCAGGAAATATGATGACGGAGAGGAACCGGGTCACTTTTCTGATCAAAACACAATATTTCTTCCCCGGGGCCATTTTGGGCCAAAAAGTAAAGGCTATAGCACACCGATTTTTGGGGTTTGCTTAGGACGGCACTGGAATTCTGACCTAACCTTCTGCACACACTTGGATGCAGCCTAAACGACACCAAAGTGATGAACAGTACCTCGTTTGGGTCCCCCAGGATAGTTTTTAGTGAATTTTGTAGGAAATTCCAAGGAAAACCAGGTTTTTCGAGCAATTTTTGAGCAAAATTCTGGGAAAACTATTAGAACTCCCCGGAACGGGTAATTCTAAGCTTGAGACAGCTCATGACGAGCCAAGGAATGTGTTGGCAGAGAGAAACCGGGTCACGTTTTGGAAGAAAACACAACATTTATTCCTCGGAACCATTTGGGGCCAAAAATGTGAAGGCTATAACACACCGATTTTGAGGGTTTTCCTTGGGTTTGCCTTGGATGGCCTTAGAATTATGCTCCAGCCTACTGTATGCGCCTAGATGCACCTTGAACGACGTCAAAGGGGATAACGGTACACCATTTTGGTCCCCCGAGATAGTTTTTAGTGAATTTTGAAAGAAATTCCAAGGAAAACCAGGTTTTTTGGGCAATTTTTGAACAAAATTATGAGAAATTGGGTCACTTTTTGGAGAAAGACATAACATTTCTTCACCGGGGCCATTCTGGGCTGAAAAACTGAAGGCTATAACACACCAGTTTTTGGGGTTTTCCTTGGGTTTGGCTAGGACAGCCTTGGAATTCTAACCCAGACTTCTGCATGCACCTGCATGCTGCCTAAGCGACACCAAAGGGAGGAACGGTACCTAGTTTGGGGACCCCGAGATTTTTTTAGTTAATTTTTTAAGAAATTCCAAGGAAAACCAATTTTTTCGGCCAAGTTTTGAACAAAATCTAGGGAAAACTATTAGAACCACCCGGAACGGGTGTTTCTCAGCATGAGACAGCTTGTTATGGGATAGAGAATGTGTGGGGAGAGAGAAATCGAGTAATTTTTAGAGAAAGACGCAGCATTTCTTCACTGGGGCCATTCTTGAATAAAAAACTAAAGGCTATAGCACATTGGTTTTTGTGGTTTTCCTTGGGTTTGCCTAAGACGGCCTTGGGATTCCGACCCGGCCTTCTGTACACACCTGGATGTTGCCGAACCGACGCCTAAGGGAAGAACGGTACCCCATTTGGGCCCCCGGGACAGTTTTTAGTGAATTTTACAAGAAATTACAAGGAAAACTTAGTTTTTCGGGCAATTTTTTATCAAAATAAGGGGAAATCTCCCAGAACGGGTGTTTCTTAACTTGAGATAGCTAGTTATGAGCCAGAGAATGTTTGGGCAGAGACAAACCGGCTCACTTTTTGGAAAAAGACGCAACATTTCTTCACCGAGGCCATTCTAGGTCCACAAACTAAAGGCTGTAACACACCGATTTTTGGGGTTTTCCTTGGGTTTACCTGAGACGGACTTCAAATTCTGACCCAGCCTTCTACATGCACCGGGATGCTGCCTAAGCGACGCCAAAGGGAAGAACGGTACCCTGTTTGGGTCCCCCAGAATAGGTTTTAGTGAATTTTGTAAGAAATTCCAAGGAAAATCTGATTTTTCAGGCAATTATTTAACAAAATTCGGGGAAAATTATTAAAAGCCCCCAGAACGGGTGTTTCTCAGCATGAGACGGCTCATTACAAGCCAGAGAATGTGTGGGCGGAGAGAAACCGGGTCACTTTTTAGAGAAATAAACAACATTTCTTCACCGGATCCATTCTGGACCCACAAACTGAAGGCTATAGCACACCATTTTTTGAGGTTTTCCTTGGGCTTACCTTGTACGGCCTTAGAACCATGGAAACAAATTTATAGAGCAAACAAATTTCACAATAGCTTTGAACTATTATAATAAAATACTTTACCACCAACGAGATTGTTGAAGTATACTTAAACACCAATCACATTTTCAGGGCTAAAAGTGAATCGATATAAATGGCATATAAAAAGCTTATCCTACATTAAATAATTAATATCAAGTACATCATCGATTTTGATCATTGACCAATTAACAATAAGAACAATCTTTTATAAGTTATTCCAATGTATGAATGCACTTTCTAAAGGATCATGAAGTATATGAAGCCTAAGCATTTGTATAGCTTAGGCAAATAAGAATTCATTGCCTACTTTAGTAAAACATTTAGCTTCAAATAAAATCACTTTTTAACCTGAACTTAAATGTGCCTAAAAATTAAATAAAATAAAAAAATATATAGCTAGGGTCGAAGCGCACACATTTTTTTTCCATATGAACACCACTAAAATCAGGAAAAACATTTATTGACATCCAATGGGTCCTCAGCTTGTCCTAAAAACTGAAAATTCAATTTATCAACCTAAATAAATTAAACAAACTCTTAAAAATTCAAGTGAAAAGCTAAATAAATAATAATAAAATATTAATTAACCAGACATAGAGGTAGCAAAAAAAGAAAAATAAGATATGAAGTATCAAAATCAGTTGAAAGTGCTGACCTAACCGCCAAAATTGTAGACTAAACTAGTATGGACTAAAAGCAAACACTCCATGATCAACCTCCATTTTTCTTCATGATTGATCTTGGGGGAAACAAAAGGAAAGAAGGATTTTGGCTTTTGGCAAATTGGTGAAAAAGAAGGATTTTGCTTTTGGCAAATTGGTGAAAAAGAAGGATTTTGGCTTTTGGCAAATTGGCAAACTACGAAAGAGACAAGGGGACGGAAGACTTAGGGATTTTTGCCCGCTTTTTTTTTGGCAGTATATAAAAATCATTTTAACCTTTTTTTTGTATAATTTTTTTATTATTATCAAATTAGTATTCTTTTTGTAGCATTCAAAATGTCAAATGTTAATTACTTTGTGAGATATCATTTAAAATATGATACTAATTGAAGATTAACTATAATAAAAAATAATAAAATGCTATCACTTGTCAATTGAAAAAAATGTTATCACTTGTAACCAATTTTTTTGTAAGCATTTTTTTCGTCATCAGATTATTAATCTTATCGTAGCATTCTATAAGTGTTACATTAGATAATTTGATAGATAGCATTTAATATTTGCTACTAATTGAAGATTACTACAACAAAAAAATAAAATGTTATCACTTAGATAATTAATTATAGCATTTTTAAGGAAATGTAACAATATGGAAAAAAAGAATGCTACTATAATATGTTATCGAAAGTGATATTTGTTGTAGTGTGCTCGAGAATTCAAAGCTGATATTTGTTGTAGACTTGTAGTGTGCTCGAGAATCATTGAAAAAAAAAACTAACATAGTTAGCATATAAATTAAGTTCTTTTTGGTGTTTTTGCTGATGTTATCTTAGAAATTTAGAAAACAAACAGCAAAGACTAAGCAATGTGGGAGCATCACATATTCCCTGTAACAATATACTCCTATTCTACCTATCATGGAAAATGGATGATATGCAAATAGCCTTCCAACTGAGATAAAAGAAATCCTATGTATGAAATTGATGAAGAAAACCTGCCACAGTTATATTTTGCAGCTTGAAACATGAAGTGTCTTGACAAATTAAACATGCAACAAGCAAGAGATTTTTGCTGAATCGTGAATCGTTTTCTCTCTTTAACAAGTTCTGATATTTCTTGCTAATGAGGAGAAAGAACAATAAAGAGTAAAAGTTATAAACTAAAATTCTAACTACAGTGCATTTAACTAAAGAGATAATTAATTATCGAGGGGTATTTTATTGTATTTTCCTAAAATTAGATCGAAAATTAAAAATTTTCTTATTTCCAAGGGATATTGAATCCGTTGGTCAAAGATTTTGGCGCGTTAATTTGCACGAAAACGATTTATTTTACCGAGTTATGTTTTGCTAATTTTCTGAGGGATTTAAACTCTATGTAATATGGTTTTTTTAATTACCAATGGATTTTCAAATTCCCTTGGAAATATTTAACTTTAACAAGGGAAATTTCTATTTATTTCTGAGAAATATTGATGTTGCCGGTAGAAAATTTTGGCGCACAAAATTTGCGCAAAAAATTATTCAGTTTACCGAGGGAATTTGGTAATTTAACGAGGGATTATGATTATAGCTAATATGATTGATTTTTCTTGGATTTCCAATGGATTTAAAATTCCCTCGGAAAAAGTTAACTTTAACAAGGAAATATTCTACTTATTTATGAGAAATACTGATGTCATCGATAGAAAATTTTGGCGTAATAGCTTTGCGCGAAAAATGATTATAATACCAAGGGAATGTTTTCTACTTTTCCTAGGGTATTAAAATTGTAGGTAATATTATTGATTTTTCCTTTGTTTGCCAACAGATTTTAAATTTCCTTGGAAATATACAACTTTAACAAGGGAATTTGCTACTTATTTCCAAGGAATTAGGTATCCTAGATAATAATATGTCTACTTTTATTTGATTACCTACGAACGATAAAGACATATTCGGTATTGTTTCTGAATTTGTATTTTCTGAAAACAAAAATGAAAATAAAAATAGTGTTTTGCAGTTGCTGTATTTTGAATTTAAGTATGTATCTGGTATCATTTTCAACATCCTGTATTTTAAAACTGAAAACAGTAATATGCGTTTGGGAGACAATTGAAAATGATAAAAACAGTGAATATGTGTTCGGTAGTTCTATTTTCAAAAGCATTTTTTATTAAACATATAAGTCATAATTATAGTAATTGTTTAACTAATACATACACAAACATACCATAAATAATTTTAAAAAAATAATTAGAAAAAATAACATGATAATAAAGTTTTAGTATTAGCATTAATAAATAAATAAGTTTTACACTGTCATTGTTTTTACACTATAGTTAAGATATATATTAGAACAAATATGATTTAAACAAAATAATTAACCTTAAAACCATCATTAACCTTAAGTTTTAGATGGTATTGTTCTATAATTAATTATCAAGATTTTAACAGATTGGGGCAGCCCACATGATTCTCACATCACAATTCACAAATAACAGTCTGATCGGGTGAAAGAACTTCATATAGAGCACGTAATAAAAATGGAAGAGTTCCTAGAATCATGTTCTTTCTCCATCAGTGAAGTGTGATGAAGCCTGGTGAAATTCTAGCCTCTCAACCATGTGTTTCTGTATGACAAGTTATCACGGAGGGAAGCATCATGGGGCTTGTATTCCATAACATATTTGTGGGGCAGCTTCAAGTGCCGTTTGATGGAATCTCTAAGAGCCATCACAGCCTGGTCATAATAGGAGAAGATATCATATATCATGAACATGCGAAAGAAATAGACAATAGCTGTTTCAAGTTGCAAAGTCAATAATCACAAACCTGATGATCAGATGCATTGTGGTTCCACACACTCAATATATCTTCATTGAATCGAATGCTTAAACTGCACCACATATGTTATCACCATAGTCAAGTTGGTCACCCACCAAGCAAGAACCTGTAAAAATGTGCAGTGGTAAATAAACAACACATCTTTGACAAATGATTATCAAAGTAAAACAGGCACCATGGTGAACAATTAAGCAGTGTTGAAGGCCTCTCTTACTATTCAGATAACAGATGGGTCATAAGAGAGTGCAAAAGTGTTGCAAAATGTAAAGAAACAGTATAACCCAATATGTCAATGACAAAGCAAAATCAAGGGGATATGACATCGACTTCAGTTTGTGTATGAGATTATTGATATCATATATTATAGTGATGTGGAGAGCAAACTATATGCCATGAAAATAATATCAGCATGTTTAAAATATCAATTTATTGTTATTGCAAATAGTGCAAAACGAAGAGCCTAATAGAGGATGAAAACTTGATTATTTGGAACTTGTGCTTGAATGAAAAATTGATAATTTACAGTATTAAGGCTGGTAATGAACAAAATTAATGGATAACCAACATTTTCTCTTCTACATAGACATTGTGACACACTGATTTTAGTGCTTTCTTGGAACAATTTTATCAATTGGGGCAATTATCCTACTTATATGGCAATAGCCAAACTGATTTTCTCCATCACTTCCTCAGTGTCTCTCCAATAAGTCAAGTCAACTAAACTAAAGCTTTAATCAATTAATTTTACGAAAGGGGCTAAGCTGTTTCAAAATGCAGATGTTAGGGGGAAAAAAGAAAAGAGAAAGAAAATTAATCGGCATTAAAAGGATAAGTTCACAAATTAAACAGGCATTAAATACAAGTGACTCAACCAGATTGGATTTAACATTGAAATTTAAAGATAATTTAACAATTCGAACTAAGTGAAAGCATATTAAACACACATGCAAAACACGACAATGATCAGGTACATCAAGATCTCACAGTTGATAACAGTCCTATCAAAAGCTATAACTAAATTCTCTCAATTCAAATCATGAATCGAAAATCTAAATGCTAAATTAACAATTTCAACTTCAAAGCAAAAAAATCAGACATAATTATAAAAGAAATAATTTCTTTAATTTGATTAATATTTGATATATTAATAGTCAAATAAACAAATTGGTAAAATGGGTTTCTATTTTTTCACATCACAACAACAATTTTTGTTTAAAACTTTGAAATAAATAATATTTATAAAAATGTACTAAAAAAAATTTACTTAAAATCATAAACATACCAGCAACTGAAACGGAGCCGAGAGAGCAGCAGAGTGGAGGCAATCAAGAGAGAGCAGCAGTAGCAATGGCAGAGATGGCGTAGCAGCGACAACGATGGAGCAGCAGCAGTGTTGGAGACGCAGTAGCAATAGTGGCCGATATGAAGCAAAGCGGCTGCGAAGACAGAAGCACACCGAGAGAGAGTAGATCGGAAGAGATTAAGGAGCGAATGCATTGTTGGATGAAGAGATGATAGCCACTTGAAGTAGATAGACAGAGACAAGGTGGGGTAATTTTTAAAAACCACCCCTGAGGTTTGCCTTTGATACACCTAGAGAGAATGTTTGCATATATTAACAATACCCCCCCTGACCGTGTATAAGAGTTAGTCAGCCGTTAGGTTATTGAGTGCAATAACGTAAATGCTCCATTTTTTTATTTTTAAATCTAACAAAAGTTAATAGATAGTAACTGATTAGACAAGAGCCACAAAATTTCAGATGGTGCTTTGAAGCTTGTGAAACCCGAGGGGGTAGTAACCTATATTCATATACAATGACAATGCTTAGCTTCATTTCTTCTTCTTTCTTCTCAACATAACTTCAAGAATGCTTACCCTAATTTCAAAGGCTGTAACACCCGCTTAGCTTAATATCGAAGGCTGCAACAACCACTTAGCTTAATTTCGAAGGCGGTAACACCCGTTGATTTTCGAAGGCTGTCTCTAAGGTCAACTATGTTTCGAACCAAGTTCTGACGATGACCGGCTTCTGAACAGCCTGTTAGCAGGTGTGTATTTCTGTAGAAGCTTAAAACTGAGGTTGGGTTTTATTATTTTCTTGGATTTTGTTGAATTTGCTTCTAGTTGGTTACCTGACTTTTTGATCCAGTTAATTGAGAAAAATGTGTAAGATTGTCACAAATTGAAGTAGTGTCAAAAGATGAACTAATTCTTGAGTTGACAATCATTGGATATGATATTTAAACTATGAAAACGAATTGATTTTTGATGATTTTGGACCGTGATTTGTGAACGTTTACTGAAATTTGCTTGAGCTATTCTTCAAATTGAAAAACAATTCAAGTTTTTTTTGAGAATGCAGCGCTGTTGCTGACAAAATGCTTATGGTTTAGTCTGCTTAAATTTCATTTTACAAATGTGCAATTCATTTAAAGTTCAATTGCTTGCTGGTTGGTTTTTTTTTTTAATGTTTTGTATAGACTGCCCTGCCTCCAACAACTAAATTTTATTGGTAAATTGATGCAGTATTTTCTTTTCTTTGTGTAAATGTTTGTGCTTCACATAAAATTCAGGTGCTTTTTGAGGTTGTCATTAAGATATGAGAAAACAGAGTAAAACAGAGCTTGTAGGCAGTGAGCTGAGAGTTAGTAACAATTACCTATAGCAATGAATTTTATTGAGTTGAGAATTAAGGTATAAGAGAGCAATTGTTTATCTAATTTTGTATGGCCAAATTCAAGATTGTTGGTGTAGAATATGGCATTTATTGAAATGGTTAGGCTAATTATTTTTGTTAATGTTTATGCAGCTTTCTATACTTTGACATTGAGGCAGTGATAGATGGTGAAGTGTTTGTGGTTGGTTAAACTATTCCAGAGCAATATAGCTTGCACAAAATATGGACTGACATTAGATATGCTTGTTGGGGTCACCCCATTAGGGATGCAAATGGGATCAAGGTTCAAGTGACATTTCCATGGCAGACTGAGAAGCAATTAATACTATCTGACAAAGACTTGCTAGAGGCATTTGAACAACTAAGAGTAAATGGGTACAGTTGCGCTAGATTTGCAGTAACTGCTGATGAACAATTTGTATCATCTTTCTCCTCAACTGTGCAGCCAAGCAGTAAGTCTGCTAATGTTGATCAGTGTGTCAGACCTGAAGATAAGTTCCCAGTTCACTTAGATGAAGATACAGAGTTGGATTGGATTGACTTTGCAGGGGCTTTAGATACTCCCTCTATTAATGATAAAGGTCCAAGTGAAGCTGCAATCAAAGTAATGTTAGATGGGGATAATGGGGATACTAGTAAAGCAACAACCAAACTATTGTCAGAAGGGGATAATGAAGAAACCATTGAAGCATCAACAGAAATGCTCCCATATTTGAATGAAGATGATACCTCAGCAGATAAGTTCACACAACAACTGAATAATGGGGCTGACAATGGGAATGAACAGTTGTATAACAGTCATGAGGGGTTTACAGATGAATTTGATAAATTTGAAGATGATTATGAGTATGAGGCAGCTCTAGATGGTTCAGATCTAGATGATTCTGATCTGGGTAATGCTTTTGGAAATGGAAGTGATAGTGATAGAGATCTTGATGATTATGAATCTGGGGATGACAGTGGAGATGATTCAAATGATGATGTTGAAGAACAAGCTTGCATTAGATATGAAGAAAATATAGGTGGCTTTGAGTTCAATTTTGTAGGTGATGATATAGTGTTAAGGCCTAGACAATTATTTGTCAATGTATATGAGTTTAGAAAGGTTTTAAAACTGTTTGCCATTAGGAATGGATTTAGATTGAAAAGGCTGAAAAATGAGAAAACAAGAGTGACATGCGTGTGTGCAGCAGCAGGATGCACCTGGAGAATCCACGCAAGCCTTAATTAGAATAAGAGGTCATTTCAGATTAAGACTCATTGTCCAAAGCACACTTGTCCTAGAGTTGATAACAACTATAAAGCCACTTCAAATTGGATAGCAACCACATATCTACATATGTTCAAAGCCAATCCTGACATTAAGATCTCTGTTATTGCGGCTGGTTTACTGCATAAGTATGGAATTGAATGCAACAATCAGAGGCTGTATAGGGCCAAAAGGAAAGCACTTGAGTTACTCGGTCAAGACCATAAGGCTAGTTACAGCAAACTATTTAGGTATATGCATGCCTTATTAAATTCTAATCCTGGTTCTACTGTATCTCTTGAAAGAGATTGGCTTGGTGGTGCTGAGTTTCCAATTTTCAAGAGGTTTTTCATTTGTTTTGATAGTAACAGAAGGGGATTTTTTGAAGGGTGTTGACCATTTATTGAGGTTGATGGCTGTCACTAAAAAGCACCATACAGAGGTGTACTCTTGGCAGCTGTGAGCATTGATGCAAATTATGGCATTTATCCTTTGGCAATGTGTGGTTGAGACTGAAAATGATGATAGCTGGCAATATTTTATGGAGAAGCTATATGATCAAATGGGTTGTAATGGTGGTGAAGGTTTATGCTTTATTAGTGATAGGCAAAAAGGTGTGCTGAATGCTTTGGATAGAGTGTTCCCTTTATCATTGAAGAGGTATTGCTGTAGACACGTTTATGCGAACTTTAAGTAGAAGTTTCCAGGGCTATTGCTGAAAAAAGTGTTTTGGAGAGCATGTAGAAGTTATAATGCTGCTGACTTTAACTCCCACATGGAAGAACTAAAGACTATAACTCCTGAAGGCCATGAATGGCTTATGAAAATCCCCACCGTATGTTGGGCAAAGCATCTATTCCCCCCACACACTAAATGCAGCCATGTTACCAATAATATGACTGAATCTTTCAACAATTGGATCTACAACTTCAGAGGTTTACCAATTGTAATGATGTTTGAGGAGATTCGAAGGAAAACTATACGCTTGATTCATAGGAGGCATGAGGCAGCCCTTGAATGAAATAGTGAGCTTCCACCAGTTGTGAGAAGGAAGATTATTAGGGGAAGAGAGGAGGCAAGGTCACTCTCTGTCATCTTTGGGCATAATGAGACATTTGAGATCCTTGAAGATGTGACCAAGATTGTTGTTGTTGATCTGTTGAGGAAGAAGTGTGACTGTGGTGAGTGGGCCATTTCTGGACTTCCTTGCAAACATGCACTTTGTTGCATAGATGCAAAGAGGTATAATGTTGAAGACTACCTACATCCATTTCTGAAAAAGTCAGTTTACATTGGCAGTTACAAGCATCAAACCATACCAGTTCCTGATGAGAAGAAATGGCCACCTTTACTTCATGATAATTTACAGCCACCAAGAACTTTAAGGTATGTTGGCAGACCTCAAACCAAGAGAAGGGGTGAATCTTCAACCTTCAAGCGAAGCTCAAGCGTAAGGTGCTCTCGATGTGACCAATGGGGACACAACAAGAGGACATGTCTTAAAGCTTCTCATGAGCAGAAGAAAAAAGACAAGGTACCTATTAAAAAATATACTTAATGTATTTGTAATTACGCCTTAACTTGTACAATACTAACTAATTAGTCACTGTCATTTTGCAGGCACCAGTTTCTGATACGAGTTCACAAGGCATGAGAAATCAAATCAGCCAAACACAGTCATCTACCCAAGATAATGGTAATCTTAAGCCTCAAAATGCTGCCAAATGATCTTATATTCGTATTTGCATCGTTTTGTAGTGTTATTCTGAATGTGTTAAGAAAATTAGACTGAAAAATATACAATTTAGCTCATTTTCAGAGTTTATTGCTGCTGTCCAGTTCACTTAGCTCACCTGTCACAAGTTAGTTACATTGTCTTAATTTAGTTACATTGTTAGCTTAACTAATGCAGCATGAGTATATATTGTGCAGTAAATTCAAAATCATTGCATATAACTCATGTAACTCAAATAGTTTAATTCATAGAATGTTAGTTAAAGCATCCATCAGTTTGTAGAATGTTACTTAAAGCATCCAGCAGTTTGTAGAATGTTAGTTAAAGCAACTAGAATTTGAATAAATGCAATATGCTTGTAGGGCATTTGACCCAGGAATGAAGTTTGATTTGAATGTTAAAGCATCCAGCACTTTGTAGAACATTACGCTCAAAATTTATGACAAGACAGAGCACATAACCTAACCCCATACACTATTATTTTGCAGGGATCTGATGATGCAACACCTTTGAAGAATTACGGCATCGATAGATGGTGCATCATCTTTTGCTCACCTAACATATAGGTTTGAGTTTTTTTTTATTTACATTTTGTTCAAATGCATACCCTTACTGGCTTAATTATTGTAAACTATTATATGATAGTTGGTTTTTGTGAGTATGTATATGGTATGTTTTCTGTCACTTGTAATGGTTAAGTGTAAGCTAGCCAAACAATACCTGTTCAAACTTAAATTCTGCTGGAATGTAATTTATCTATCTATATGGTTGTGCCACATGATTTCATTTTATTATGTTTTCATTTAAATATCTGATAATGTAGTTGTGATTTGTTGTTGTCTCAATCCTATGATGATGTTGAGATTAATTTCAGTTGATTTGGAGTAGAATGGAAGCTTGTCTACACTGTGACTTCATTAAACTATGCATTGACAGTTTAACAAGTCTCTATTGTGCTTTGTTATGATTCTATAGTGATTATCTGTTTATTATTTTTGTTAGTGATTTTGAGATATGAAGCTGATTTTATTCATGGAATGTTAGTTATTGATTGGAGCGGGCTGGTGATACAAATTGTTTTGAAGTATGTTGGTTGATGATGGTGAGATTAAGTTCACTTATGAGTATAATGGAGGCTTGACTGGACAGTTACTGCATTGATACACAAAAAGCTTTAAAAGAGCATTTCATGGTGCATTTTTATGCTAGTGCATGTTCATTTAGCTACTTTAAACTACACTACATGCATTTGACAATTTAGTTACTTACCAGATATAACTACACCCATTATTGAAACTATAACAGCACAAATGAAAAAAAAAACATATTCAGGATCAAGACTGTCTTTAGACCACTGCATTTCACTCTATTTTGTTGGACTTTTTGCACCATTGACTTCAATTCCTTCATATCCTTTTGTATACTCATCAGTAGCTCATAATTTGCTTGACATGTTCCTAAGGCATCAAATATAGCACCTTTGTTGAAATCATTTGGGGATGGAATCTAGAATTTAAAATAGCCACAGCCATGTTTGCTATCCATACAGCAATAATATAACTTGTTTGGGTTGTCATCTAATTCTGACACCTTCACAGCAGCTCTTTAGTAGCATCTCCATATCTTGTTTGAAAATCGTATGAGATTGCCATTAATCTCATCCCTCCATCCTCTGCATTCTTGGCTGCTTGATCCAATTGATTGTTGTGAACTTAAGGAAGCCATGACAAGTATGAGCAGCTGTGCAAACGAAGTAGTATTGTGCAACAAATGAGTCAAATGATGCCCTTTTAAATAGAGTTGAGTAGCACTGATTTACCGTTGGTTACCAACAGTAATATCAGTGCTCTTTTTATTTTAATTAATTTAAAATGTTTACAACTATTTGTTCATATTATGTGTCATTTGATTGTTACTGTCAAAATACTTTTTTTAAAGGGCATTTTGGTCTTTTCAACACTCAAATTTTGTTTTATTATATGTCACATAAAATTTTCATAAGGGTATAATAGCATTTTCACTGCTCTATTCTATTTGGCGCCAAAAGTAAAGGTCATCTACAGTTTTAAACAATCCTGTCATACCTTGAAATGTGCTGTGAAGGGCATTTACGTTATTGCACTCAATAACCTAATGGCTAACTCTTATACACGGTCAGGGGGGGTATTGTCAATATATGCAAACATTCTCTCTAGGTGTATCAAAAACAAACCTCAGGGGTGGTTTTCAAAAATTACCCAGACAAGGTGAGAGAGAGCTTTGTTGTAGGGTTGTTGTTGTACGGCTATATGTCAACGTTGAGGTTTTAAAAAACCTCAGCGTTGTCAATATATGCAAACATTCTCTCTAGTTGTTGTCCGGTTGTTGGATAAAGAGGAGATTGAAGGGATAAGGTTTTTTTTTTTTTTTGTTTTGAAGTTTGTTATGCGCATTTTTTTTTTGTAGAATAAAGAGAACGTGTATAAGTCGTTCTAAACTTTATTAGTACTTCGAATAACGTGTTTTACTTTTTTTATAAGAACAATTTCGCAAAATGCCAACCGAACACAACTCCGTTCATTCTCCAGAAACAAAAACAAAAATGGGCCTTGAGAAATGATACTAAATAGGCCCTTAAAATCCCTAGGAAATAGTATCTTCATTTAGGGATTTTTGGTTCGCTTGAAAAAAGATGGTCGAAAGTGCCAATTGTTGTTGTAGTGATGGTTAGATTTGAGAGATAAAAGTGAATTGGCAAAAGAAGCAGCTGCAGCTGTTGTCTTTTGAGAGATTCAATTGAGAATGAATATGTTAGCAAATGGTAGTAGTGGAGATTTGTGTCATAGAAGATGTAATTATAACTTTTAAGTAAAATTAGTGTTGGCATTGGCCATATAAATGAGTCCTGGTGACAGTAGGAGAGACAATGCTTTGGTGTGTTAGATTTTTCCAATAAGAAATTTGCTACTAGTACGGAGATTCCAATGCAAGTTTCTACTTTCTGGTCTCCTGCTGCAGGTTTTTGTCCCCGGTATAATCATGGGTATTTATCAAGTCATACACACGCATGCTTTAAAATTATTTATACTACACTAAAATTTCTTTATAATGATAATCTTTGTATAGGAAAATTTTATATATAATTATAAAAAATTATGATCTAATTTGAGTAATTATAAATAAGAATAAAATTTATATTATAATAAGTTATAATTTTTTAGATTATGTCTTAAGAAAATTATCTCTATATAATAATAATTATCTATATATTATAAAATAATTATGTTACATTAAAGGTTTAAGATAAAATAAAATATTTTTCTAAAGTTGTTTGAAACAATGATTTATTTGTTAGACTTTTAAAATAATTTTGTATATTTTTAATTGTATAAGATTAATGTAATGCATACTTTATTTTTATATCACTTGGATTAAGAATAATTATAGGAATGACAATTATATTCGGATTCAGCCCGCATCCGCAAGAATCCAAAAGATCCGAATCAAGAAAAATTCAGATTCACATATTAAAAAATGCAAGTCCAAATGCTTTAAATGAGAACCTGCACGGATTTGGATCCGGATCAAACTAGATATTCGGATCTGCATTTTTATTTTATATTAAATTAAAAAAATATCTAATCCGATAATCTGTAACCCTATATTATCGCTTTCAACACAACACACACCTCAGCCGCAATCCATGGCATTCAACACTCAACACACAGACTCACGTAACACCTTCAACACACACTTCAGCTGCAACCCACAAATCTGATTATCTGAAATCCTCAACGCCGTCGGCCTATCACCTAAGCACTGCAGCACGTGGCTGAGCACACTTCGCCTAAGACTCCCATTAAAGTCTCGCCTGAGCACGCGGCGTCAAAGAGGAACACGCAGCCTAGCGTCTTAGCACGTCTCGCCTGAACACGCGGCCTATCGCCAGAGCACGTCTCGCCATCTCTGCTGTTTCAAGTCTGGGCACGTCTCCCTAAAATCCCTATTGCCGTCATACGCCGCGTGTTTCTGTTTTTCACAAGCATCCAACAAATTCATTTTGGTAATTTTCCCTTTTGTTTCTATTTTTCGAAGATTATTAATTACATGGCATTTTTTTCCCGTTAATGATTTGGTATTTTGGTTGATTGTCTGACTAATTGATTGTATTTAATGAGTTCAATCTGATTTGGAATTTTGGTTAATTGTTTGATTAATTGATTGTATTTTGGTTGATTGTTTGACTAATTGATTGTATTTAATGAGTTCAATCTGATTTGGTATTTTGGTTGATTGTTTGATTAATTGATTCTTTGCCGATTCAATTTAATTTAATTTTGATTAATAATTTCTTTGCTGATTGTTTAATTACTTTAATTAAATGTATTAATTTTTAATATAATGTAAATGTTTAATCTCATTTTTCTTTCATTTATTCTTATATTTTTATATTTTTATATTTTTGCACTATAAGAGTAGTTAATGATTATTTTTTATGTTTTCATTAGCTCATGAGCCGCTTAATCGGTTTTATGATGCTGAAGGAGTGAATGATCATGATGATTGATGAGTGGCATGAAGCTTAGTATCTACATGAATTTATAGTGTTTATATTTGTTGATTTTAATAGTGGTGTTAGAATTTACGTTATTTTTTTTAAGTTTGATTTATGTTGTATTTTTATTTGTGGATTTATAATATTGATGTATGTTATTCATGTTAAATTATTAATTATTTAATTGTTGAATTTTATTTGATATTATTTAGTAAATCGTTGAATTTTTAAATTATATCTTAAATTGTTAAATTTAATACAATTTAATTTTTTGCGAATCCGGATGTTCGGAATATCCGCCAGCAATCCGGACGGATATTACCCTCATCCAGATCCAGGGAAAAAATTACAGATCCGGATATGGAAATATAACCGGATTTTGCCATCCCGAAATCACTAAGTCAAACCAATAATTTTTGTAACTGCACCTCTATTCAGGGTCAGTTTGATAATGCTATAGTTTTTTAGATAATTACTGTTGGATGTAAAGAAAATTAGTTAAATGTTTAATAAAATTTGTTTGTAAAAGTGTTGTAAGTTTTAAAAACAGTTGTATGTGTTTTGTAATTCTTACTTTTAAATTACTGTAAAAAAACAAATGACTAAAATGAATATAATAATAAATAAAATTTATTTACACATATAAATATAAACATAAAATATTTTTTTTATTGTGTATATATAATAATTGATGGTTAAATAAAATTTATTTATTTATTTATTTATTTATTTTGTTATCTCTTTAAATTTCTTGATTTTATTTTCTAATTGAATAAGAATAAATTATTATTCAATTAAAGAGATAATAATAATTTTATTATTATATTATTATTATTTATGATAATAATATAATAAATAATATATCATAAAATTATTTATTATATACATAATAAATAATAAATAATAAATATGTATATAATAAAATTTTATAAACATATTTATTATTTTGAAATACCAAACAAACCCAAAGTGATTTTGAAAAATGAAAGCTAATTTTAGTGGTAAATTTTTTGAAAAATCACTTTTAGCAAAATTTAATAAAAATATTGTATTAAATTGGATTGGATTGTACTGAATCGGTTCATTTTTTAATGTAAAAAACTGAAATTATAAATACCGAACTGAAAATTCGGTTCGGTTTGGTTTTCAGTTCACCAATTATAAAACCCGGACCAAACCGAATTAAGGGCATTTTTGTAATTATTGATGACAAATAAACGCACATTCAGGCCTTCACTCTGTCACTCACGCTCCTGCAACCCTAACCCTAAGTCCCAATTTCAAACAAAACAAAAACCCACGTGCTGCCGCCTGCGAGCTTTGTGCGACGCTGCCCTCTTTGCAGCTTTGCTTATCGCTGCCGTGGGCCCGCTGCTGTGTTTCGGTTCACTGCAGCAGCTTTGCTTCTTTGCTTCTTCTCGTCGTCTCCACTCTCCAGTCGCTGCCGCTGCCGCTGCCGTTGCTCTTCCTTCCGTCGCCAGGCCAGCCAACCAGCCAAGGTAATTTCACTCTGTTTACTTTTTTTTTTTTTGAAATGGCTCGATTTTGTTGTTTTCTTTTTTTGAAATGAGCGAATGACTTATGGCTCTGTTTTGTGTTTGTATTGAATTAAATTCGAATAGTAAATCAGAATAAAATTTTATTCGAATTCTATTTCGAACGGTCGGGAATTTTGCCAACCCTACCATCACTATCTAAATCTAAACTAAGATTAAGGCTGGGCAAAATCGGGTTCGGATCAACCGGATCGAGTTGGTGAAAATTTCATCTGAACTCAACCCGAATCTTTAACCCAATCTGATCCGAATTACTCAGGTTGAGCAGACGTATAATGAGATGGCTGGATAGGGATGGCTGCCGCTATGTGTGCTCATGTGCTGTGTGTGTTAGTTTAGATTTAGATTTGAAGAGTGAGTGTGTGCAGTCGATTAGGTTTAGATATTTAGATAAAAACAATTTTTTAAAAATTTTTCAACCCGATCGGATTTTCATATCCGAATATAGGATGGAATTGGATTAAGTTTGGATTACTTTTTTCTCAACCCGAAACCCGATCATGTTGATCTGAACCCGAATTTCTCACCCCTGGGATTTTCATACCATCTATACTTGATTATAGGGTTATATGATTAGGGTTTCAAAAACTGAAATTACTTGGTGAATTGATGAATGCTTATCAATCGACCATTCTCTTGTTTTGTTTGTTCCTATAAGTCGATTCATGATTGTTTTGTCATTTTTGTTGTGTGCATCGAATTTGCACAATTCTCTAAAAAATGAATTGGTTGCAAAAAAATGAATTAAAACTTTGTAGTTCTCATTAGAACAGATAGTTGCTTTGCTAATTTTGTAGGCTGAGGCTCACCTCAACGTTTTTGTTTGAATTTAATGCTATGTTCTTCAGAGCTTCAATCAAATCAATTATTCGTGCAAGCCCGGAATCTCTCAAAAGGTGAATTTCTCGATCCCATTATTTATTTATTTATTTGTTTGTTATAGCATCATTTGTGGTCGTTTTAAATGTATATGCGACATTATCTTTTTTAGAATGAAACAAAATTGTTTATTAGTTTGTAAGTGAGGTAATAAAAACTCGGTTGATTCAGGTGCAAATTAAGAATTTATATCTCTTCAAGGTCCATTGCTTTCGTTGCATCTTTGTTTTATTGTCAGTATCAATTAAGAAACACAAGTGCCAATTTTTTATGTGATTTGGAAATAATAAGTGCCCTTTGTGCAGGGTTTCTTTAATATGGTTCTATGGTCTTGTTCACCATGAGAATGTGATCCCATCGCTGTGTAAAGCCTCTTCATTTGCCAAGTCTCTTCATTTACAGCCAAGTTATAGGGCACCATCAATACCTGTTGGATTTTTGCTCGATTCTTGTGGTGATATTAGAAAATGGCTACATGTTAGATACATGAGAAATGCATCAGTTGAGGTCAAGGCAGATGGTGGTACTGTAAGGTTTTTGCTCAATAAGCAGCATGATAGAAATAGGTTGCCGATGGAAGAGAAGGGGGCTAAAAGAGTGAAGATGTCGAAGAAGGCCAAGAGGAATGAACTCAGGTTCTATCGTCTTAAGGCTAAAAAGAAGATTAATTCTCCAAATCCAGAAGTTAGGATCAGATACAAACTTGAGAAGGTTGGCAAGTTATTCAGATTTATATTCTAATCAAAACATTAGAATTACAACTTTAGCCTCAACATTATGTATATTAACATGATTTAGCTACTGCTGTTCTATTATATCTTTGAATTATCATTTTCGCTTTTTTGTTGTTGTTTGGGGGGTAGATTTTTGTGTATCATTATATGAATCATTGCCTGACATCTAATCAATCATGAAAGTTTGTTTTTCGTGAAGTATAGCTTGCAATTATTTTCTCGAAACTGAAAGTAGTTCAGCATTTTTTTCTCTCCTTTTGCATGTTGGAAAAAGAAAGGAACATATATTGTGGGTTTGAGCTTTCTAATTGACCTCACTAACTAAAAGGATTATCATTATTCATTAAGATTTCTTTAGTTTAAATTATTTTGTGTTAGTACACCATATAATTATTAGTTAAACCTTTTTCATTCTTCTATATACTTATCAGGCAAAACGTAAGGAAGCATGGCTCATTGAGAAGTTGAGCAAATTTGAGCTTCCCAAGACCCCAGCTGAAGCATATGATCCTGAAATTTTAACCCAGGAAGAGAGGCACTACTTAAAACGTACCAGTGAGAAAAAGAAGAATTATGTGCAAGTTGGAAGACGGGGAGTATTTGGAGGTGTTGTTCTGAATATGCATCTTCATTGGAAGACGCATGAAACTGTGAAGGTTGTTTGCAAACCCTGCAAGCTAGGGAAAATTCATGAGTATGCTGAAGAGCTTGCTCAACTGAGCAAAGGCATTGTGATTGACATCAAACCGAGCAATACTATAATATTTTATCGTGGAAAGAACTATGTGCAGCCAGAAGTTATTTTCCCTCCTGATACCTTATCTAAAGACAAGGTAAGTTTTCTCTTTTTCTTGTGGATAGTCTTTATCTATTTACTTGCTGTATTTTTGTTTACTCGTCCTTTTTATCTATGGTCTTGGAACAGTGAATTTTCATTTTTCTTCCAGATGATAGTTTGATTATAATATCTTAGAAGGCTTATTTGTAAATCACCAATTATGTAATGAACACAACTGTATCATTATTTACAGTGTAAATTAGAAGGATTCCTATTGGATAGCAATAGCACAAATTTGCGAAAAGCATTTGTGCTGATAAATCAATACTTTGAAAAGCTTAGCTCCTGAACACAAAGATGCATACTTTCTTTTTTGTCCTTCCTCGTTGGGTGAGGTAGGGCATTCTTTTTGGCAATTTGTCCTTGTTCGCTTATTCTCTTCTGTCTCTTGCCCCATTTTTCATGAAATTAAAACAGATGATTGAAAGATTCTTAATTTACAGCTTGCCTTATCAAACAAACATAAGCCGTATTTGGTATTGAGGTGCTGTAGCTTAAGTTAATGTGGAAAATAAGCTATCACTATGAAATAAAAGTTGGTAGTGTACAGTGAATATGACTTTTAAATAATAATTTTGACAAAAATAATAAAGATACTATAGGTTTCTCATTATACAAATGTGGGATTAAATTAACTTAGCTTCCAAGCCACAATAGTGTTTACGAAACACTTTAATGAAGCTACAGCTGCCCAACCTCAATACTAAATAGGGCCTTAACATTGAAGGCAGTAGATTGGTGGAAAGCTGTGATTTCTACTGGATATTCGTGTGTTCACATGAGGCAAGAACATATTTGGGTGTCTGTTAAAGCCTATGTAGGTGAAGCCAATTTCTCTGTGGTTGTGCTCTAATTTACAAATTATTGCTGAGTGATCTATGAAAGAAAAGAGGGAACACGGAGAAAGAGTGGAGTGATAGAAACTATAGGAAAAGGTAAGAATTAAAAAGGAGGGATAGTCATAGAAAACTAAGTGAGAAAGTCGATATATATTCCATAACTATCAAATCTGCCTGAAAAAATCAAATGGTCCCCTGTATAATATTAAATACTAATAGAAAATGAAGAGTAAATCATTAAATAATTCAAATCAAATGTACTTTTTTAGTCATTAGTTTTTGGAATTTGAGAATACGAAGTTAATTCAAATCTCAAAAATCTCTCTGAGTCTTATTTCTTAAATAATCCTAAATTTCATGCTATTCTTTCTGCATCACTGGGCCAAAAAATTGTGCATCTATGAGTGCGTACTAGTTAGTTTAACTAGTAAAATCTGTTGGGCATGGTACAATAGACATGGGGATCAGACCCCACTCGCATACTAGGGATGGGATTTAATTACCAGATATAGGTGTTCATGTCTAACACCTTGTATTGTAGAATTATGTATTTATCTCCATATCCACCTTAAGAGATATGCATTCTCATTTCTAGCATGTTTTTACCGTACAATTTACAACTTTTTGTTTCTGCTAACCAATGCAATCTGTTTGATTCCATGACACTTCTTTTAGATCATTGAACTTAGTTCATAGTAATTATAGTATGATTATCCATGTCAGTGAATATCAGGGGATGTTAATTTGTTAGAAGATCCTAAGCATGTTGGAAGCATTTCAGCTTTTTTTTATTTTGTCTTTTCCTATAAGAGTTGACCAACGTAAATTGGGAAAGCTAATCTGTTCTGCTTCAGAGTGCTCATTTGTACAGTCTAGAAATTGGCTTGGTCTGATGGGCACTAATATTTTTTCATGCAATTGCTGACTGAAAGTTGAAATCCTATTTGTAAATTCCAGGCCCTGGAAAAGTATAGGTATGAGCAGTCCCTTGAGCATACAGGGTGGTTCATTGAAAAGTTGGAGAAAGAGCTGGAAGAGTATTATGAGCATGTCGCTCACTACAAGAAAGGGAAAGAGGATGCACAACCCGAATCCTTGGTGAGTCTTTTTTTTTTTTTTTTTGGTTAAAATTCAAAAGTAAATTGGCTATGTTTGGTTGTTGGATAAAAGGTTGGATTAGACTAATTTGAAGGATAAAAAAGTTAATCCAATCCAAGTCATGTTTGGCTGTCAGGACTAACAAATTAGTCGAAAATTCATGGGACTATTAATCCCCATTTTTACGTGAGTTTGGGTAGGATTCAATATCTTATTATAATCCAAATTTGCTACTAGTATCAAATTTTTATTCAATAAATTAATTTTAATTTGTATTTAATGTAAGATCAAATATCAAAATTTTAGTTCGATAATTTATTTTTTAACTATGTAATATTAAACATAAAAATTATTCAGTTATTTTAGCTTCATTGAATTAAATTTACATAACTTGTCCGAAATTATTCCATATAAAAGACAGCACTAAATAATCCACTATAGTCAAATGTAATCTAATCCAATCTAATTCTAAAAATTAATCCAGCCTTCCAAACGTAGCCTAAAGGATTAAACTATATTTGGTTTGTTTTTGTGGAGAATGTAAGATAAGACAAAAGGATCCTCAAATTTTTTTTCTCTATTTAGTCATATACGGATACCAAAGTAAAAATTGAAAGGAAAAAGCAACATGTTTAATGTTATAGCACAGAAGCATAAACATGTTTAACCGTGTTCTCATGTTTAGCTTTCAGAGTTTCCATGCCAAACATTCACTATGCTTCTTGAAAAAATGCCATCTCTGCCAATGTCTATAGATCTAAGTAAAAGTTGCTACTTGGTCTCAGGATTCCTGTTCCAGGAAAAGAAGAATTACGGAAGATAAAACTTTGTGATAAAAAAATGCCATCCAGCTGATGGCAGAGTCACATTGACATGAAGCTAGTTTCTGTTTCAAGACCTCTCTGCTGATATATGTGCGGTGATTTTTCATACTTTTTTGATATTTCATTTATTTTTGTACCTATGAATTCATTGTTATTGTATCTGGTATGCTTACTTTTTTCTGGTTCTTGGCCAATTGTCTCAAAAGTTTTCAAGAATCTTTCCTGCATTTTCATTTCCACAAGGAAATTGTAATTATAAAAGTGTGCTTGTTTAAAAAATTCAACATTCATTTTTGAAATTTTGAATTTGGACTATTTTTTCCACAGGAGGTAGAATCTTGGTGTCTGATTATATATTTTCCAAGATTAAAAGGTGATGGTACTTTGTGTGTCTTGCAGGATAATAATAGTGGTGAAAAAACCGTTGATGTAGCTGTAGCTTGTTGGTTAAATATTCTAAACTACAATCGATGAGCAAGGACAAGATCAGTAAATAGTTTGTCTGGAGTTACACGTATCAGATCATTTCTCTGTACAGTACCATAAAAGGAGAGCAACGGCAAGGCCATGGACATGCAAAAAGACTTGGATAGGATTCCCTTTTTTGAGCATGATCGCAAAACCACAAAACTACCTACCCCAAGAACATTTTGTGGATGCTTTTGTTTAATGCAAAACCAACGTTTTGTGTTTGTTGGTGGTGTTTGAATCTGGAACATTTTACACTGAGACAGCTGTTATAAAAACGATTCCCTTTTGGTGCCTGGAAAATGCTCTTTTGCATTTTGGCTCATGAAATAAATTAACAAGGCATCTGAGTGTTTTCTGCAAGATGCTAACAATTGATTGAATGTGCTCGAAATCTAATGTGCCTTTTAAGCTCCAACGAATGAGGATTCATAAACTAATAAACATGGTCTGATTAACAGTCTATTGGAGTAGGGGTGGCAAAAATATCCGTTTGGACCGGATTCGGACAATGCGGGCCGGGTAATACCAGGACCAGAGATGAGGACGGACCGGTCTCGGGCATCACTTGAAAAGCTTGGGTTTAACTCGGAATTGGGATTTTACAAAATAAAATTATTATAAAATATATATTATTTTTAATAATTATATTTATTTAATTAATTTATTATATATATATTTAAAATTTTAAGCATTTAAAGTTCCTCCTTTTTTGTTTAATTTTATTAAAATAAATTAAAAAATTAAATAAATTATAAAATAAATTAAAAAAATATTCATATATAATATTATAAAATATAAAATCTGGGTTTAAAAATCTGGATTAAAAAATTCGGACCGGTGTCAGACTTTTTAAGCTCGGATCGGGTGGCTAAAAAATAAGTCCGGGTTGAGTTTGGATATGACAATATCCAGACCGAACCCGAATTTTGCTAACCCTATATAGGAGCCGTGGCTGTACCTTCACGTCTAGTATATGCCTGCTCTATGCTTGCTCTATCGCAGATTGATATCCATAAGATTTTTGAGCTAATTTTGGGAGAAACAAGAAACTCACTGGCTGTATTCCCCTCAGTTCTTTATTTCGACCTTAGAAATGATTTTTTTGTGTAAACTCAAATTCTGCAGCTATCTTGTATACAAATATTATTCAACTTTCCTTAAAAAATTCCGTAGATCATATGTATATTAATTACTCTTGACTTTTGCTGCTTGGGGTCAATGTGATGGAGATTTTGGACAGGTATTAGTTTCGCATGATTGTAATTGAAGCATTTTGTTTAATCTAGTCCTCAATAGTTTCAGATCAAATCGATGTAGAAAAATGAAAAAACTGGTCATGTTTCATTATAAAGAAATTATTACACGACAAACATAGTTGGTACTTTGTAATATGTAAAGATAAGCACTAAATAGTAAATACTAGTTATCACATCCAGAGCTAGAAGTGGAGCCAAAAACAAAAAAAACAAAAAACAAAATTCCAAACTCCTCAGTATCTACTGCACGATGAATCTCTGGGGGAAAGAAAATCACATACCAACTAATAAAACAGCACCTATGCGAAATGAATAGTAAACACTTGCGGAGAAACCTTACATACATCCACCATAAAAGGAAACCTCATCTTCTAGTCAATTTTTTCTATATTTCTATATATGTTCATCATGATCCTAAAATTTTCTCCTATTTTTCTCATCTTAACATGATGAAAATGTTAATCAATACATAGTAGCAAATACAAACATAATAACAATCTTCACAAAAAGCAATTTTTTTGTGCTGCAAGCATATATAATAGTTGGTTTAGCTCCTTAAATTTTCTGATAAAGCAGTCTTTTGCATCATGCAAGCGATACAGTTATCAAATACAAATAAAAAAAGACAGCAAGAGAGCTGATAAATAAAACTTTCTAATTAAATCAACTAAAGAAACAAACAGCGACATCAATGGGATGTTAGATTAATTCTTTAATTAATCTAATATTTGGGGCCACACATGATATAAATAAAATGTGTGTGCTATTATTTAATTAGCCAACAATTAAGTGATCTATTTAATATTGATTAAATGGCTAAGGGTATAATTGTTGTGGGTTAAATTCATAAATACTAGAATTTTAGTTATTGCTTCTAAGAGGGGCAGAAGTAATAATTAACACAAAAAAAAAAAAGAAAAACTGCTCAGTTTTCTTTATATAAGGTGGTTATGGTTCCCATTCTAAATCTATCTCTTCACATCTTTAAAATTCTCTCAATGAGAATTCTTAACAAAGGATAGAGACTAATTTGGAAGTCCTGTCACCAAGATCAAGAATTATTTCTAGTGCATAATAACGATGGATTCAGGTACGCTTCCGAATTGATGTTACTCAGTAAGTCTGGATTTAAAATAAGTTTTTAAGGATTCCTTCAATTGATATCAGAGCTAAATCCATGATTAAATTATTGAGATATAGTATTTGTTTAATATTGAAATCAATGTACGTTGTTAATCTTGTATTTTCTGGAATATGTATCGGATTCAGTGGTGGATTAACTTCTATGGGGTTAGAATTCATCAACCGAAGCGCATCTTTTTACTTTTAATTTTTAAATTGATTCTGCGTGATGTAAAGAATTCTTATGCAAGATTATGTCTACAAATATTGATGTATGATTGAATTGAAATCACATGTTTCCATAATCATGCTTCGGTTTCGGTTTGATAATAATTTAAAATTAAATCAATTGAATGAAGTTGCAGTGGTCATGTATGCCTCGGTTTCGGGTTTGATCACGTTTTTTAAATTAAAACACATGAATTGAATTTTAAGTGGCCATGTTTAGATAATCTGGATTGGTTTTGATTTAATAATAATAATATTTAGATTAAATCAATTAGATTGAATTTACACCGGCTATGCTTTATGTTTCGGTTTTGATTTTAAAGATAATATTTAATTTAAATCAATTCGTCTGAAGTTTATAATGGCCACGGTTTCGGTTTTAATAATAATTAATTCAATCCAATTTGAATTAAATTCCCAGTGGCCATGTTTTAACCTCGGTTTTGGTTTTTCTTTTATAATCTTTAATTTAAAATGCTTTATAACACTTATGTTCATTATTAGTCTAACACATATGCTAATTAAAGCGGGAAGTCACCAAAGTGATGTCTCTCATGTAAATTAGTTTATTTGGGGTGTTAGATGTTTGGGTTTGTGTTAATTCCTGCGGAAGATTAATATTTGGCTTAATTGCACGCACACTTGTGGTGGTAAATTTGTGACGATTATTAAGATAACTTTATGTGAGTAATATACTAATCCAAAGATGGGTTTATTATTTGACATGACTTATCATCAAAATTTGATCATTACGACAAGAGTACCATTTACAGTTAGTATTATAGTCCAAAGACTTGTTACTAATGTTGTGCTAGGTATCTTGAATTGTTATAATTTGTTTTTAAATTTTTAAAGATTATTAATTAAGTTGTTTAATGTGAGCATTATTTGTTTATTTTCATTTTATTTATTTTGCTCTCTATTCAACTTTTCTGTCTGCTGCCTCTATATCTGCAAATATGAATAGTGTCCCGATTCTGAATGGGACTAACTTTAAGGACTGGAAAGAGAATATGATGATTCTCTTAGGCTGCATGGATCTAGACTTACCATTCAAACACCCTAAGCCAGACGAACTCACTGATGATAGTACATCTGAGGATGTGTTGTACTATGAGAAGTGGGATCGATCTAACAGGATGAGTATTATTATCATGAAGCACGGCGTTCCAGAAGTCTTTAGGAGTGCTATAACCGATGAGGTTACAAGTGCTAGTGAGTTTCTTGCCAAAATTCAGAAGCGTTTTACAAAAAACGATAAGGCTGAAACAAGTACGCATTTAGCGAGCTTGATTTCAATGAAATATAAAGGCAAGAGAAACGTTCGGGAGTACATCATGGAGATGTCTCATCTTTCTTCGAAGTTTAAGGCATTAGGGCTCGACCTATCTGATGATTTGGTCGTGCATTTGGTACTTATCTCTCTTCCTGCACAATTTAATCAGTTCAAAGTCAGTTACAACTGTCAGAAAGAGAAATGGAATCTCAATGAACTGATTTCCTTTTGTGTGCAAGAAGAAGAGAGATTGAAGCACGAGAAAACTGAATATGCACATGTGGTAAGCACTTCTAAAGATAAGGGCAAAAGAAAGAAAAAGGGTGAAGCTGCTGCTTCTAAGGGTCCAGAGCCAAAGAAACCAAAGGCCGAGCATGGCTGTTTCTTCTGCGACAAGCCTGGACATGTGAAGAAGGAATGTAAAAAATATCACGCATGACGCGTAAAGAAAGGTACATTTCTTACTTTGGTTTGTTCTGATATTAATTTAGCTTCGATACCAAGAAACACATGGTGGATAGATTAGGGTGCTACTACTCACATTTGTGTTTCCATGCAAGGTTGCCTGAGCTACCGGTTGCCAAGTGATGCTGAAAGATGCATTTATGTAGGAGATGGCAAGTCGGTAGAAGTTGAAGCAATTGGGCATTTTAGATTGCTTATGAAAATTGATTGTTATTTGGATTTGTTAGATACTTTCGTTGTGCCGTCTTTTAGACGGAATTTGATTTTAGTTTCTGTTTTTTACAAATTTGGTTATTCTTGTTCATTTGTAAACAGACAATTTAGTTTATCTATCAATTCTAATGTTGTTGGAACCGGTTTGCTTAATGCTTATGACAATCTATATTTGCTAGAAACTGTTTCAAGTTATAATGAAAACCTGCATTTTAGTTCCAGAGGTACAAAGTGTAAATTAGAGAAAGAAAATTCGGCCTCATTATGGCACAAACGCTTAGGTTACATCTCTAAAGCTAGAATTGAGCGATTAGTGTCTGATGGGATTTTAAGATCTCTTGATTTTACAGACCTTAATGTCTGTATTGAGTGTATCAAGGGAAAACAAACCAAAAATAAGAAATTGGGTGCCTACAGAACTTCAAATGTTTTAGAATTAATTGATACAGACATCTGTGGACCATTCCCTACAGCTACTTGGAATGGTCAACAGTATTTCATTACATTCATAGACGACTATTCGAGATATGGCAATATATTCCTGATTCATGAAAAATCACAGTCTTTGGATGTGTTCAAAACATTTAAAGCTGAAGTTGAGTTACAACTCAATAAAAGGATTAAAAGTGTCAGGTTTGACCGTGGTGGTGAATACTACGGTAGATATGACGGATCAGGTGAACAATGTCCAGGACCGTTTGCTAAATACCTAGAGGAATGTGGAATTATCCCTCAATATACCATGCCAGGGTCGCCTAGCATGAATGGTGTATCTGAGCGACGAAACCGAATTCTTAAAGATATGGTAAGGAGTATGATTAGTCATTCTACTTTACCGAAATCACTCTGGGGTGAAGCACTCAAAACAGCAGCTTATATCCTAAATCGAGTGCCAACTAAAGCGACTGCTAAAACACCTTATGAGCTTTGGACGGGTCGAAAGCCCAATCTAAAGCATTTACATGTTTGGGGATGTCCAGCTGAGGCGAGGCCTTATAGGTCTCATGAAAAGAAATTGGACTCTAAAACTGTAAGCAGCTACTTTGTTAATTATGCGGAGCGATCAAGAGGATTTAAGTTTTATGATCCTAGCACATGGTCAATTTTTGAGACGGGAATTGCAATATTTTTTGAGGATATTGAGTTTAGGGGGAGAAATCCAGTGAGAAACATTGCCTTTGAAGAGGAAGAGGGATCCACTGTTGCTTTTGACAATGTACATGTTTTAATACCTATCAGTGATCAAGGAGTAAATTTGGATCCTCAACCATCTAACAATGTTATTCAGCCCTTCATTCAAAATGAGATAATTGTTCCTCAAGAACAAACTCAACAACCTCAAGAGCTTGTGCAATTAAGACGATCCACAAGAGAAATAAGAAATGCAATTTCGGATGATTACATAGTATTTCTTCATGAACATGAGGATGAAACTGGAGTGATGGAAGATGATCCAATCAACTTCCATCAAGCCATGCAAGGTTCCAACTCTAAAAAATGGATTGAAGCCATGAATGAAGAGTACAAGTCTATGCAAGACAATAAAGTTTGGGAACTTGTCTCATTACCTTCTGGTGCGAAGCCCATTGGTTGTAAACGGATATTTAAAACCAAAAGGGATTCAAATGGTAATGTGGAGAGGTATAAAGCACGTCTTGTAGCTAAAGGCTTTACTCAAAAGGAAGGAATTGACTATAAAGAGACTTTCTCTCCGATTTCTTCGAAAGACTCATTTAGGACAATTATGGCACTTGCTGCACATTTTGACCTTGAGTTACATCAGATGGATGTTAAGACAGCGTTTCTTAATGGTGACATTGATGAAACAATTTATATGGTACAACCAGAAAACTTTGTGTCGGGAGACCCAAAGAATATGGTTTGTAAACTAACCAAATCCATCTATGGGCTCAAACAAGCTTCTCGTCAGCGGTACTTTAAGTTTCATCAAATAATTATCTCATATGGTTTCATCAAATAACCCTAAACCCTAAACCCTAACCCTAAACCCTAAATAACCCTAAACCCTAAAACAACCCTAAACAACCCTAAACCCTAAACCCTAACCCTAAACAACCCTAAACCCTAAACAACCCTAAACCCTAACCCTAAATATATTAACTTATATATTTGAGTAAAAAAAGAGCACCTATAGTTGAAAAGCAAATTGTATGTGACAATCTCTCCAATTTCTATTACACCATTTGCATATAACATGTTTGGCAAATTCTTCGAAGAAGAAAAAAACATATATACTTGATTAAATATAAAAAAAAAAATTAAGTCAATCATGGCTTAGTTTATGGCATTCATTACTAAGTTAATAAATAATCGTGGGTAATACCATTCTACCAACTTCAGCTTGCCTAACTAAAACAATTACAATGTTACAATTAGACTTAAAATTTAGAACTATAACCATAATTATAGTTTAAATTACATCCTAAAAGTATAATATGGAATTATGAATAATAATATCTATTATGAGTTACCTTTCAAATATCAATATACTAGTGTCAGGGCTCACCGTTTCCACCGTTGAAGCTTGCGATCTTTCAAACTCTTTAAAAAGCAAATAAATAAATAAATAAAGTTATTAAGTAACTTAAGTACATGTAGATGTTATTTATAAAATTTTAAAACATTTTAAATATATTATGTATTTAATGTTCGAGAAAAATGTTACCTTCTTGTAGCTCTATATGAAACATATACTCCTTAATCTCATTGTGAATGTTGTAGATGGGATTGGCAAAAAGTTTAGATTGCAACCAATTTTCGATACATACCAAAGCCTCAACCATAGCAGGGGTCAAAGAACTCCTATAATCATTAATAACACGACGCCTAGTGTTGAAGGCAGACTCAGGTGCCACTGCGGAAACAGGAACAGCGAGGACATCCCTTGCACTTTTCTCTAATATTGGATACTTCGATCCATTTACCTTCCAACAAAGCAAAACATTGAGTTTAAGATTGGTAGGATCTTCTATTGGGTCAACTAAATATTTGTCTACCTCAGATGCTATTTTCTTTCTCTCATTCTAAACAGAAAACTTCTTAGCATATCTAAGGAAGGGTGAACAACTCGGAAGGTGTCATCACCTTCACCACTAGAAACCTCTATCAAATTAACATCATATGTAACAGGCGGAGAAGATCTTGTACCACCATAACTGCCACGAGGAGCACTCTTAGTACACATCGATATTGTGGAGTAGAATGCACTATATGCATTATAAAGGTTATTCAACAAGTCTTTTACTGCTTTGGTCATTTCTTCAACCATCGAACTATCAGTGCCAAAAATGATCTCAAAGATATGTTTAACAAAGTCCATTTTAGCTTGAGGATCAAGAATGGAGGTAACAATCAACATTCTGTTTATCTTCCCCAAGGACTCCTAATATTTATCAAATTTATCCCTCATATTATAAGCCATGACATCACCCAAGGATTCTTACTGAATTGTAATGCAATCAATAAACTCCCAATTAGGCCAATGGTATCATAACAAAGATTAGAAGTCACACTCAAAGAGGTAGAAAACAACAATGTGGCATCATGAAATACCTTCAAAAACTTCATAATTCGTTCAGCATTCTCCCAATCCTTGGGTCCAGGCAGGCCCACCCTTTTAACATTATTTTCTTTCTCGAGAAAGTATGCCTCATAAGATTTATCCAATTCTACCATTCTATCAAATGCTGCTTGAAACTTTAACGCAGTCATTAGCATTAAATAGGTGGAATTCCACCTAGTAGGACAATCCAAAACGAAAGTTCCTCTTGGGCCTTTCACTTGTGCAACTCATTGTTTAAATGTATGCAGCCTCGTGGTGGAAGATCTCACATACTTCATAACATTTCGAATTATGACAACACTAGCATGCAACTCATTCAACCCTGAAACAACAATCAAATTCAAAATATGTGCACAACAACGCACATGCATATACTCTCCCGCCAACACAAGTGCATTAGTATTCCTCCAAGCAAGCAATTGCGTAGTGACATAACTAACAGCAACATCATTTGCAATGGCATTATCAGCAGTTATCACAAACAACCTCTCTATCCCCCAGTCCTGCAAACAAGCTACAATCTTTTTACCGATAATTTTCCCTCTATGATCTTCAACCAAGCTAAAACTGATAATCCTTCTATTCAAACACCAATCATTATCAATAAAATGAGCTGTGATCACCATGTAACTCATGTTTTAAACGAAAGTCTATATATCAATTGTAAGAGACACTCGATGCGTGTTATCACAAATCAAACTCTTCAATATTGTCTTTTCCTCCAAAAATAAGTCCATAACATTCCTACCAATAGTTCTTCGAGATGGCATAATGAACTGCGAGATAGCTACACAACAGAAATGCCTAAACCCCTTATTATCCATAAAACTAAGAGGCAACTCACCCATAACAATCATTTTCGTGAGGATACTTCTACAAGCGTCTTTACACCATCCTTTAGCCAAAACCATATTACTTCCTTCAACACCATCAGATGTCAAATTCTGTTGACTTCCACCTTGTTGTTCCTGAAATATCTTGTATGCACCACAGACTTCTAAATGATTTTTTCATATTTGTAATCCTATCAAGCTTTGAATGACAATGATATTGTCTGGCAAAATAGTTGCACTTGTATTTGTTTGGATTGTCCTCAAGTAAAGTGTAATGATTCCACGTCGCAGATCTTTTTTTCATTGGCATTCTTTTCCGCTTTGCCTTTTCCTTTTCCTTTCGAGATCCTTCCATTTGTATACTTTGTTCTTCATCATCACTTATAGGATTTGATCTTGAGTGTCCAAACATCTGAACATATAAAACAACAATCAATAATCATTAATTCATAAATTAAAACATAAAAATATTATTAAAATAATCTAATTAGTATTACAAATCAATTCAAATATTTATTAATTTAATTTTATGAAACTTGTTTAATTCGACATTTTCATGGCAATATTTTGATATGATTAATTGATTAGGTGTATAACTGTTAGGGATGGCAAAAAATCTCAAATCCCGAAGATCCTGAACTATTTGGGACGGTATTGGTCCGTATTTTAGGACCGAATTTCAAAAGCGGGCGGGATTTGGGACTAAAAAAAATCCTAATTTACTATACGGGATGGGATTGGGATCCAAGTCAGGATCCCGCGGGATCTCGTTTGTCCCGTTTGTCCTTTTTAATTTTTGGAAGAAATACTATATTAATAAAATTAAAAGTCAGTAAAATTAAACTAATGATTAATGAAGAGTGATTCAAATAGCATTATAACAATATACCATAGGCCCAAGTAACAAACACAAGCCCATTTGTTGTATTATTTTTAGTTTGATTGAATAAATCTAAAACTAAAATATTACACTGGAAACCTAAAAGTATTTTAACCTAAAACTAAAATACAGTCGCTTGTTAGTTGGAGTTGAAGAATGAAGACAAAAATCTTGGATGCTTTTGTGTTTGTTTTTGTTTTTTTTTTTTTTTTTGAGAAGTTGGATGCTTTTGTTGATTATTATATGTTGGTTTATTTTTGGATGCTTTACAATTAGTTAATTTACTTTTGGATGTTAATTTTTAGTTTAATTGCACATTTTATAATTATAATGTCTATCCAGATGTTAACAATTCTATAGAATCATTGGATTAAATACTTTTTTAATATTATAATGAAATTTATAGTATTTATTAAATGCGACATTTGGGACATTCAGGCCATTTGGTCCGGGACGGGATTTTGAGCGGTCCGAGACTAGTCCAATATTTTATCCTATTTAACTAATCGAGACGGGATTCGATCTGCATTAAAATCCCATTTTACTATTTGGGACGGGACCGGGATTGTCAAATCCCGGACCATCCTGGATCATTGCCATCTCTAATAACTGTATATGTAAAAATCCAAAATTATTCATACTTCATAATGGAAAAGCAAGAAATTAATGATTAATTGATTTATAATATCCAATTATTCATTTCCCAGAATAATAGAATATTATTTGCATATCTATATCTTAATTCTTATTATAAAACCTTAAATTTCATGCTCACATTACATGTACTTACTACTTAACGACTTAACATACAATTAATGAATTAATTGATTGAATTAGTTAATTTTTATTGAAGTTGAAGCTACTACAGCAAGCACATATCATATATAACATATTATTTAATTTTAATGTTTGATCTACTTAATCTATACCTATTCATTAAAGAAAAAAAAGCAATTATTAACAATTAATTAAAAAAAAACCAATATATGAAGTCAAGAATTGTCGAATTTTCTTCATTTTATTATTAAAATTTAACAATACATGTTACATATTAATAAACTAATTATGTAATTACCAATTTAACATATAATATATAATATATTACACAATACAGTGATACACATTAAATCAACTATATATATACCATACACATTAGTACATTACAATTAATCAACTATAATCAATTATATATACCATGCACATTACACATTATAATTAATCAACTATATATAATTATCTATACCATGGAACTGGAAGTTTCAAATTTGAAAAGGGAAATTCGGGTTTGGGTGGCGCTTGTTGGGTTCGAATGGAGCTTGGAGAACTTGGTGATATGGAGGCGTGGAGCAGTAGATCCATTGGCGGTAGCAGTAGATCCAGTCGCAGTCCTAGCGGAGGAGCAAATTTGGTTGGCGTCGGCGGTGGTGACAGCAGGCAAAATGGGTTTGCTGCATCTGGTGGCACCACAGCCTCTGGGTCAAGTTTCTTCTCCAATATGTGTGTGTGTGTCCAACCGTGTGTGCGTTGACTGTTGAGTTGAAACTTGAGAGAGAGACGAGAGTGAGATGGTGAAGATGAGTTGAGAGTTGAGAGAGATGAGAGTGAGTGTCGGCTGTGTGTTTGAGTGTGGGCTAAGATGTGTGCAACGGTGAAGTATGAATGAGTGTGTGCATGTGTACTATTGTGTGTGTAGCTAAGTGGTTGTGGTGTTGTGTGTGTCATGCGTGTGTAAGAAAATTAGCTAGACATACTTGAATGGAGAGCAATAAAATAAATAAAATTGGCCATATAAAGTTAACATGCTTGTCTTCTCTTCTGTGTTCTTAATTCAAAAACCAAAACTCCTTTTCATAATGCTTGACCATCGAATCCTTTTTGGATTCTAATTGAAATCCTTTTCCAATTTTAAAATAAAGCTTCCGAAATAATCCATCATTACTTCTCAACATCATAAACCATAAATTTGTTCGCACTTTTGAAAGCTCTGCACGTGCACTCCAATTGGTAATTGGCAAGATTAAATATTTTAATTATTCAATATTCATGTGTTGGATTAAGTAAACTTTGATTTCTTCGGCTCAGATTCCATTAATTTTTTGGTTGTATTTTTGTCTTCCAATTTAATCTTCATTGCTTCCCAATTGAACTTCTTCATGCACTTTTTATCCATAATCTCCAATTATTTCCATATTCAATAAAAAAATTCAATTAATTAAAAATAACAAATAATAATAACTAGCAATTATATAATAAAGGGTAAAATATACAAATATTTTATGCTCATCACCAGCCTTTTGTACGCACCTAGATACTAGCAGAACGACGCCAAAGGGAAGAGTGGCTGTCCGTTTAGAGCCAAGTGGAATTTGTGCTTGTGGAAATTATCGAATAATCGGAGATGAAAAAGAAGACCCGCAATTTTGTGAACCCCGGGATAGTTTTTAGTGAATTTTGTAAGAAATTCCAAGGAAAACCTGATTTTTTGGGAAATTTAGAAAAAAATTCTAGAAAACTACTAGAACATTCCAGAACGGGTATTTTTTAAAGTGAAAAGGCTCATTATGAGCTAAAGAATGTTTTGGCAGACAAAAACTAGGTCACCCTTTCGAGAAAAGCCCAATATTTTTCCCCCGGAACCATTTTGGGCCCAAAACTTAAAGTTGTAGCACACCGATTTTTGGGCTTTTCATAGGGTTTCTCTAGGACGGCATTTCAATCCTGACCCGGCCTTTTGCACACTCCTCGGTACAGGCAGAGTGACACCAAAGGGAAAAGAGGTAGTCCGTCTAGCGCCCCCGGACTAGTTTTTAATGAATTTTGTAAAAAAATTCCAAGGAAAACCCTATTTTTTGGAGTATTTTTGAAAAAAAATCCAGAAAAACGACTAGAATCTTCAAGAACGGGTGTTTTTAAGAATGGGAGGACTTGTTACAACCCAAAAAATGTTTTTACCAGAGAGAAAACTATGCTACTCTTTAGAGAAAAACCCAACATTTCTTCACAGGGCCACTTTAGGCACAAAATTGAAGGCTATAGCACACTGATTTTTGGGATTTTTATAGGGTTTTTCTAGGATGGCAATGCCTTCTGCACGCACCTCGGTACTGGCGGAGCGACGCTAAAGGAAAAAGTGGTAATCCGTTTGGGGTCCCCAGAATAGTTTTTAATGAATTTAGTAAGAAATTCTAAGAAAACCTTTTTTTTTGTATTTTTGAAAAAAAATTCCGAACAAACTACTAGAACCTACGGGAACGGGTGTTTTTAAGAATAAAAGGATTCGTTACAACCCAAAGATTGTTTTGGCGAGGAGAAGTCGAGCACCTTTTTGAGGAAAATCCAACATTTCTTCACAAGGGCCACTTTGGGCCTAAAATTGAAGGCTATAGCACACTGGTTTTGAGCTTTTCGTGGGGTTTCTCTAGGATGACATTTCAATCCTGACCCGGCCTTCTGTACGTACTTTTGTACAGGCAGAATGACCCCAAATAAAAAAGCGATAGTCCGTTTGGGGCCCCCGAAATAGTTTTTAATGAATTTAGTAAGAAATTCCATGGAAAACCCCTTTTTTGGGGTATTTTTGAAAAAAAATTCCAATAAACCTACTACAACATTCAAGAACGAGTGTTTTTAAGAATGAGAGGCTCGTTGCGACCCATAGAATGTTTTCGTAGGGAGAAACCCTGCTATTATTTGGAGAAAAACCCAACATTTCTTCCCGAGGGCCACTTTGGGGCCAAAATTGAAGGCTATAGCACACATGTTTTTAAGCTCTTCATGGGGTTTCTCTAGGATAGCATTTCAATCCTGACCCAGCCTTCTGCAAGCACTTCAGTACATGCAAAGCAATGCCAAAAGGAAAAGCGGTAGTCCATTTGGTGCCCCCAGAATTGTTTCTAATGAATTTTATAAGAAATTCCAAGGAAAACCCTATTTTTTGGGGTATTTTTGAAAAAAATGGGAAAAATTACTAGAACCTTCAGGAACATGTGTTTTTAAGAATGGGAGGGCCTGTTGCGACTGAAAAAATGCTTTGACAAAGAGAAAATTGTACTACATTTTGGAGAAAAACCCAACATTTCTTCCCGAGGGCAACTTTAGGCCCAAAATTGAAAGCTATGGCACACCGGATTTTGCACTTTTCTTGGGGTTTCTTTTAGATGGCATTGGAATTATGACCCGACCATTTGTACGTACCTTGGTACCGGTGGAATGACACCATAGGGAAAAGCGATAGTCTGTTTGGGGCTCCCATAATAGTTTTTAATTAATTTTTTAAGAAATTCCAAGGAAAATAATAATTTTTGGGGACATTTTGGAAAAAATTTTGGAAATTCTATCAAAACCTTCGGGAACGGCTTTTTTTGGAATGTGAGGGCTTGTTACAACCCAAAGAATTATTTGGCAGAGGGCAACTAGTTACTTTTAGAGAAAAACCCAACATTTCTTCCCGAAGGCCATTTTCGTCCCAAAATTGAAGGCTAAAGCACATCGGCTTTTGGACTTTTCATGTGATTTCTCTAGGATGGCAATGGAATCTTGACCCGGCCTTTTGTATGCTCTTCGGTACATGCACAACGAGACCAAAAGAAAAAGCGGTAGTTCGTTTGGGGCCCGAAATATTTTTTAATGAATTTTGTAAGAAATTCTAAAGAAAATCCTATTTTTTGGGGTATTTTTAAAAATAATTCTGGAAAAACTACTAGAAGCTTTGGGAACGGACGCTTTCAAGAATAAGAGGCCTCGTTATGACCCAAAGAATGTTTTAACAAGGAGAAATGGGGCTACTTTTTAGAGAAAACCCCAATATTTCTTCTTGGGGACCACTTTGCACCTAAAATTGAAGGCTATAGCTCATCGGTTTTTTGGCTTTTCATGGGCTATCTCTAGGACGGCATTGGAATTCTGACCTAGCTTTCTGCACGAACTTAGACACTGGTGAACGATTTTAATGAATTTTATAAGGAAAACTTGATTTTTTAGGGTATTTTTTTAAAAAGTTTGAAAAAAACTATTAGGACCTTCCAGAATGAGTATGTTTATGAATGAGATGTTTATGAATGAGACGGCTCATTACGACCCAAAGAATGCATTGGCAGGGAACAAATGGGTTACCTTTTGGGGAAAAACCCAACATTTCTTCCTATGGGCCATTTTGGGCCAAAAATTGAAAGCTATAGCACGCATGTTTTTTGGCATTTCATGGGCTTTCTCTATAACAAGACTAAAATTCTGACCCTGTCGTCTGTATGAACCTAGACACTGATAGAACGATGTACAATGCCAAAGGGAGAAACAGTTGCCCGTATGGAGCCCCTGGAATAATTTTTAATGAATTCTTTAAGAAATTCCAACGAGAACCCCAATTTTTGGGGTATTTTTGAAAAAATTTCTGAAAAATAGATAGAACCTTTCGAAATGAGTATGTTTAAGAATCAGACGGCTCTTTGTGACCCAAAAAATGTGTTGGCGGAGAAAAATCGAGTTACTTTTTGGAGAAAAACCCAATATTTCTTCTCGGGGGCCATTTTGGGCCAAAAATTGAAGGCAATAGCACAACGGTTTTTTGGCTTTTGATGGGGTTTCTCTAGGATGGCATTGGAATTCTGACCCAGTCTTTCGTATGCACCTAGATACTGGTAGAACGACGCCAAAGAGAGAAATGGTAGTCCGTTTGAAGCCCCTGGAATAGTCTTTAATGAATTTTGTAAAAAATTCTAAGGAAAACCTAAATAATTGGGGTATTTTTGAAAAAAATTTTCAAAAAACTATTAGAACCTTCCAAAACTGGTATGTTTAAGAATGAGATGGCTTGTTACGAGCTGAGAAAAAATGGATTACTTTTTGGATAAAAACCCAAAATCTCTTCCCATGGACCATTTTTGGCCCAAAATTGAAGGCTATAGCACAACGATTTTCGGGCTTTTCATGGGCTTTCTCTAGAACGGCCTTGGAATTCCGACCAAGCCTTCTGTACACGCCTAAACACTAGTGTAACGACACCAAAGGGAGAAGCGGAAGTCCGTTTGGAGCCCTCATAATAGTTTTTAATGAATTTTGTAAGAAATTCCAAAGAAAGCCTAGTTTTTTGGGGTTTTTAAAAAAAAAATCTGGAAAAACTATTAGAATCTTCCAAAACGGGTATGTTTAAGAATGAGATGGGTCGTTATGACCCAAAGAATGTATTGGCAGAGAAAAATTAGTTCATTTTTTAGAGAAAAACCCAACATTTCTTCTCAGTGCCATTTTGGGCCCAAAATTGAAGCCTATAGCACAACGGTTTTTGGGATTTCATGGGCTTTCTCTAGGACAATATTGAAATTTTGACCTGGTCTTCTACACACACTTAAAGTCTAGTAGAATGACGCCAAAGGGAGAAACGATAGCCGTTTTGGAACCCCCGGAGTAGCTTTAATGAATTTTGTAAGAAATTCAAAAGAAAACCCAGTTTTTTGGGTTTTTTTTTTGAAAAAATTCTCGAAAAATTATTAGAACCTTGCGGAACGGGCATGATTAAGAATGAGGCGGCTTGTTATGATCCAAGGAATATGGTGGGAAAGAAACTGGGTTACTTTTTAATGAATAACCCAACATTTCTTCTCGGAGCCATTTTTGACCCAAAATTGAAGGCTATAGCACACTGATTTTTGGGTTTTTCATGGGCTTTTTTATGACAGCATTGGAATTCTGACTCGACCTTCTGCAAACACCTATATACTAGCAGAACGACACCAAAGAGAGAAGCGGTAGAACATTTGGAACCCCCGAAATAATTTTTAAAGAAATGTGTAAGAAATTTCAAAGAAAACCCGACTTTTTAGGGTATTTTAGATAAAAATCTTGTAAAAACTATGTTGAACGTTCTGGAAAGGGTATGTTTAAGAATGAAACGGCTCGTTATAACTCAAAGAATGTATTGGAGGAGAAAAACTCAACATTTCTTTTTAGAGGCCATTTTGGGCCCAAAATTGAAGGCTATAGCACACCAGTTTTTGGGCTTTTCATGGACTTTCTCTTGGACGGCATTGAAATTCAGACCTGGTCTTCTGTACGCACTTAAAATCTGGCAGAACGACACCAAAGGGAGAAACGACGGTCTGTTTTGAGCCCCTATAGTAGCTTAATGAATTTTATAAGAAATTCAAAGAAAAACCCAATTTTTGGGTTATTTTTTAAAATAATTCACAAAAAACTTTTAGAACCTTCTAGAACGAATATAATTAAGTATGAGGCAGTGCATAATACTTCAAAGAATGTGTTGGCGGAGAAACTGAGTTACCTTTTGGAGAAAACCCCAACATTTCTTTGCGGGGCCATTTGGGGCCCAAAATTGAAGCCTATACCATAATGATTTTTGGGCTTTTCATGGGCTTTCTCTAAGACGGCGTTGAAATTCCAACCCAGCCTTTTACACACACCTAGACACTGGCAGAACAATGCCAAAGGTAGAAACAGAAGTCCTTTTGGAGCCCCTAAAATAGTTTTTAATGAATTTTGTAAGAAATTCCAAGGAAAACCCGATTTTTATGGTATTTTTGAAAAAAAATTCTGGAAAAACTATTAGAACGAGTATATTTAAGAGTGAAACTGCTCATTATGACCCAAACAATGTGTTGGCAGAGAAAAACTAAGTTAATTTTTGGAGAAAATCCAATATTTCTTCCCAATGGCCATTTTGAGCCTAAAATTAAAGGCTATAGCACACTAGTTTTTGGGCTTTTCTTAGGCTTTCTCTAATATGGCATTAGAATTCTGACCCAGTCTTCTGTATTCACCTAGACATTGGTAGACCGATGTCAAACGGAGAAACGAAAGTCCGTTTGAAGCCCCTAGAATAGTTTTTAATGAATTTTGCATGAAATTCCAATGAAAACCCAATTTTTTTTGTGTATTTTTGAAAAAAAAAACCAGGAAAACTATTAGAACCTTTCGAAATGCATATTTTTTAAATGAGACGACTTGTTACGACCTAAAAAATGTTTTAACGGAGAAAAACCAGGTTACTTTTTGGAGAAAAACCCAACATTTCTTTCCGGAGGCTATTTTAGGTCCAAAATTGAAAGCTATAACACACCAGTTTTTTGGCTTTTCATGGGCTTTCTCTTAGACGGCGTTGGAATACCTGGCCTTCTGAACGCACTTAGACACTGGCAGAATGACGACAAATAGAGAAACGGTAGTCCATTTGGAGCCTCCAAAATAGTTTTCAATGAATTTTATAAGAAATTCCAAGGAAAACTCAAATTTTTAGGGTATTTTAAAAAAAAAATTACGGAAAAACTATAAGAACATTTCGGAACGGGTATGTTTAAGAATGAAAAGGCTCATTCCGTCCCAATGAATATGTTGGTGGAGAAAAACCGGGTTACTTTTTTGAGAAAAACCTAACATTTCTTCTCAGGGACCATTTTGGGCCAAAAATTGAAGGTTATTCATGGGCCCTCTCTAGGACGGCATTAGAATTCGGACCCGGCCTTCTGCTCACACCTCGATATTGGTAGAATGACTTCAATTTTTGGTTTCATAAGGAAAAAACAGTAGTTTGTTTTGAGCCACCAGAATAGTTTCTAATGAATTTTGTAATAAATTCCAAGGAAAACACTGTTTTTATAGTTTTCTTGGAAAAAAGTCCCTAAAAGCTATTAGAACCTTGCAGAACTGGTATCGAGCCGCTTAAGACAGCTTATTACGACTCAAAGAATGTTTTGATAAAGAAAAACCCAATATTTCTTCTCGGGGCCATTTTGGGCCTAAAAGCGAAGGCTTATAGCACACTAGTTTTTGGGCTTTTCATGGACTTTCTCTAGGACAGCATTGGAATTCTGACCCAATCTTCGGTACACACTTCGATACTGATATAACGATGCCAAAGGGAAAAATAGTAGTCCATTTGGAGCCTCCGTATTAATTTTTTACGAATTTTTTGTAAGAAATTTCAAGGAAAACCCTATTTTTTTGGGTATTTTTGGGAAAAATCCGTGAAAACTCTAAGAACTTTTCAGAACATGTATCGAACCGCTTGAGACGGATCGTTACAACCCAAAGATTGTTTTGGCAGAGAAAAACCGGGTTACATTTTGGAGAAAAACCCAACATTGCTTCTCGGGGCCATTTTGTGCCCAAAAGTGAAGGCTATAGCACACCGATTTTTAGGCTTACCATGGGGCTTCTGATAAGTGCATATTTTCTCTAGATTTTTATTATTAATTTATCCATCTTTTTCTTGTTTTGGTATTAAATATTCTAATTATTTTAGTTAATTTTTAATTTAGTTATTTTATTAAATTACATTTTATTATGTTAATTCTTGATATGTAATTTTCTTGATATTTTAATCATTTAGTGATTTCAATTGGAGAACATGGCTTAGATTAAATAATCCGAACTTGTGTGTTTATTGCCTAGATCAACCTAATATTTTTCTCTACTTAATGCTTCCATTATCTTAAATTTAAAGAGCTTGTTTTAAATTATTTAATGGTTAGAGATTAGGTGAATAGCTTATTTTGCCTAATGACTCAATAAGAAAATATAGAGATTAATAAAGCTCATTGTTGTCTACGGTAGATAGTTTCAATGAAAATTGATGATATAATTAACATAATGAACATGTTTAGTGGTAGCGAATGATTCTTTAACCAAAGTTTTCATTATTACCACATCTCTCTCTTTTAATTATAGTTCATATTAAATTATTATCTTCGTAGTTTTAGTTTCTTTATTTCGTGCCATTTAATTAAAAATTCATAAAAACTCCCCTTTTATTTATAGCTGGTATTTATTATTATTATTATTATTATTATTATTATTATTATTATCATCATCATCATCATCATCATCATCATCATTCTTATTCTTATTATTATTATTATTATTATCATTATCATTATTATTATTATTATATTTTTAGTCTTTGTTTTAGAGTTGATGATAAATAAAACTAACATAATCCTCGTGGGATCGATTTTTATTTGTTCTGTACTAGTTATTTATATTATTAGTAAGATTTTAACTACTATAGTGTTGTTAAGGTGTACCAAATTTAAAACCATAGTGTCGTTTGGAGCCCCCATAATAGTTTTAATGAATTTTTTGTAAGAAATTTTAAGGAAAACCTAATTTTTTGGGGCATTTTTGCAAAAAATTCCCTAGAAACAATTAGATGATTCCGGAACAAATATTGAGCTACTTGAGACTAGGGATGGCAATTTTCGGGTCCGGGTTTAGGCTTTCCGGTTCCGGACCCGAATGCTAATTTTCTATTCTAGATTTTTCAACCCGAAAAATCTGGATTTTCGGATTTTGGGTTTTAAACCCGGATTGCTTAAAAATTTTTTGGATAAGTTGAAAAAAAAAACTGTTTACAGTTTAAAAAGAAAATAAACTAAATCCAAATCAAATACATATCATATCCAGCCATCCAGGTAAGGTTCTAAAAAGAAATCAAATACAAATTATATCCATGTTCTAAAAAAAAATCAAATACTAATCCAGAAACTTCTTCCATTTTACATGTAACAACTATATACATTTTGAAGATACCATTTCTAATCTACTAAATCTATTAACAGAAACAATAAAAAAATTCAAATTTTAAAAAATTATAAATGAAATATGGAAGCATAAATATCAAAATCAAACTATAACAAAGCATAAATCAGAAAATCATGAAATGGAAGACATCAATACAAAAAATTAAATTAAATTAAAATCTGAACACAAATACAAATATCTTAAAACCACAATATTCTTTTTCATTTCTCAAGAAACCAACTCTAAAAAAGCAAGAAAATTATAAATTAATTTGTGTCTTAAACGGAAGCTGAAACTCGCTTCGATAGTCGGATTCCCACGAAGCAATGAACTGTGAAGCCGTGAAGGCGAGTCAGTTCAACAGGTATCGAAGCTCGACAACTAGTTAATGGTCACGACGATGGCTGAAATGGCGACTGGTGATGATGATGAGATGAACAGTCACAACAGAGAAGAAGAACGGTGCTGGTGATGACGATGAGATGAATAGTTGTGACAGAGAAGAAGAAACAGCGGCTGGTGATGACGATGAGATGAACAGCTACGAAGGTGGTGACTGGTGAGTGGTGAGGTGATGTCGCGATGAGAAGATAAAGTGCTGAATTGCTGAGATGAAGAGAGACAGAGAGGTGCATTTGCTGGAAATGTTTGGCGGCCGAGAGGAAATGTCAAATGTGAATGCAACTATGCATCTAGGGTTTTTTTTTGTTTATATTTATATTTAATAAATTAGAAAAATTAATATATAAATAAACATATCTGAGTCCGGGTTTTGGATTTTCGGAACCACCCAAACCTGGACCCGGACAAATCCGGGTTCTAATTTTTGCATCCGGATTCCGGATAAATATTAATCCGGTGCAGGTTGAACCTGGCACGGAAAATCCGGGTTGGTCCGAGTCCGGGTTAAATTGCCATCCCTACTTGAGACGGCTCATCACGACTTAAGGAATATTTTGGCAGAGAAAAACAGAGTTAATTTTTGGAGAAAAACCCAACATTTCTTCCCGGGGCCATTTTAGGCTCAAAAGTAAAGATTTTAGCACACTGATTTTTGGAATTTTCATGGGCTTCTCTAGGATAGCATTGAAATTTTAACCCGTTCTTCTGCATGCACCTCAATACTGGCAGAACGATGCCAAATGGATAAACGGTAGTCCGCTTGGATTCTCGAAATAGTTTTAAAAAAATGTTAAGAAATTCTAAGGAAAACCAAATTTTTTTGGGATTTTTTAGAAAAAATTCCCGAAAAACCATTAGAAACTTCTAGAATGGGTATCAAACCACTTAAATCGGCTCATTAACCTAAAAAATATTTTGGTAGAGAAAAATCGGGTTACTTTTTGGAGAAAACCCTAACATTTCTTATCGGGCCCAAAAACAAAGGCTGTAGCACACTAATTTTGGGCTTCTCATGGGCTTCTCTAAGACGGCATTAGAATCCTGACTTGATTTTCTGCACGCACCTGATATTGGCAGAACGATGCCACAAGAAAAAATGGGGTTCGTTTTGAGCCCCAGAATAATTTTCAGGGAATTTTAAAAAAAATACAAAAAAATAATTTTTTTATTATTTTTAAAAAAAATTTCCAAAAAATTATTAGAGCCTTCCAGAAGGCTTTACGTTTTCTAGAATGCTTGCTGCTTGAATAGTGTCGAAGTAAAATAATGAGTTGCCCGAATCGAACTGAAGGAACGTGATTGGTGGTTTGAGTTTTTCACTTAAAATTTTCAAATATCTCGTCTCGTCTCGTGATAACATGATTTTGGATTAGCTGCTTCTGTTCTGCACACGGTATTACTCTTACAAGTTACAAACCCATCTTTTTATTCTCTTTGAGGCCGTCTCGTGCCGTTTCATTCTTATTTAGAGTTGGTTCTTCCCCACCAAGTGCAAGCCCCAAGGTAATTCTAAAATGAACCCTCTTTGTTTTAATTTTTTTCTTGGTTTCGGTTTTTAAAGATTGAGGTTTGTGTGGTATTGATATTAGATATACTGATGCTTGTATTTTGTTCATACATTATTACCAATCTGAATACTTTTTCCCTTTTGCTAATTAACCATTACATAGTTTTCAAGCATTCAAATCATTTTTCTTTTTCTCCGTATCTCTGCAAACCGTAATTTATTCAATTTTTTTTCTTTTAGCATACCAGCGCTGATTCTGATTCTCCATATAACGAAGCAAATCTGACTATTTGAGTTTTTTTTTTTTTGGCTGGCATATAATACGAAACAGAAATATTATTCATATGGACACTGGAGGCAATTCTTTACCATCTGGTACTGATGGGGTTAAGAGAAAGGTGTGTTATTTCTACGACCCAGAGGTGGGCAATTACTACTATGGACAGGGTCACCCTATGAAACCCCATCGCATTCGTATGACCCATGCCCTTCTCGCCCATTACGGCTTGCTTCAGAACATGCAGGTCCTCAAACCTTTTCCTGCTAGGGATAGGGATCTCTGCCGCTTCCATGCCGATGATTATGTCTCCTTCCTCAGGAGTATCACCCCTGAGACTCAGCAGGATCAGCTTAGGCAGCTCAAGCGCTTTAATGTTGGTGAAGATTGCCCTGTCTTTGATGGTCTTTTCTCCTTCTGTCAAACTTATGCTGGGGGCTCTGTTGGTGGTGCTGTCAAGTTGAATCACGGCTTCTGTGATATTGCTATAAATTGGGCTGGTGGCCTTCATCATGCTAAGAAATGTGAAGCCTCCGGCTTCTGCTATGTCAATGACATTGTCTTGGCCATTTTGGAGCTACTTAAGCAGCATGAGGTTTCTTCCGACTTTTTGCTTCATTTTCTCCTAAAATTCCCCAATATTCTTGTACTGTTGTAGACATGTTTTGACAGCATGAACATTGGTTTGGTATCCTACATTTTTGCATGTGCATGGGCCTGAGCAGTTGCATGAGTGTTATCTTTCTGGACACATTTGAGTGTTGTTCACATCAATTCACGAGAATCTATGTGTCGATTCATGGGCATGATTCTACAATTTTGAATTTCTTTTGCCAAAAATTACATTGAATATTAGGTGAGTTTTGCTTGCTTATAGGTTAACTATAGATGTAAAACACAGGGATGAAAACAATGACTGTTTTCATGTTTCTTTTGCAGACAAGCAAAATGACTGTTTTGCAAACAAGCACAGTAGCTTGTTAACTTGGCAAACTCTTATATGTAAACGCGAGTGAATGCTTTTCTTTTTCTATAACCATGATTATTTGGCTGAAATAGCGAATACACTTCTTATCTGTTGGGGAGTACTTCAGTATTTTTTTTCATATAGCTGTTAGAACTAAGAACTGTTACTAAATATATGACATTTATTTCATATCATTGAGTATGAGAAATGGAACGTTTGCATTTATTTAATATAGAGTCCATTTTCTTGCTTTGCTTTGGGCTTCAGTGTCTAAGGAGTTCCAGGATTCATCTTTTTTCTTCATTCCTCTAAATTAGGAGGAGGTTTTGAGATGGGTTTTAAAGTTGGAATAGCATTGTGTAGGGGTGGTTCGGTATACTTTTGTAGAGCACTAAAAGCTTATCTTTTTTTATTACTTAGTGGACAAATGGTCCACTCTCTATTTTAAATTTTCTCTATTAATACACTTTCGTGTTTCATATAAAAAAAAACAGTATGAGAAATGGAACTACTCTATATAAGCCCAGGTCCAACATTTCAGTTGTGGCATGTGACTTTCTGTCTTTTTTTCTCCCCCCCTGTGATTGTTTAGGACTATACGGGGATATCCACTTCATGCAAGAAACTTCATTGGGAAATGCTTTTAATCTTGGTTTAGACTTTGGATTTTGTTTCAAGGACTGTTCTTATAATGTGGGAGCTATTTCAGTTCTGGCATTATCAAGATCACTGTGTCGGTATATGATATCTATCTCCTGAAAATATTTTTAGTTCAATCCCTCCTTTTTTCCCTTCACCATATTTTGATAGGGTCTTTGCAGACACAGATTTACCAGTATTTGTTGATTTAACTATCAGGTACATTTGGTTTGGCTTTGAATCTCTTTTTGGTGACTCACTGTGAATTAAGCTTTAGAAGCCATCTTATTATTGGTAACCAGATGTTGATGGCTGGAACAGTCGAGGGAGACAAACTATTTTTGTGTTACTGCTATGCTATTTACACATTTTGTTTTGGAATTTGATCTAATTTTTTGACTAAATGACCTCTTTGAACATTATATCTATTTAATTATTTGGTGCCTGGTGTAACTACCTTACACATCTCTGCTAACATTATACCTTATCTGTCTTGCAGCGTGTTTTATATGTGGATATTGATATCCATCATGGAGATGGCGTGGAGGAAGCATTTTATACAACTGATAGGGTAATGACTGTTTCATTCCATAAGTTCGGAGATTATTTTCCTGGTACAGGGGATATACGTGATATTGGTTACGGGAAAGGAAAGTACTACTCCCTTAATGTTCCACTTGATGATGGTATTGATGATGAGAGCTACCATTACTTGTTCAAACCGATAATCGGAAAAGTGATGGAAATTTTTAGACCTGGTGCTGTGGTCCTCCAATGTGGTGCTGACTCATTGTCTGGGGATAGGTTAGGATGCTTCAATCTTTCAATTAAAGGTCATGCAGAATGTGTTAAATTTATGAGATCATTCAATGTGCCTCTGTTGCTGCTGGGTGGTGGTGGTTACACTATTCGGAATGTTGCTCGTTGCTGGTGCTACGAGGTATAACTTCACTCTTAATATCACATTGTTCATTGATAAAAGGCTGTAAATGGTTAAATTCTAACGCATTTGGTCACTTAGGATAGGGGTTTGCCAGTTAAAAGTAGCTCAGTCACTTCAGGCTAGCAAACTTTGCAATTATTTCAGTCATTTGAATCAATTTATTTGTGTCAGAATTCGACTTAAAGGAAAAGATGCCAAACAGTTGTATAAGAAAGGCAGCATGATTTCTGGCCGCTATATTGGATTTTCTTTTTTTTTTTCATTTTCTAACAAAGCACATAAGTTAGTTTTAAAGTCCCAGGATCTGATGTCCTTTCTTTTGGGGTCCGGCTATATCTTTGTTATCTCATATTGTTAATACATTTTGTGCAAGGCAGACAGGAGTTGCACTTGGAGTAGAGGTTGATGACAAGATGCCACAGCATGAGTATTATGAGTATTTTGGTCCTGACTATACTCTTCATGTTGCTCCCAGTAACATGGAGAATAAGAATTCGCGCCAATTACTTGAGGAAATAAGAAATAAGCTTCTCGATTATCTCTCAAAGCTTCAACATGCACCCAGTGTTCAGTTTCAGGAAAGACCGCCTGATACTGAACTTCCAGAGGTGTGTTCTTCCACTATGTATTGTGTTATATCTATTTGTTCTTGTTCTTTCATATGTTACTGCCTTTAAATAGTCATATGTGTAGATTATTCTCTGTTATAGGTTCTGCATCTTATTCTGGTCTTGAAATCTAATACCATTGTGATAATATGGATTTTTTTTTTTGGTGACTGCTTATGTAATCAATTAACTCTTTATTCCAAATACTGATGTAGATTGAGAAAGAAGTGAAAACTTAAATTTCTGTTACATGCCGGAGTTGATGTGGTTGATAGATTCTGTTTTTCTTCACTTTTCATTCATTTATTAGCCTCTAATGAAGTTATGCTAGTACTAAACCTTCTGTGTAATATACTGATTGTTTGATATTATTCAGGCAGATGAAGATCAGGAGGATGGTGATGAGAGATGGGATCCAGATTCTGACATGGATGTTGATGATGAACGGTAACTTGTTTAGCCCCTTAGTTTCTCTGGTTTTCTTGTACCATCATCTTTGTATTTCACTAATTTGTGATTAATACAGAAAGCCTCTACCAAACAGAGTTAAGAGAGAAGCGGTTGAACCTGAACAAAAAGATCGGGTATGCCCTGTTCTGTTTTATTTTTTCTGGGACTACCTTGTCCCCGTACCTTCTCTCCACTTTTAAGGTTTGCATGAGGCACGTATGATATTTGTTGACATTTGTCTGTGAATTTGCAAATCTGGTGTGTGATGGCAGAGAAGTTGGACATTATTCATGAGAACTTTATACTACATTGTTAACTTTTACAGAAAGCCTAAAGTTTTTCAAATGTGACTCTTTTCCTTTTCATAGTCCATTACTCCAATGAACCCCATGGCATTTGTATATACTTTGTGCTAATTGTAATTCGTAAATTTATTTTCTGCAACTTTTGTCTAATGCTCTGGCTTGCTTTTTCTCTCAGGAGGGCCATAAAGGAATGGCTGAGCACGCTAGAGGCTTCGACATGATTGCAGATGATTCTATAAGCACAAAGGTGAGGTTAAAACATGTGAGATCAGGCATGAAATAACGGTGCTCATAGACAAATTGAAGTCATCATATTTGTTTATAGATGCCTGCACACTCAAAATATTTTTGTTTGATGTTGGAACCTGCAGGTTTTAGATATGAGTTCAATGCCAATTGATGAAATAAGCATCAAAATTGAACAGGAAAACATCAGCAAGTCTTCTGATCATACGTACCCGAAGTCATAACGAAACTTTATCTTAACATCGACAGTTTGTTGCTCTATAAAGTCAGAAGTGTTTTTGCTGCAGTTGGTCGCTTTAGTTTAAGCATTAACATCTGATAAATGAATTTTGTGTACCAGACATGGAAACCTGATTGGTTGTTTCAATTACCGCTTTCCAAGTTATAATTCTCCAATCAGTTTTGAAATGTATTTAGGTATAAAACTTCTGTGTTAGCAAAATCTCAGAATTATTGTCTTTTGATTTTATCCTCGTGCTTGGGCGGGCGCAATACTAGTTTGTATGTCTTCTGAATAAATTATTCTTGTTATTAAAGAGTTGCTTGTTCAAAAGGGGGTAATGAGCCGGTTTTACCAAAGTCACGGCTCTATATTAGGACTGAGATACCAGATTTCCTTATATGTTTTTTGTACAGTCAAGGATAAAGTATATCTAACTAAACCTAACCTAAGTGGTGGCCGTACTTAAAAAGCCGAGTATGCTACCGTCGAGTTAGCAACTAAAGTAATTTGAATGGGTAGATAGAATTAAAATAAAAATAAATTTAAAAAATTGAATTTCACAATAGAATAAAAATATTGTATTAGTAAGAAATACATTCTTTTGCCAAAAATATTTTGTACATTTAATATTTTATACAAATATGTTATATGAGCTCATTTAGTATGACGGTTTGGATTGAATTAGATTAGATCGGATTGAATAAGATAAGATTGGATTAGATAACACTAGATTATATATAATACTATATTATGTTTGATGCAATATTGGATTGAACTATAAATAATCATATCTTATATTATAATATTATAATTTACAAGTTATTATTATTATTATTATTAATATTATTATAAACTAAAATTTAGTATTTCTAATTATACAAATCAACCTCAATGATATTAATGAAATATAAATCATAATGTAAATAATTTTTATTTTTATTTTTTAAATATATTTCTAATATTTATATTATTTTTATTCAATAATCTATTATTTTATAAAAATTTATATTTTTTAATATTAATTTAATAATTAATTTATAATGTAAATTTGAAATTATAAAAATATTTAATAATTAAATAAATTAAAAGGGGATTATAATTTAATGCGAAAATAATAATGATTCTTAGTATAATTTATTATTTACATTATTAAAATCAATATTTTTAATTACATTTATTACATATTACTATAATTTTAATATTTATAAATTATTATGTTTAATTGAGTTATCAATATAATCCTAAACTAACTAATCTCATGCCCCCCTTAGGATAATTTTCTTTACAAAATTGAGATTATCTTGTGCGTTTATGATAATGTAATCCTAACACTCTTGACAACATGAAACTAGGATAAAATTTAAAAAAATAATCTGATCCCTACTTTTAATCCTCCAACCAAACACACCATATTGACACACCTAAGATATGTCATTTAACTGATGGGTCTTGTTAGGAGATCCTGTCAGGAGACACATCGTATCTGTCAAATGATAAGTATATATTAAGTGGTCTATCTCAATATGGTGAGGTGTGCGCGCATCTCACACAATCTGTTTCCCATCATTCATTACCTACAAGCTACTTGTAATTCAATAAGGTAAAAGTTAGTTGGCTTGTTAAACAGATTGTTGTTGGAAGAATAACCCACATGATTTGAATGAATTACCTTATACATAAATATAATTTAACTACTAGACTCAAAACTCAAAAGAAAGCCAAGGCATGGCGGAATGTGTGTACGTATAAAATGCTGCAAGGCAGTTAGGATGCAGGACAAATGCAAATTAGGCAATGCTCAGTTAACATATATATATATACATACTTTTATTTGGCAAGGCGATATAGCGATGGCAATGGATCAAATAAAAGGGAAGGTGTGCGTGACAGGTGCTTCTGGCTATTTGGCATCTTGGCTTGTTAAGCGCCTTCTCTTAGCTGGCTATCATGTCACTGGAACCGTTAGAGATCCAGGTAGCCAGCTAGTATGCATATGTATATGCGTAACATAAATATATGCATATGTATATGATCTCGCCGACTCAATTTGTAATTAATTAAACCATCATCGATTCGATAGTGCCCTTAATTTTAATATACGCAATGTATATATATATTGTACGTAATAATATGTATATATGCATGTGGCATGCAGGAAATGAAAAGAAGTTAGCGCATTTATGGAGACTGGAAGGAGCGAAGGAGAGGCTACAATTAGTGAGGGCAAATTTGATGGATGAAGGAAGCTTTGACGATGCTATCAACGGTTGCCAAGGAGTCTTTCACACTGCTTCCCCTGTACTCAAACCTACTTCCAATCCAAAGGCATGATTAATTAATCAATTGCTCCCATGCAAGCATGCATACTCTATGTGTGTGTGTGTGTATAGTTGTATATAGTTATTCTTTAGTGAGGACATTTTCACTTTAACAAAGTGAGGATGCATACTAAAATACAAAAAATATAGATTTTAATATATCGTACATGCAAGATATGGATCACTAACATGCATGTACGTACAGGCTGAAATCATAGAACCAGCAGTCAATGGTACCCTGAATGTGCTACGTTCATGCCAAAAAAATCCATCTCTGAGGCGTGTGGTTCTCACCTCATCTTCTTCAACTGTGAGGATAAGATATGATTTTGATTCCAAAATACCTCTTGACGAGTCATCTTGGAGTTCTATTGACCTTTGCGAGTCACTTCAGGTGTTGTCTAGTAACTATATTTTGTTAAAAATTAATATAATACTACTCTTATTTTTTGCAAATAAATGAGATTTATTACTAATTTGATATGGCTTACAGCCGGAACATGTTTAATAATAAATTATCATAACATCATATGTGTGTGTTTTTGTATATATATATATATAGAAATGTTCATCAAGCATATATAAGTTGTAGATCGTATATACATAACATGTAATACAGATATAATTATTTAGCTAGCAACACGCACAGTGACAGTGCGAATTGGGGACCATTAATATAATTATATATATTGTCCTTGTTAGTGTTACTTTTATGGATTTTGCAGCTAATGATATTTGCTCTGATCGATCTGTTTCTTCGTAACTACGTACTATATATCTATTAAAAAGATATGGTATGCTTTATCAAAAATCCTAGCTGAGAAAGCTGCATGGGAATTCTGTGGCCATAACGGGATTGACTTAGTTACCATTCTACCCTCTTTCGTTATTGGACCTAGTTTGCCGCCTGACCTTTGTTCTACTGCATCTGATGTTCTTGGCTTACTCAAAGGTATGTTATATATGTGTATACTCTATATACGTATATATATTGGCACTATGTATTGTACTCTCTAAATATATATATCATTTAATAAAACAAACAGGAGAAAAGGAGAAATTTCAGTGGCACGGAAGGATGGGATATGTTCACATCGATGATGTAGCGCTTTGTCACATCCTTATTTATGAGCACCAAAATAGTCGGGGGCGATATCTCTGTAGCTCAACCGTTGTGGATAATAATGAGTTGGCATCATTGTTATCATCACGCTATCCTTCGCTTCCCATCCCTCAAAGGTACGTTTCTTCGATATATGTTTATTTGTTTTGTTTTGAGTAATTAATTTGTTGTTTTCTTTTTTCTTTTTATCTTCCTTTCTGCTTATATTAATTAATTCATTAATTAATTCAGGTTTGAGCTACTAGACAGACCATACTATGAGTTCAACACCTCAAAGTTGACTAGTCTGCTGGGATTCAAGTTCAAGTCTATTGAAGAGATGTTTGATGATTGCATTGCTTGGTTTGATGAGCAAGGCTATCTTTGCTGATCAGCGTGTTAATTACTTATATATGTAGCTGCTTGAAATTGCAGTTTGATGCTGCCATCCCAGAACATCAGCGATCCAATATACTTGATCAATCTTAGCTATAATATTGTAGACTCATGAAGGATGCAATTAATGAGAATACTATTTAAATTGATGACATGGACTGCTGCTAGTTAATATGTTAATTTTCTTATGTTCTGCAGAAATTAAGAAAAGGAAATGCTATACACAGTGTCAATCTCTCTTTAACATTGGCATGTATATGTAGCTAGGTTGGTAGGTGTCATGAGTTCTGTCTCCTATTCATTTCATGGATATAATATTCACCGAGGCTGAGACATATAGCAACCACAAAATCATGGGTAGCCAAGACCCACAAATAAATAAACCCGTAATACAAACATTAAATTATTGTTAAAGGCTTGTGTGGCTGCAATTGATGCCACCATTTGGTCGCTAGTACTACCCAAGCGACAGAGACATTGCCTGGCCTAATGCATCAAAATATCACTACGATGCTGCTGTTGGTTGTTATCTTCTAAGATGGAATTCACTCTCAATGAATCCCACTTTATTAGAGGATAAAAGTTATAGTACAAGCAATGGAAAGCTGTTTGCAATTGGAACAGCTAGCTAGCTTGCTACATGTGCATTAATTGTTGTTCACATTGATTTACAAAGTCAGTAAACCACAAGCCCAATGGCATCACTCTTATCATTAATTCCAGCTAGAACAGCTTAAAGATTATATAATATAGTGTTCCTTAGGTGATGAATGTACGTGTATGGAAGGACTGTCGATTGTGAAACAGAAAGATATAGTTTATGGCATTTTCGTGGTCCCCTTGGCCTTTGATATGTAAGACGTACGTGGAGGCTTAAAGAACCGTATCGCAATGCTGTGGTCCTAGTGAGTTATAGTTTTGTAGTAAACACTCAATTTTCCCAAATTTCAAGTGATGGCGAAGTTTATCTTCAAACAACTCCACATCGGTTTATTTTAGCCTCATAAATTTGCCAGTATAATCACAACATAAACTAAATATGTGGTAATTATATTTCCACAGACGATGGACGGCAATGAAAGCATCTGTAGAAATCAACAATCGTAAAATGGAAAGGTGATGATTAAATGAATGAAAAACAATAGCTGTTTGGGGAATATAGTACAGTTGGGTATTGGGACTACCTATTTAATAATATACTGATGGTGAAACTGAAAAGTGAACGCTATCTTCCTATCCACCTTCCTTTCTTTGCTTACAGAAACAAGATATCAACTGAAAGAAGAAACTTTGGCACATAATCCCGGTAAGCCGATGGTCCTCTGAGGAACGAGTACCAATGGATTGATCTCATTTTTACACCTGAACACTAACAGTGAGAACTTGCGTCCTTTCCCAACTTTTTGTATGCTTTGACCCTTGTCTTCCCTTCCCTTGTATCATTTTTTCAAAGGCAAACCACTTTCTTGGAAATTTTGCCTATTGTATGTATAAACAAAATTAATTGCAGAATAAAGTTGGATCAATTTTAAGTGGAGTTGAATTAATGAACTTCCCTCTAGGACTAGGATTGCATAACACTTTATTTATTTTTCAACCGTTCCAAGTTTATAATACAGTATTTAAGGTGAATTCTAGTTCTATAATGAATTGCGAATTTGGCATTGTTTTTCTTTTTATTTGTGTATGAATTTCATAGTATGAACAAATTCTATTTAAATTGCTATCTGAATGAGAAAGCTCGTTATTTCAGGTTAGAAACATAGCTGTCAGTTGGATTTTCAAGTTTATTTACTCTTGTTTGTCAGTTGATTTATAAAAGAAAGCATAAATTTTTGATGAACAGAACAGAATTCTTACCTCAGTCTTTCAGCAAGAACTGGTTTTAACTTTGAACTTTCTTTTCGTGACTGGGATTAAAATTTAAACATGCAGCATTTTGAGAAGATAATTCAAATATGAAGCTGTCCAATTCATCGACAGATGATCAGTCAGCAAGTAAAGACCAGCGAAGACCAATTGAGGTCTTTCAACCAAAAGCAATTCATGATATTGGGCAATCCAGTGGTACAAACGAAGCTCCTCATACACAAGCATCAAAAGATTTCATCACTACTAGTACCAACAAGTGGATGGCATTTGAAGGAGAGAGTGGTAGCTATCCTAAAATCAAAGTCCCTGATGAATCTAATGGGAGGTTTTACAATGAAAAGAAAGCAGTGGATGTGGACCAAATTTTTACCGGAGCTAGCATAGCTGAAAGGACAGCAGAATGGGGACTAGTTGTAAAGTCAGATGTTTTAGGAGAAGGCAGTTTCAAAGCTGTTAATCTGAGGAAGCCATCCGGGGATGGGGACAGAAGCAAAAACTCATCAGAGAGATTCACAATAGATTCCACCAGAACATCAGAAGAATCTGAAACAGGGGCATTCCCAAGGGTTTCACAGGAGTTGAAGGCTGCATTGGCAACATTGCAGCAAACATTTGTTGTGTCTGATGCCACTAAACCTGACTGCCCTATAATGTATGCCAGCAGTGGCTTTTTTAGCATGACTGGTTACGCTTCCAAGGAGGTCATTGGAAGGAATTGGTAAGCAAAGCAAAACATCGTCATTTCTTATAACATATATATATCAAATTAATTAACATTTACCCAAATCAAACCAATAAATAAACGGGCAGTTTTGTGTTTGCCCTACTTGTTAAACTAACTGTAAGTAATTGAGAAAGACCCACGTCAGACCCAAAAGGAAAGGAACTGATAGGTTGTTGCTTGGTTTGCAGCCGGTTTCTTCAAGGGCCAGAAACAGACCCGAATGAGGTGGAGAAAATACGAGATGCGGTAAGGAACGGGAGAAGCTACAGCGGTAGGCTCTTGAACTACAAAAAAGATGGTACTCCTTTCTGGAATCTACTCACTGTTACCCCCATCAAGGATGATAGTGGCAAAACTATCAAATTTATTGGGTTAGTCTTTGTTTCTTACCATAGGGTTTCATTACAAATCTTTTTTCTCTTAATGTAGTTATATGATGTTGTCATTTTATGGAATGTCCAATTGTGTTATGGCAGGATGCAGGTTCAGGTCAACAAATACACCGAAGGTGTTAATGATAAGGCACTGCGGCCAAATGGATTGCCTAAGTCATTGATCCGCTATGATGGTAAGCCCATTTAACCTTATTTGGTTTTGAAATAGAATATAATTTAATTTGTAAAAATTGAACTTTCATGTATCAGCTCGTCAGAAGGAGGAGGCTTTAGGTTCTATCGCAGAGGTTGTTCAAACTGTGAAACGTCCGCAATCTCACATTCGTGCTCTAAGTCTTGATGCTAATAATAAGCTTGAAGAAAATGAGAAGTTCAATCTTGATTATGCTCTGCCTGTATCTGCTGAAACTGGGAAAAAAAGCACACCTGGTAGACAAAATCCTCAGGCTGGTTATGGAGGAGAGATGTCTGTTCAGGAAGCTAGCAAAAGTTCAAGAAAATCAGGGCGCAATTCTTTAATGGGGTGGGTCTCTCTAAATCAAATTTTCATTGCATTACTATGGCAAAGTTGATGTTAATGATAAATTATGGGGACTTCTTGTCATTTTCCTGAACTTTTCTAGTTCTTGCACATATACATTTCAGTAGAAACACACTCTTCTAATTTAAAAAAAAAAAAAAAAAAAAGAAGAAAAGAAGATTTTGATTTTATACTAGGAAATCTAGCAATAATCTCTCTGTATGCATTTAGCATTGTGTTAGGAGTCTACCTTCCTTCTCTTTTTGTTGTCCATTTCTTTTTGCTCCAGTCTCTAAGCTTTCCATGCTTAGAATTCCATTACACTATTTGTGTCATTTAAAATTGTGTTCATGGATGTTGTAGCAGGCAATTTGATTCTGCAATAATGTCAGATTACATCCAACTATTGTAACATTTTCCTGCAGGCTTAAAGTGAGATCTCCAAGCCTTGCAGGAAAGCATGAGCCTCAACCAAGTATCGCACCTGAGGTTTTGATGACTAAAGACTTAAAACGGACTGACAGCTGGGACCATGCAGAAAGGGAGAGGGATATCCGTCAAGGAATCGATCTAGCAACCACATTGGAACGCATTGAAAAGAATTTTGTTATCACAGATCCAAGAATTCCTGATAACCCCATTGTAAGATACTAAGATTAAAATCTTTTTTATATTATTTGTTTTCCTGAATACATAACAAATCAATATGAAACATTTTAGTATACCTTCCTATATGCTGCTGAAAGAATATAAGTTCAATTCTATACTCGAATGTGATTTTCATCATTCTCATCTGTAAAAATAGTTAAATTACAATTTTTTGGTATCCGTCTTGCACACATGTCCACTATAACAACATTAATGGGAAACATACCTCCTGATCCACTTGTGAAGCTTTATCAGCATGGTACCAGAAACTTCCATTCAAACCCATCTTCACATAAATGCTTAACTTCTGTCTTTATCAATTAAAGAAAGCCAAGGAAGAAATGAATAAAAGGAACTAAGTTGCTTCAAATCTGGAAAGATCTGTCTTCTTGAATAACTCCTTGCTGTATACTTTCATCATTTTGTAGAATTAGCTGTGGAAAGGCTTACTTCATTGCGGTTATTTGCTTTCTCTGCCCTGTGTGTATTCCTATAGCAGGTCGAACATTCTGTAGCACAATTACTGATACTCATATCCTTCACCAAAATGCTTTTCCATCCATATTAAATTTGGGTTCAATATGACTTTATATTACATGTAATATGTAGTTAATGCACTCACGTACTGACCCTGAACTTAGTTTCATGATTTGCACTCTGCAAACTCATCCCATTGTACCATTTGGACATGGTACATATTTTACCTCGGATGTGACTTTATTTCACTTTGTGTGCAGATTTTTGCCTCTGATAGCTTTCTTGAATTGACTGAATATTCACGTGAAGAAATTTTGGGAAGAAACTGTAGGTACGAACTTTTTTTACAATGCTGTAGTCATCTTGTAACTAGATTCACTAGTTGCTTCCTTGTACCTCTCACTTGGAAGTTTTCTTTTCTCCTGTTAGATGATGTAGCTTTTTATCCCACTGGTGCATATAGGTGCAGAAAATGGTTCTTTTCAAGATAGCGCTTAGTTCTATATAAACCATGGGTGGACTTAAAACTCTTTTCTGATCAGTTTATCCTCTCTAAAATTTTCTGTAGATTCTTTGTCTATTTTTTTTGAGGATTAACATATCAAGCCATAACTTCAAAGTTTACAATGAACATGTTTGATATTATGTTGTATTTTTTAGCATTCTGAAACAAAAACTACAGTGTTCATAATTTTACTTTAGGATGTTATTTAGAAATTAGTAATGGCAAGTCCTCTTGGGAAGGCAAGTATACCTGGTTTACCATTGTCATATAATTATTGAATGTAGATCCTTTTCTAACATTAAAACCATACCATGTCTATGCTTGGCAATTGAAATTTAAGGGCTCATAGGTTGCATTTTCATTTTCTTTCCTTTTCCTGATTGGCAAATGAGTAGCAGTAAATCTTAGGCATATAAGACTTTGAAGAAATTATTGCAGCTATGATATCTTTCTGGGGTAAATGCAATGTTAAATTTTGTTTGAATTAGCATAATTGTTCATTGATGCCCGAACTCGGTGGCAATTTCTTACATATATAAGCACAGCTGTTTCTTTCATACTATCACTGATTTTAACCTCTTCTATTCTATTATACATTCAACTTATTAAAATAAAAAAGGTCATATCAGCAAGTATAGTACAATTTATCAATTGCTTCATCAATTTTACAGGTTTCTTCAAGGACCTGAAACAGATCAAGCAACTGTCTCAAAGATAAGAGATGCTGTCAGAGAACAAAGGGAAATTACTGTTCAGTTGATCAACTACACTAAGAGTGGTTTGTCAATGATTTTTTTTCTTTTTTTTTTTCCTACGGTGCAAACATGCCATGAATTTGGATAGAAGTTTAGTGACAGCTGCATATGAAATTTACTTTCTTTTGGGGCATAAATTACAAAAATAAAAAATCTTTGTATAACTTCATATCATTCTGGTTGTTGACATGCAGGAAAGAAATTCTGGAATTTATTCCACTTGCAACCAATGCGTGATCATAAGGTTGCTACAGGGTTCTTATTCTAGATAATTGTTTCCATTTCCTGTCAAGCGGGCTCAGCATACTGACCTTCCTTTCTGAGTTCCTTTCTGATTTTGTAGGGTGAACTGCAATACTTCATTGGCGTCCAGCTAGACGGAAGCGATCACGTGGAACCCTTGAGGAATCGCTTGTCAGAGAAAACAGAGCTACAAAGTGCAAAGATAGTATGTCATTTCTCTTTTTTTTCTATGTATCAGGTGCTTCTTTTGGATACATTGCATGTTCCATAATTTAATTAGGCAATTTATACAAGTTATGGTGGTATATATATTTACTCATGAGAGGTATGTTTTAATTTTTGCTTCTTGGTAAGAAGACTTTTCTAATGAATTAATAATAGCTAAATAATTTTAAACAGCATAAATATGGCGCTAATTTGAGCCCCATTAACTGATCAGAGATTAATGAACGGAGAAACAAAGGAAGAAGCCCTACATGTAATAATATTTGGTCATATATTTTTGATTGCTGAGAACTAGAGTTTCAACAATCAAATTTAATTATTGGAAGTTCAGTTGTCCTCCCTTGTTTGATAATCAAAGCTATTTTATGCATTTCATAAAAGAAAAAACTGCAAAATCCGATCCAATTTATCGTAATCGATTAGTTAACACGTTGGTTAACCGTATTCTGAAACACGGGAAAAAATCATTGGCTTATCAAATTATCTATCAAACCTTGAAAAAGATTCAACAAAAGACAGAAAAAAAAAAAGAACGTACAAATATTTCTTGAATATTGGGTCAAAATGAAGATAAATTTCTTAGAATTCAATAAGCATATTGTATTTCATAAAAATTGGGGGCACTATAATCCTTACGTAAGGGCCACCCTATCCATTAATGTCATGTCTGATGGAAAGAATATAATGAATTAAAAAACTATAGAAATAATAAGTATCACAATAGGAAATTGAAAACTGAAGTGCTGGTTGTCTAATGCGCAAGAGATTAGCATGGTTTTATATGTTGGCGGAATATTAGTCCTTGTTTAATTGTATGTTTTAAGTTTTTTAAATTCATATGTTCTATAGGTTCTGTCGTTCTGATGCTTTAATGTATATTAACTTTTTTCAGGTCAAAGCTACTGCAGAAAATGTTGATGAAGCTGTTCGAGAACTTCCTGACGCCAACTTGGTAAGGTATTCTTTTTGCTCTGGGTTAGGACTAGCTTATAGCTTATGTTGTTGTCATTCCCAAAAAGATCATAAATATACTTGTTTGATGGATTTTAGCAATTTGATTTCGCTCCTATCTGATATTCATAGAAGCGTTGATTTACGTCTTGCACAAAATCCATATTTCCATGGTTTTACGAGTGCATATCTCAATATTTATTATATTGAAAGTGATTTGTTACTAGTTCTGGCTTAATTTGGAAATTATTGGTTCTGATCCTGAAATTTTCTTATGCAACTTTAAATTAATGACATATTTCAGAGACCAGAAGACCTGTGGGCAATTCATTCTCAGACTGTGTTTCCACGGCCTCATAAAAGAGACAATTCTTCTTGGATAGCAATTCAAAAGGTACAAATTTTTATAGTTTAGCAATCATATATTGTATGGCTAACATCAATTTGTTGGAATAAGAATTTCGTAACTTGTTAAACACCTATAATATGTGATCCAGATACATAGATTCCTTGGATATGTTGTTAAGTCTTATAACGTGTTACATGCCACTTCAATTTCTCACAACATTGCTGTTTTCATTTTGTTCCTTGCTTTTTTTCAGCTTATTTTTTTCTTCAAACTTTTCTTCTCGAAAATGTTAGACACAGAAACATCGTAAGAAGTTTTTAAATAAGAAAACGTAATTTTGGCTTCTTAAACCATTTGCAATTATCCTTAATCTTCCTCCAAATGTGAGTCTGCATTGAGATGACGTGTATTGTAAAAATAAATATCTCACTATGAAAAATGAAAAACATGAATGCCTTTTTTGTTGCTAGAATTTAGTTGTTATAGGCCAAACTGACACCTTTTTTTACTGCATCCTACACCTGATATGCACTATTTAAAATTTAATGCAGTATTTGCATGCCCATAATGGTTTTAAGCACTTGCTGTATTTTAATACTGTCTGAAAACCAAAATCCTTTCGAAATTCTTTTGTGTCTAGTAATTATGCATATGTCTATTTTGTTTCAGTAGCTGTCTGGTGACTAACCTTATTTTATTTTTTTTATTTTTTTGGGATAATGTATATTTTATAGATCACTGGAAGTGGTGAAAAAATTGGGCTACATCATTTCAAGCCAATAAAACCACTGGGCTGTGGTGATACTGGCAGGTGATTCTCTTACTCCTTTCTGCCTCGGTAGTGTGTGTGTGCATGTGGTTGTTTTCAGGGTAGGGTGGAGAAAGTACACGTTGTACTGGCTAGGAATTGCTCCATGAGCACATGACAACTAATAATTCTTTCACTTGCCTTATACTCATTTTGTGGAGATATGTAGTCTCCACAGATGAGAGTTACAGGCAGTGAACTATTATAACCTCCATCTTCATGTCTAAGTTTGTTTTTGTTGACACTGTTTTATCCTTGGTTCATATTTCATTTTCTTGTTGTGGTTAAAGAGTTGTACAACTTCAGTTCTGATAAAATAGCAGTGGGGTTTGCTAGGACCTAAGCTAAAGAAAACCATGTAAACTTTGATTCAGTCTTTCATTAATTTTGGTATCACCACTTACAAAAGCTTGCTTATTTTAGTCCTTTTGATTAAAGTCAAGGAATATTGGGAAGGAGTTATCCTTGTCTTAGTTATCATTGTCTTTCACACATCACTTAGTTCTAAATGACTTATTCCTTCGGTCAAGGATGCATAATATGATACTGAATGCTGCTCTCTTATTTAAATTCTGGAAAACTAATTCGTTTAATACATTATGTATTTTAAAGACCATACAGAATCCATAGATTTTAATTTTCATTTTCACTCTTCCTTACAAAGAGGCCAACTTTCACCTATGAGAATCTGTGAATCCTGGCAGCCTCGCCTATGCTTTCACCTTTCAGTTGATGAGATAATGACTCGACTGTAGAGAAATTTTAACAAGTATATAATGCACAGGGTTAAAGGAATAAGAAAAGGTCAAGGTAACATGTTATGATGTTTTTATTTCAATGAAACCTAAAGTAAGGTCATAGATAGCGAGAGGAAGATTAAATATAGATGAGATGCAACATACTGAAAAAATGAGTTATTCACTTATTCTAAGGTTTCTGAACTCTTTGCTTGACGATTGGTCGATTGCTACACCTTTACACAAGTCAGTTTTACTGGAGTTTCAAAACTTGTGCCTAATGCCACCACATAACAAAGATATAAGTTTTTGGTTTGCTTGTTCTGTTTAATCTTTTTTGGTATTTTTGTTGCAGTGTTCATCTGGTGGAACTGCACGGTGCAGGTGAACTGTATGCTATGAAGGCAATGGAAAAATCTATAATGTTGAATCGTAACAAGGTCTGAATAATAAATACAATCATATTGTACTCTCAGTACCTTTTAGTTTGTGCAGAATGGAATTAAGTTATTGAATAGTGCTAACCTGTGCATAGAGTAATATGTTATCATTACTGTGGTACAGGTTCACCGAACATGCATTGAAAGGGAAATCATGTCACTATTGGATCATCCTTTTCTTCCTACTCTTTATGCCTCCTTTCAGGTATTCTTGTTTTTGTATCTACTATAAGAATCGTTTCTCAACTCAAATGAATAAAAAAGAAAAAATGGAAAAGGTGCTTTGCGGTATAGTTTATATTGATATTATTCCAAATATCCTTAAAAGTTTATGGTAGTTTATCCACGTCAGTATTAAAGAATTTTCTCTTGTTTTGGTCTATCATAATGGTTTATTAAATACATACTGATGTCTCTTTTTCTCCTCAGACTTCTACACACATTTGTTTCATAACAGACTTTTGCCCTGGTGGAGAGTTATTTGCCTTGCTGGACAAGCAGCCTATGAAGATATTTAGAGAGGACTCTGCCAGGTACTACAATTTGTCCTTTTAATCTTTTAAGAGTTGAAACCACCACCACTGGCCTTACAATCATAATTAAAGATGTCTGAATGTTGCTTCAAAAGACCTGAAACTCTACTCACAGTATACCTTTAAGTGGAAATTAGAGCATATTATGATGATATCTTGATTGCAGATGACTGACCTAGAGAAAGATTTTAAATTATCTCACATTTACTTGTAAGGTGGAATTTGAAACTGGCTTTTTGATATTCGGCCATCTTTTTCTTTTATTTTCTTTTGGCTAAACTTACTATCCAAATATCTGCACCCTTGTAAAGTTGCACAACCTTACTGAATTTTCAACTACATTTTTCCAGGTTCTACGCAGCAGAGGTTGTCGTTGGCTTGGAATATCTGCATTGCTTAGGTATTTTTCTTTGCTTCAACTATGTATTCAGATCAGTTACTTCTCTTGTTATTTTATTGGTTTAGACTTGGAAACAACCAGGAAGTTATTTACCTCATATAGAAATGCTCATTTGATTTGAATGAAAATATTGTGCATCACCATAAACGGGAAAGCCATAGCATGTGATGACAGAAAATTGCAAAATAAGTTATGTGAGTCTTGGGTGGTTTTGTTTGTTATGATTGTATTATACTTTTCTGCTGCTTTATGACTTTGTGTTGGTGATGTCTTTGTGCAGGAATAATCTATCGGGACCTGAAGCCTGAAAATATTTTACTCCAGAAAGATGGGCATGTCATATTGACTGACTTTGATTTGTCATTTATGACATCCTGCAAACCCCAAGTATGTTACCATGCTCATGCAATGGATTCTATTTCATTATGTACGAATGGTTGACCGGTTATTTTACTTATGTTCCATGAGTATGATTAACTGGTCTTAGTGAAATCACCTTCATGATAAAGAAAGTGAGAGAGAAAATGAACCTGGCCAATTTGTTCATTCTTTCTGGTTGGGTAGTGCACTGCTGTTTCCTCAACGATGGACGACTGAAATTTTAATTAGGAAGCCATTGGATGGAAGGATGAACATTTTGATATAATTTATATGATCAATCATATTGTTAACACAGAATCTGCAAGGATCACATTTTCTGGAAATGTTTTTCCATTTGATAATTATCAAATTCTTAGTACGGGGGAGTAATGTCTTCATTTAATTGCCAAAAATTTTTATTATGTCATGCAGATTATTAAGCATGCACCACCCAATAATAGGAGAAGATCTAGGAGTCAGCCACCGCCAACATTTTTGGCAGAACCAGATGCACAGTCAAATTCATTTGTTGGAACCGAAGAATACATTGCTCCCGTAAGAGAATTTTAATTCATGCTACTTTTAGTATTTATAATTATTTACCAGAACCGGCAATCTTATCCAGTCATGCTGTAACCATATGCTTTTATCTCTATACATTTCAATTTAAAGTTCTTATTAGTTGCTTGATTTCAGGAAATTATTACAGGTGCAGGCCACAGCAGTGCTATTGATTGGTGGGCTCTTGGTAAGCCCTTGCCGAACACATGATATGATATCATGAGCATTGTGTGTGCTTCCGGTTCTTTTTTTCCCTTTCAAAATGAAATGATTGGTTTAAATGGTTACAGATTCAACCTAATGAAACAATAATGCCAAGCTGACATCACATTTAACATTCTTTCTTCTATTTAAATTCTATTTTTCAAAACCATTGAGCATTTTTAGCCATAATAGTAAGTTTAACTGAATTGTGAAAGAATCAGCTCCACAGGACAGGAAATCTATACCCTTGTTGCATTGTTAAGCTTATTGTTAATTCCTGAAATTTATGCCAAGTATGATGTACCTATTCCAACATCCCACAAAATGTTTCGAGAATGCTCATCATAATTGATAACAAAGATGCTTTTCCTTTTCTTTTCTTTACTTGAGAACGGATTCTTTTTATTTTTTATTGTTATCGGTTTCTTTAGGGTACCAAGTACCAAGATATTGAGATTTTTGATGTAGCAATTAATCATATGGTTTATTATGAAGATTGATAGATACATCTTTATTGACTTTGCTTCTCAAGGACATCAATCACAGCTAGCTCTATAGCCTATTATTTCTTTTTCGTACTCATTTCATATCTATTTGGGATTCAGGTATTTTGTTGTATGAGATGCTCTACGGCCGTACCCCTTTCAGGGGTAAAAATAGACAGAAAACATTTGCCAACATCTTGCACAAAGACCTCACTTTTCCGAGTAGCATTCCGGTGAAGTCTTCGAATCCTTAGAGGGTCTCATTGTGTACGATTGAGTTTATATATAGCTTTTCATTTTACTGTTACTATAATGATGTACGTCGAGATTATGCTCAAAAATGTCTTGGAAGTCAGCTGATGATAAATAATTCCTCGACGTTGCAGGTAAGTTTTGCGGCTAGACAGCTAATTAATGCGTTGTTGAACAGAGATCCCGGGTGCCGTTTAGGATCAAATACCGGTGCCAATGAAATTAAACAGCACCCTTTCTTCCGTGGAATTAATTGGCCTCTGATTCGCTGCATGGTAATATATATGTATATTACTTACATCAGCGTCTCAATAATCAACATATAAAAAAATACCACGTGGCTAATGCGCGTCGTAATTTCTATGTTTTTATACATGCAGAGCCCGCCATCACTAGAGGCGCCTCTTGAGTTAATAGGAAAAGATCCAAAAGCCAAGGATGTCAACTGGGAAGATGATGGAGTGCTCGTTAATTCTATTGACATGGAGATTTTCTAAAGGTTCACATACTATAATAAATAGATAGATTGATTACTACCGTTAATTACTCTGATTCACTCCTTTTTTACTAATACTGCATTTTGTTGAACAGGCAAGGAGTATGTAAATGGGGAATACTACAGAATCAGCACCAGCATCAGCAAGACTACTGACAAGAAGTTCCTCAGAATAGAAGGAGACCTTACCTTGATGAAACTACCTTGATGAAACGCAGTAGATATTACAGATGATGACACTAGATCCTCCTGATTGGATTTGGTGGAGCTCCTGGAGGACTAAAGTAAAGCTAAACACTAGACTGTATGTATTCATCCTATAAATAGGACTTTCATTCCATTTGTAGACGTAGATAGATATCCAGCATTTATCTAACCAATGAATAAATAATGGTTCAAATAAAGCATGACTTTGCTACTAGATACTCTAAATGCCACTCACTACAATATCTATTTGAAAATTGCCATTGTGTTTGAAATAAATGTTTTTCTCTCCCTCTGTCTACCTCCGATCTTAAGAAAGGGGTTCATTTCACAGAACCAAAAGAGTATTGACAGATAAATTCGGCATCTCAGAAATTGAGGTTTGACTAACCAAATATATCAAGGGCTGTCTATCCATAATTAATCTAATTACCTACCAGAAAAGGATAACAATTCAAAGAATTTAAAAAATAAAAAATAAAATATGAAAAACAGAATGGCTACCCAAATTACATCCAGAAATTTTAAGAATGGCCGTCTTGCAATGGCTTTACAGGAAAAGGCTTCAAAATACATGACATGACTATAAGCAAATCAAAAGAGCAATCGAGGGCACAATTCCTAAAAATACATCCTTAACATGCTATTAAATTCTTGACAAGGAACTAAAAGAGGAAATTCAATGCAGATATCACTTCAAATTCAACCAATATATTACACGAACGTACTTGGTACATCCTACTTTGTGGCCTGTGCGATTATATTACTTATTGAACTAGCTTGCTCTTTTGCAGTCTCCACCAGCGAATCCTACAGCCCAAAAAGTATGATGCAATCAGAAAATTGGAAAAACTGACAGCCAAAGGCAAAGGCATTTAGACCAGGAAAATAACCTATACCTGTGCAGCTATTAGCCGTGCAACTGTTTTCTTGCTGGACTCTTGAAGTTCGCCAGCAATCAAGATCTCATCCAATATATAATAAGCCTTCAATGTAAACAGAAACCCACCATTTATAAAAAGCAGACTTTCTTATCCATGCAGTATTAACAAATCTATATGCTAAAAAAAGAACAATGGATTTTATTAGTGAGGCCTATTTATCTAGCCACTTATTGCACAATAATGGAGATTTTAAATGAAAGAAAATTTCACTACAAAACAAGCTGATTGCACATACCTTGTGAAAGTTGAAGATGAGGTCCAACTCACAAACCTAGAAGCAAGAATAAATAAAAGAGCAATCAGGTTTTAACCCAATCAAATGGCAATGCATTATAATGCAGTTGGTCGTCTAATGATAAGTAGCAGTTAACTTCACTCACACTGCCAAAGTATCTGTCAAGAATCTCAACATAATGATGAATAATTTCAAGGACCTCTAATTCATTGTCTTCCTGATCAATGCACATGCAGAAGTATAGACTAGCATATCTGCATAACAAATTAATTGGAAACAACTCAGTTGATTATGTCTATAACCATACTTGCACAAGTCCCAGTACAGTACTGCCAACAAATATTGACATATGTGCATTACCTTTTATAGACAACCTTGTACCCTCTCCATTCCACAAAATTACAGAGCTTGGGTCCTCGTGTAAGAATCACACCACTTAGCTCACGGATAACCTTCTCAGAAATACATCAAGTTCAAAAGATATCAGCTTAGAAGAATTTCAGGAAATATTAACAGATAGATCTAAGATCTAACAACAACATAGTCCTTTGACATATATATTAAGTCAGATTTTGAAATGTATAATGCTAAGATCTTAATGAAAAGGATTTGTTAGCTGTACCTTAGTTCTTTCCTTCTGTGTATAAGGAGAATACCATTTTGTCAACCTTACTTTTCCTTGTCGACTAATGAGAAGCACAAAGTGAATCTGAAACATATGCATGACCAATTATAAAGCAGAAGGAAAATAAATACCTTTATCTTATCTTCAATTTAGAATTGGTAACATTGATATATCAAAGCTATCAGACAAAGCACTGCCACATTGATTGTGACATGCCCAAAAATATTGATAAAATAAAAATGACATAAAAAAGCAGTTATCTTTTCATGGTTATTAAAGCTGTCATTAGCAAGGTTTCTATTTGGACATACAACAAGAAGAATCACAGTGTAAGACTTGAAGAAACAGTGAGTGGATTGTACTTAAAATTCCACAAATCTACCTGTTTTACCCTTAAGATCACCAATGAGAATGAACCTCTTTAGCCTTTAGGAGACACAGGTAGCTCTAACCATATTCAACCAGACTCAACAAGCCTTTAATCTCAACAACTTGGGTTGAATTCTTCAAAGCATTTCAACTTCACAACACACAACACTCGATTGAATCCTCTGCAATTGAATGTGTTTTTAGTCCTTCCAGTTAATGATTTTTTTTTTTTAATAAGAAGAAGAACTTCCAGTTAATGATTTATTTATTTCCCTCATAATTCATAGCCATCTTCCCTAACCTACCATTATCAGCTACAGCCATGTCAGGAAAAAATAACATAAATCATGGGTAGCAAGTGTTCTCTCAAAGTATTCCCATACCAAGCACAGTGAAGCAATAGATCAATGCCAATGACCAATAATTTGTTCCCAGGCTATCAGGTGTTCTCTCAAACTATTCCCATACCAAGCACAATGAGACAAAAGATCAATGCCGATGACCAATAATTTGTTCCCAGGCTAACAAGTGCTCTCTCAAACATGATCCAGATCTTACCAACAAAAATCCTCTTATTAAATGGTTGACATAACTCAATCCATCTACAGATGTCTGTCTTGCTACCTCTATCTAGCATATGCAGCGCCAACAATCTATATCTAGCTGTCCGGCCGGACTGACCCACCTATACAGAGATCATGCTATGCCCATTGAGCACTGACTCCTCTTTGTTTCATTAATTGCTTAACTGAAAAATCAGCATATGCTGTCAAATTTCATGGTGTAGGGACAAATCCAATTTGCTATACAATTATGTAAAGCATAAAGCAACATCAAGTAACATACTCAAATCCTGTACTGCCTTTATATATATATATATAGCAGATATGGAGGAGTGCTTTCCCCCATTGAACTCCCCAATTGGGAATAATAAGAGCAGAGATTAGAAGATTATAGAAAGCAAGTAGCCAAAATAACCAAGCCGTCTCCTGACAAGCCCTTCATCCAAAAATGTGATTTCGAATGAAATTTGAAGCTATAGGAAATCGTTAAATCAAGAATATGAATTCACACCGTAGATAAACCAGATCTACTCGTGAGGGAGCTGAAATCCAAAAAAAAATAATAATAATAATATGTAACCTCAATACACTACAATTACAACCACTAAATACAAAAATTAACGGTAACAGCTCATCTAATCTAATAGGATGAAGATAAAGAAGCCCCTACGAAATTGTTATCAAAAAACGATTAGATCTATAGAAATGGAACGCAGTTAAGCTTGCTTAAAAGAGAGAGAAATTTACGACGAAACATCAAAAAGGAATCTGTAAAATAAGAAGATCAAGATGAATCTCGGTTACCATTGCTTGTGTTTGATGATGAAATACCCGTCAGCTTTAATACGTTATGCAATTCTTCTCTGCTCCACTTCTGCTGTCTGTATTATTATTATTATTGTTATTCTTCAATAAGACGAGAGAAATTTGACAGACCGAGATCGGTATACAAATTTAATCAGCTATATAATTTTTATTTATGCACGATGATGAACCACGATGGCGATTATTTTTTCCAAAGCCCAATCTTGGCCCAAATATACGGGCCCATAAAAACACAACCCAAGCCCCCAATAGATCAATTGACTTTGAGTTTTTAGTATATGGCCAAAGCCCGCGTACCCACATTCGTTGACTTTGGGAATTTGATCATATTCTTTGGACTTGGAGGACTCAGGCTCCTATGATTGACTGAATTGTATCATATTCAGGCAAGTGATTCTTCGAATTTGCAACAATTATTCACCAGATGTAATTAAGTTAAGCTTCAGATTTATAAATTATACATATATATGAGATATATATATATACATGTTCACATCAATCAATCACAATGCCTAGAACAAGAAATATTTTTTTGGGCGCAAAATCTGCGAGGATGAATCATCATGCATTCGTCACATGTCAACTTCTAAAAGTTGTCATCATCAGCATCCACGCTTCTAGACTTGCATAGCCGCAATTGCAAAATGGGAACACCAAACATAATGCTCCCCAATTGAGTTGGCTTCAAAACCAAAAGCTAGCTAGCAAGCTAGCTGTCTCTACCATAATTAACATTACATCAATTAACACACTCGCTCAATTTACAGTCGTGCTTATGCATGCATGCCTCGCCTTCTGAAAATACAGTTAATTTGAACAAAAAAAAAAACATATACATATACTGATCAAAATCAAATCTAGTACTACTGTTATTTAATAAGAAGAATTCATTAGGCCACATTTTGCATGGCAAGATTTAAGGTTGACGAGGAGGAACGATCTGCAGAGTGGGCAGGTAAATTGATTACAGTCTAGCCATCTTTCAATGCAATCCGTGTGGAAGAGGTGACCGCATCTTGTGAGTCTGCTCACAACATCTTCTTTCTCAAACTCCATCAAGCAAATGGAGCATATTTCTTCCACATTGCTGCTGCTGTACTTATCCAAGTCTTCAAACTTACTCACTGAAAGATACGCCGTAACCTGGGGGCACTCCTCTGCCTCTGGCTGATAAGTGAAAAAAATGAAACCCATTACTCTGTAAATAGCTCTTTTCATTTCAAGTAATGGGATCAGAATACAACTGAAGAAAAAAATGGCAGCTGTGAACAGACGTGACTGTGAATACATTAAAGAAATCATTCTGTTTCCTTGTTTTACAGATATGTACGTTTTCTGCAACTCTCCTGATTATGCTGTGCTTTTGTAATTTTTTTGAGGCTATTATTTATGCTGAGCGAAGGAAGATCGAAGAGGAAGTGTTTATATAGCAACCAGGCCTAAGAGTCAAAGCATATTTTATTGTTTATATATTTTAACTTGCATTAGTATTCCTGATGCTGACGGTAGCTAATTAAGCTTCTGACTTTTAGAGAGTTTGAGGATATTTTATGAGTCTTATGGAATTGTTTGTGCTTAATAATTCCTGGGTCGTTATCGAACTTCGAATTCGGCGGGGAAGCAGGGCCGGCGCCGACCCCACATCCTCCTAGTCCTCTCTTATTTTATTTGGGAAAATGACACCATCTCTTCCTAATTAACCGAATTCAGTGATTATATATATATATATATATAATAACTAATCTTCGTAGTTTATTAATCACCCTACCACCTTAAACATCATGCTTCTCAATATAAAATTAGGCAAGTAATGAATATAAAAGGATACATGATATTTAATTAGTTCACATTACCAAAGGCCAAAGTACATACCATGCATGAGAATGAGACCACCTCTTGCGTTGTCTAGTGAAGGATATAAATCTACTAGCTCATTTACTACTCAAGAGAAGAAAAATTAAGGGCTCATTGTATCCATGCTACACTAAAATTTGATGAAAATGTGTCTATGCACCCATTTTTATTTATGTAGTATATAATAAATAATATAAGAATTTTGAGACAGGGAAATGGATGTATAGATGCAACACAGGCATGCTTACTGAGGCCTTGCGTGTGCTTGTCAGAACATAAACTCATGATCAATCATCAATAATAATAGGGATAAACAAGGCCAGCCCCAGCACAATTCCCACTAGCATGGGTTTGACCAACATAAATTACAAGTAAACAATTAGGCCGACCAAATCACAAAAATCTTCTAGGGCACCGAAAATTTTTCTAGTTGAGCTGTGCTTAACATTTAAATTAATGGTAGCTTGTAATACCCAACATCTCTCTTCAAGAGGAGATGTATCTTCTTCTTTAACTTACTGCAATTAAACAATGATCCATCACATGGAATGCACATGAATTGCAAGCAGATCAATAGAGAATTACACAGTAGATCAATGTTCTTAGAGCTGTCAAATACCAATCAAAGCTTTTAGCCATCTCTCTCTCTTTCTTTTCCCTCACTCTTCCCTTTCCTGAATTCACCTTAATATTCTAACATGAGGACAAGGGAATACCGAATCTGTTCTTTATCCAGTCTGCCTGATATCTTAAGCATATAAAGCCCACAGAGAAGTCAATTTTGTAGGCAATTTGATGATTTCATCAATTTTCACATAATGGGAAATTGTTTCTTTCCAAAGAACAAAAAATCTGAAAAATTTATGAGGCTTCTGCCTTCCATCACGACTAATAATACAGGTACTACAATTACCCCAGCCACTGCTGCCGTCTTTAACCCATTACTAGCACTCAATTACTAAAATTTCTTTGCTAAGCAAAAATCACCTCCACCTCCTCTTGGGAAAACCACTGCCACCAGCTAGAGCGCCATCACCACCTATAACTCCTTCCCATTTGCAAGCAATGCTATTCTATCATTCACAACTCTACCTCTAGCTCTACCACCGCCCTGACCTTTTTTCATCTACACGTAATATTATTTTTCCTTGCAATGAACAAGTCAAATTTCATGCAACAGAGTATTTTGCAACAAGAGGCAAGAAGAGAAAACGTGATATAATAATTTCATCTTTACAGTAGAATGTGTGTTTGAAGTAGTTTTATTTCAAACCTATGACCACCATGGACAGATGGTCATCGATATTACGCAACAGCGAGAAACTAACTATAATCAATTTAGGAAAACACATTAAGAACAAATGTATTTAAACAAGCAGTAATAATGAGAATTTTCATTGATGAAGAATATTCTTTCAGCATTTCCTCATACAAGTGAACAATTAAGTAAATAGAAAGCAACATAAACAGTCTAGGGCAGAACAGAACAGAAAAACATACAAACTAGAAAATTCAAAATGGTTTCTGAGAGGTTTTCTTCCCAAAGATTGCTTCCCAAACGGATGAGGAAAATGGTGCCTTTTTGTCCAAGAACTCTCTAACAGCTTTATCATTAACAAGAAATTCCTTTTCTTTCAATGTAGCAATCACACTCTGGGCTTCCTCAACACCCTTTTCCCTACATAAACCATCAACTAGTCCAACAAAAGTAGTCACATTCGGAGAATGACCGGCTTCTAACATTTCAACGCAGTACTCAACAGCTTCTTCTAGCTTATTACATTTAAACAAGCCTTGTATTAATAAATTATAACTGAAGGCATTGGGAGCAATGCCATTGGACTGCATTTTCCTAAAAATCCTCTTGGCATCATCAAACTTTTGAGCCTTGCAAAATCCATCAACAACAGCAGTGTAAACAACAACTTCAGGAATGGTACCTTTCTCGCGCATTAGTCCAAACAGCTTCATGGCTTCCTGGATAAGACCGTCTTTGCAGAGCCCATCAAGCATGGCCACAGCATTTGGAATTAGACCCGTTTCCTTCATCTTCTTGAAGATCTCATCCGCATCTTGAGGAGTCTTAGACAACGGTTCATCACGATTCGGCTTCTGCTCTTGTCGCTGAGCCAGGGGCTCATTCTGTTGGGGACTGTCTGGCTTTTTGTCGACAGCAAGTTTGAATTTATCGAGGAAAGTTTCGTCTGATTGGACTTCATCAGGCAACCTGGGGCGAGGCCTGTTAGGTGATTGAAAGGATTGCTGCTGCTGCGGCCGCTGTTGCTGCTGATAGTTATTAAAGCGAGGGTGGAAAGAGCGTCGATTCTTATCTTGATTTTGATTATTAAATGGTCTCTCTCCCCTCAAAGGCCTATTGGGTATTGGCTCCGGAGGGTTCTGGTAATTTCGGTTGTCATTATCGCCATTTTTAATATTGAAATCTCTAATAGAACATAAACGACGTAGTAGCGCTGACGAAATTGAAATGGGGTGAGATTGATGGAGCTTCGAATTGGTTATTAGCTTGATAAAAATCCCACCTTGAGATGATGGCATTTTTTTGTTTTTTATTTCCTGCTCTGTCTCTCCTCCTCCAAATCAAAACGGAAGGGGGTTTTGGGTGGGTTGGAGTGTATGAGTTTGACTAGTTAGGGTTTTGCAATTGGCAACTAGCTAAAAGGTCGTATGAGGATACATCAGTCATTTCAACGAAACAAGGGGGGGTGGGCCAGCTACGGTAATTGAAAAAATACGAAAAACAGAGCAAGAAGAGTAGTATTAAAATACTCGGTCACTCCACAAGATAAGGCTTTACATTTTACACACTTCACTTGTGCTTTCTGATTTCACAACAGGTTTGCTTCCGCTTCCACTCTGCAGCATCTTTTTCCATTTCGGAGTGTTGATTTCAGGACTCGATGAGCAATTAGAAAGTATTTACATTGTGGTTCTTCCTGATTATTATATTTAAGTTTAAGGTAATACAGCTTTTCTTCAACCCTTCGGAATCCTACTTGTACAATGTCAATTTCAATTTCCTTCTGCCAATTACAGTAAAACTATGTGTCTTTGTTTTTCTCAGAAACAACCCCAAATTTGGTTTTTTTAAACATCTTTTTAACTTATCTGTGCTATTTTTCATTTGTTTATGATTGTGCTAGTTTAATAATTGTTGAAAAAGATTGAGAAATGGTCCTTCTTTGCGACTTCAGCTCCTCTTTACATAAATAAAGTAAATCAATTGATGTTCTATCATCTGCTAAGCAACATATACCCCAAATAGTTGCACACAATTAAGTATTAAATGTATTCTCAAACAGAAAGAAAAACATAGACACGCGTGCTTGTGCTTCTTTTGCTTTGAGTTTGATAGGCTAAATCATCTCCTCAGGAAATATGGAAATCAGCATCAGTCAAAACGGTAATAGCATCATTTGGTTCTTAAAGGATAGAGGTTTCAATGATAAAACCATCCAGGATATGTTCAAAAGATGCAAGCGCCTGCAGGGTGTTGAAAAGGATAGGGCCTCTGACAATTGGGCTTACCTGAAAAGCATTGGCATTTTAGAGAGGAAACTCCCTAATGTTGTTTCCAAGTGCCCCAAAATCCTTACTCTTGGTCTGAATGAGAAGCTTGTTCCAATGGTTGAATGCCTTGCTACACTAGGAACAAAACCCCATGAAGTTGCTTCTGCCATTACCAGGTTCCCTCATATACTCTCCCACAGTGTGGAAGAGAAACTGTGTCCTCTCTTGGCCTTCTTTCAGGCTCTTGGAGTCCCTGAAAAGCAACTTGGCAGGATGATATTGCTCAATCCAAGGCTTATCAGTTACAGCATTGAATCTAAGCTCACAGAAACTGTGGACTTTCTTGCCAGTCTTGGCCTTGCCAGAGAAGGGATGATCGGTAAAGTCCTTGTGAAACATCCATTTATAATGGGTTATAGTGTTGATAATAGACTACGCCCTACTTCAGAGTTTTTGAAGTCAGTAGGACTGAAGGAGCTAGATCTTCAAACGGTTGCAGTGAAATTCCCTGAAGTTTTGTGCAGAGATGTGAACAAGATTTTGAGGCCCAATTTTACATTTTTGGAGAGATGTGGGTTTGAAAATCGACAGATAGCAGCTTTGGTCACTGCTTATCCCCCTATCCTGGTCAAGAGCATCAAGAACTCTTTAGAACCAAGGATCAAGTTTTTGGTAGAGGTAATGGGGCGTCAAATTGATGAAGTTGCTGATTATCCGGACTTTTTCCGGCATGGTTTAAGGAAGAGACTGGAGCTGCGACACAGGCTTTTGAAACAAAGGAATATAGATTGTAGCTTGAGTGAAATGCTGGACTGTAATGCAAAGAAGTTCCTGATTAAGTTTGGATTATTTGCTTGAGGTATTAGAGTCAGATTCCTCTTTTCTTAATTTTTCATATTTTGCAAACTCTAGCTTAGTTTCGAATATTGTGTTTAAGATATTTTTCCTTGATCTATCAAATGATTCAACTTGTATTCGTTTTTTTCGTGAATTAATGAGTTATAGTGGCTTATTTTTTCTTTTTCACTTCAGATTCTTAATGAATTACTCAATAAAAGGAATGGATTCATCATTATTTGACATGTGCATGGAGTACTTAAGCAGCAAGTTCAACTTACGCAGCTAATTCACTATGTTTAGTTACCACTTTATGTATTTTCTTCCCTTGTCCAGGGTAATCTGAGTTTACTTTCAGACAACATTGACTAAGTTGATTTGCTATACCTATATCACATATGAAGCAGTTTTACAAGTCAAACTTATGCCTTCTCAATGTGAATTCTTCACGGAAAAGAAAGGCTTTGGATTAGCACTGAGAGGGTATCTCTGAACTTTATGATGTATACAATAGGCTATTAGGTTCATTCACAGGTGACTGCCTTATGTATTCAAGTCTTCCCTCACCATCATTCATGTAGCATAAACCGAAATGCCTTTTCATTCTGGTGAAGTATCCTTGAGAGAGTATCAGTGCATCTTTGACTGAGGAATGTTCTCTAACAGGATTTTTGCACAGGCTTAAAGTTTTTATTTAATGATAAGTAAACAAGATGAAGGATGGTTAGCTGCATGCCTACCCTTACAAGTGATCTTATTAAAAGTTTTGTACAAACAAGTTTAAATAGTATCCAGGTAAGACTGACATGGAAATAGTGGTAAACAAATGTGACGGTTCAATGGTACATGGCTTCTAAAAACATGAAAACAATTGGATGTCTACATGAACTCGCCATTGTAAAATATGAAGGGAGGATACTGTGACATCCTGCACAACTTCACAGTCTATACATTTGTTCTATCTCCATAGCTCCAGGTGCTCAAAGATTCAAATGGGGAGATCAGCTTAAGTAGTCTGTGATTTGGATAAACTATTTGTTACAACAGAACCTGGAGAAGAGGATGTGATGCTAGAAAGTATACTGTCAAACATGCTGATGGGAGGACTGGTTGATGGCCATGTGAATGCTGGCTTGAATTGAGGTACATAAGGGACTGTTGAAGTTCCAGATATGATCTGTAATATATCCTCTGTTTTAGGCCTCTCACTGGCTAGGGGATGTGAACATGCTAATCCCAGAAGTAAAAGTCTCTTTGCTTCATCAACAACAGAATCGATGTTAAGCCGTTGGTCAACAGCATCTTGAATGTGACCTTCGCGATGCAACATCCAGACCCAATCAACCAATGTATAAGAATGCTGTTGGTGAGGGATCATAATTCCAGGACTTCGGCCACAAACGACCTCCAAAACCACTGCTCCAAAGCCAAACACATCAGATTCTGGGGTAGCCTTCCCTGTGTGGAAGCATTCCGGAGCAACATAGCCCATGGTTCCGGGGACTCCCACTAGTCCATGCTCAGCATAGGAGTTCCTCTCATTCTCTATGGCACGAGCAAGACCAAAATCACCCAGTCGAGCATTAAAGTCTACGTCAAGCAAGATGTTGCTTGCCTTCAGATCACGGTGCACAACCTTTTGGTCATATTCATTCTGCAGGTAATATAATGCCGAAGCAACCCCTGTTAGTATTTTGTATCTGTGATTCCAATTCAGAGTAACCTGCTTGGAAGTCTCATATAAGTATTTCTCTAAGCTACCATTTGGCATGAAGTCATAGACTAATAGAAGCTTCCCTTTCTCATGGCACCATCCTGGAGAGAGAACACGTAATAGAAATGATTAGTCTGCTAGTGAAACATTTATGAAGTTTTCAGTTTGAAATTAGAGTGGTATTTATTTGACTTATTCTGAAGTTTTTAGGAAATGTATGTGATTAAAACTCAACGGTTTGACCTTGACCAATATATTATCTAGGGAAATCTATCTATGAAGGCTCTTATTTGAAGATTGTTTTGGTCAATATTCAATAATTTGAAGTTGCTTCAAAGTTGAAAATTCTTTTAAACGGGATAATCTTGATCTTATTTTGCTCCTTTGACAATTAAAAGAAATGTATTTATTTAATCTGAAGTTTTTAGGATATGTATGTGATTAAAACTCAACGGTTGACCTTGACCAATATATTATCTAGGGAAATTATCTATCTATGAAGGCTCTTATTTGAAGATTGTTTTGGTCAATATTTAATCATTTGAATTTGCTTCAAAGTTGAAAATTCTTTTAAACGAGATAATCTTGATCCTGTTTTGCTCCTTTGACAATTAAAAGAAATAAAATTAAAGCGTAATTACCAACTAAGTGGACCAGGTGCTTATGGCGAAGACGATGGATGATGGCGAGCTCAGCTAAGAAATCATCTTTGCTTTTGATGCTATCCCTGGAGAATTTTTTCACAGCTATTTGAGTATTATCAACATGATATTGATCCTTGTTGTGGATGATGCCTTTGTAAACAATGCCGAAGCCGCCTTCTCCAAGCCTCATACTCTGATGGAAGTTGATCGTAGCCTTCTTCAACTCCCTATACTTGAACTCCCTTGGCATCCCAGGCAATCTCAATTTACCCAAATTATGATGAGGCTCTGCAACTCTTGATCTCGTCTTTTTCACATACACGATTGCACATAAGACTAGTAAAACAGCCACCAAAGGGACACCCACCCCAGCTGCAATCACCAGCCATTTCCAATCCTTTTTCTTCTCTGTCTGTATAACATCTATGTCTAGTGTCCAAGAGCGGACACAGTTCAACTGAATATGAGGATAGCCGGTAGAAGCAGAAAAGCCAAAGTAGGATTCTGGCTTGAGATAATCTTTCAGATTTATGGTCTCCTTGAGAAGTGGCTTCTGGGGCATTGTTTCTCCTTCTCTGTCCATGAACACTTGCATCGATTTGGATTTCCCATCATACTGAACCCAGACAGTGTAGCTGGTGCCATCGGATAAGGTTATGTTATAATTATCCTTGAGAGGAACATTCTTTCTGGATACAACGGAGTTGATGTTGAGGCCAAGGTGATTGTCATCTGGGTCGAAGTCTTGCTTGACAGTGTCGAATTCAATGGCTACGAAATGGTTTGCTTTGTTACCATCAGTGAAGGCATTGGTGAGACCAAGCCACTGACCATAACTTGATTCAGGAGGGAAGCTATCATTGGGTGCAATGACAAAAGCAAGGCCATGACCAGAAATATCCCATGCTGGACTTTTGTACAAATTAATAACAAAAGTTGAGTTGAAAGAGACCAAGTGCATGCTATTGCCGTTACCATCATCATCGTTGAAGAGCTTGAAAGGGTGACGGTACATGATTCGGCCAGACTTGTTGTAGTAATGATTGATGAACCTCGTGTGGGCCGTGTCAGGAGTTAGCTGAAGAGCTCCTCCATAGATGGTGGTATTTTCACCAGCTAAGGTGAAGTTACCATGGTCCCTCTCATATACAAAGCTGGAAAACGAGATCCTTTTGTGTTCAAAGGATGCTGCTGCTGCTGCTGTAGTTGAATACTGAAGAAGATGCATATGGGTGGTGATTGTGAAGAGGATAATAACTAATAAAAGCATTGTGATGGATGATGATATATGAATTATATGATGAAAACTAGAGCTGTATATGCCATTTAATTAGGCTTCAAACTTTTGCAGCTCCAGCCTAAGCACAATCGAGTTTTATTGCCGTGTTGGACCATTTTTAGCTATCGCAATCATTAATATTAACCGTACTTGATCCTTTGAAGTAGGGATAGTTAAGTTTTACAAGCTTAGCAATTAATGCAAGTGATTGGCATTCAAAGTCAAAAGTTTCATGCCAGTCAAAAAACAAATTTAGTCATTATCATTTGAAGCTACATACTTATTCCATTCCATATGGGTTTTGGGAAATTTCTCAGCAATCAGCCAATCACCAAGACATAGACAGAAGTTTTATTTTTGTTAATCTCTTTGTTAAGGTCTTTACTCTGTGTCACAAGCAGAAGGAAACCAAATAATTGAGGAAAAGCCGCTGCTAATTAACAAGCATTTAATCTGTCATGTCAGGCACTATGTATGTAATTAATTTATATAATATCATTAAAAATATTACTAACTTTTTCCATTAAAATATACAACAACATAAGGCACATCAACTAAAGAAAACAAAAGTGAATTTGGGAGAACTGCCTTGCACATTCTAGTTAGTTGAAAGATGCATGTTAAAGGGGAAATTAACAAATATTTAAAAGAAACTATGAGTTCACACTATGATCTATAGCTAATTATTAAATTCAGAACTGCATAGCTAAAGAGTACGAAAGTGGGATGAGTATGTTTTTTTCCCCTAACTAATTAGCTGTATTTGTTGGAGAAAAGGAATTAAAGGTGATTTTTTTTTATTTAGGAATTAAAGGTGATTAAAAACAATAAAGAAGATTCTTCAAATATTTATTTAAAAAAAATGCCTTGAATTTGAATGGAATTACTTAAAATTTCGTTTAAACTTTTTTCTATAGACATTTAATTAAGTCCAATATGTCGGCGAAGTGATGAGTGGTCGTACGCTCTCATGACCATGCACGCACATTTAACTAATAATTAGCATAAATAATTCATCTTCAGGCTGTAGCTTCTCCGGTCTTGACTTGCTCCGAACGTCCGCACCTTTTGCCTTTGATTTGGTGACGGATTAAATTAATGGCTAAATTTCACTGTACTCCCCTATTAGAGTGATTATTTTTAAATTATCTCCCAAGAATACGGAAATATCACTCTACTCCTTAAATATTGCTAGTTGTATGGGTTGACTTAAAAAAGTATGAGAAGGTCCTGATCCTAACTAACACTAACAGTTTTGTGGTGGTTAATAAGGATAATTTCATTTTGTTCCTTAAGGTCTGACACATTTTAAAGTAAATGATAAAAATAAATTTATTAATGAAAACCCTTTACAGAAAAAAGAAAAGTAAAAGACCTTTAAAAAATTAAATTATTTTTTACTTATATTTTAATTTATAAAAATAAATATAATAATCACAAATTTTATTTACAATATCACCACAAGGAAAATAAAAACATTTAATTTTTACCTTTATCTTGAATTTAAAAATTTTAGGAATATAAATCATTAATCAATTAGTTGACTTTTACCATTCAAATTACTATTTTACCCTTCAAAGTATCTAAAAGACAAATTAACCCATAAAATTTATTTACATTCCATTACTAATAAATTCAATGAATTAAAAATTCAAAAATTTATAAAATTTAGAGAAATTCAAAAACCAAAGCCATAACCCTTAATCATAATTCCAAATTTTTATCGGTTTCTTTTTTAATAATAATGCTTTTTAACTGAAAGCCGTTTTAATATATTTTTCTTCCCAAACATGAAGTTAAGGTAGGGATGGCCTGGATCGGTAGGCTGTAGTTGCCTAAAGTTGAAGAGTTGGAGGTGGCGACTTTAGGCTTATGTTGTGTGTGTTATGAGTTTAGGTTTAGGGTTTGTAAATGGGTAAAGGGTTAGGGCTTATTTATATATTTTTTTTATTTTCAAATTTTTTAAATTAAAAACTTAACCGGGCACGGATCCGGGTTCTGGGTTTTTTGGTCACGCCTGGACCCGTGCCCAAAAATAGTCGGGTATTGAAAATTAATACCTGGAACTGTTTTATTTATTAATCTAGGCCAAGTTTTACCTGGGGTCCAGTCCGGATCAGGGCCGGGCAGGTTTTTTACACCTCTAAGCTAAGGGGTAAAATAGTAAAATAATTAATAATTTATAAACGTTTAAGTCTATCCAATATTTATCAAAGAATGTAAATAAAATATTTATAAAATAATTAATAATTTATAAATATATATAAATTATTATTTTAAATTATTATAAAATAAAACTATTAATTATTTTCATTTTTTCTTAAATATTTTATTCTTTGTCTTCTTTTCCTTTTTTGTAAAATAATTAATAATTTATAAATATTAATTATACGATGTAATTAATTAAATATTAATTAAACATTTATAAATATTAATTAAATATTTAAGATAATTAACAATTTTGATAAATGAAAATAAAATATTTATAAATAAAATTATTAATTATTTTAAATTTTAATTAGGATAAAAGAAAAAGAATTTGGAAATAAAATATTTTTAAATATTAATTAATTATTTTCTCTTGTAGTGGATGGCATGATTGGTAATTTATTAGATTTTGAAGCCCAAATAAGGAATAAAAATTTTTTTTTTTAATTAATTAGTTATTGCCATTCAGCCCTTGGTCGAGTAGCTGGGCTGCTGCCCTCCCAAGTTCAAGCTACCACAAAAGCATTGTGGGGGTTAAAAGTCCTTCCTCAATTATTACACATAATTGAGATGGGGCAGTCTGCTCCGTTACTAATGTAATTGGGGTAGACGTCCCTTGAATAGTAGAGATGGTTAAAATATGGGCAGTGTTTAATAAGAATTAATGAAACTAGTCCCAGTTACTACAGTCTGATTGTAATATCAGTAAGAGTCTCATGTAAATATGAGTTACATTCTGATTGTAATATATCATTAAGAGTCTCATGTAAATATGAGTTATAGTCTTTTTTTTTAATAAAAAATTTGAGTTATAGTTTGATTGTATAATCAGTGTCAAAAAAATTCATTAGTTATTAATTAAATATTTAATATAATTAATAATTTTATAAACGTAAATAAAATTAATTATTGATTAATTAATCAATAATTAACTAATATTTAATGGTTAATTAATTATTAATTAATTAAAAAACTAATTTTAATCTTGATTTGGGTTTTAATAGTTAATTAATGAATTAAATATTATTTTTTTAATTAATTAATTATTATTATTTTTTCTATAGGAGTTTTCATTAATAAATTTAATTTTGTCATTTAACTTAAAATATGTCAAACCTTAAGGGGCGAAATGAAATTATCCTTGTTAACCCCCACAAAACTGTTCATTAGTTAGGGTTAGGGGCATTCTTGTATTTTTTTAAGTCAATATCAATGAACTGTTACAACTAACGGCATTTGGGGGGTAGAGTGATGTTTTCATATCCTTGGGGGCAATTTGAAAATAGTCACTCTAGTAGAGGGTACAGTGAAATTTACCTTAAATTAATTGCTTGCTGCTGTTTATTACAGTGTACATTTTAAATTAAAATTTTTAATTGCCCTGGCTACCATTTGATGTTGATGCCAAAATCTGGTTAAGTCGGTTAGCAGCTTGATACTAGACCCTTACATCAGCATTAAATTTATTTGGTGGGAAACGGCTTTCCAATCGTCAAGGATGCCCTACGACCACTAATGGACAACCTGTGAACACTAGAAATCAACGAAGGACAGTAAAAGGCGCCAGAAGTTTTTTCGATGTTAACCCTCTGATGCTCAAGTCAGTTTATAGGTTTACAGGAATATAAATAAATAATTTTTGTTTAAACAACAAAAGCAAAATGTTTTAAGAGATCAAAGACTAAAAAAAGAAAAACAAATACCAATACCCAAACTGGATTTAATCGGCTTGGTTAAATCCTTTTTGAAAAAACCGGAATATGGAAGCAGGTTGTAGTGTTAGCATAGGCAATCACCCTCACTGTCGATTGCCATTCTCCCTCTTTCCACCCCAGAGAGCCAATTCCTTGTTTTTCTCACCACCCTTTCTCATTTTTTATTGATTAACCCCAAAATGGCCTTTTAATACAGAAGCAAAATAGACTTTTGTAAGGGTAGCTTGGCTATTGCATTTTACAATGGGTGATTGAGAAAGACGAGGAGTGCTTATCCTCTTCAACCCCATTTTCCTTCTTCTTCTTTTTTTTCCTCACCAAACACCAATCTACCAATTTTTGGTATTGAAAGTGAAATGAATCAAGACTTGAAATTATATAAAGTTTAAAGTGACCTCAAGGTGCCATGGACAAGAAAAATAAGTTTCAAATTTAGCAACATGATAAAAGACTTCTGCTAAAGGTCCAAAATACCATTTACTAAGGCTAAGGATATTGAAATTTATATATAAAATAAAGCATATTATATCAAATATGCAATCAACAAATGGATAGTAAGATAAAACTTTAAGCAAAGTCATATCACTATATCAAGGAAATATGATGTCATGCTAAACCATATTCTATCAATCATTTGGTTAGTTTTGTTGAGTGCAAATAAAAGAATATGCTATATATTATGCCGATAATTTTACCAAACCCGACCGCAAGGACTCACATTCAATAACATGTCATAATCTAAATTGAATAAAACAATATAAGTCCTAATTCCTGTCAAATTCGAATCCTTCAAGATGACAAATAATTTTTTCTAACTTAATTATACATCTAATTCTCTCTCTTATATAAAGAAGTCACCACTCAAAGATAGAGATATACAAGACAATACGAAGGTATACATGAGAAGTAGGAATATTAAAGAAGGGAATACAATATTCTTCAGCCTTTTCTCTTATTCTTTTTTCACTCTCTTCAATATCCTTCAACCAATGAGTAGAAACACTTTGAAGAACGAGGTTTTAAAGTTATATCAAATTGATAAGGTTAAGACTTTGTATTTATTGGAGAAAAATCATGGTAAAATGGTTGTTACTACGGACTTGTGGACAGCTAGTAATAAAAAAAAAGGATGTATGGTTGTCACAGCACAATTCATTGACAACTCATGGAAATTGCATAGTCGAATCTTAAGGTAATTTGTCTATATTTTTTTTTGCTTAATTTCTTTTTTAAGTTTTTTTGTTACTTACATTTGATTTCTTTTAAAGTTTCAATTTTTATAATATTTTATACTTGTTTAAAAATTAATTTCTATTGTTTAAAATAAAATTAACTCACAATGTTAATTTCTATAATAGAAATTAATGGATCTGCATCAAACCCTGCTATTGAACTTGTTTATACTGGACAAGTTGAAAGTTATAGAAAATAGGGTTGCAAAGATTAGAGAGAGTGTGAGTTATTGGACAAAAATACCAACAAGATTTGAAACTATTGAGCTAACTACTACATAATTACAAAGATTAGAATGCAATGGCTGGCAGAACTTGGACAAATATTGTGGGATTTCAAAAGGCTATAGATGGAGTTTAAGATTGATAGGAAAAGACACATGTTTAAAGGTGCTACTACAGGGCCAATTAAGTTAGTTTCTCCATACCACATGAATAGGTCATTGAAACAGAGTACTCCTACTACGGTGACTAAATTATTTTTGATCCATGTAGATGATTCGTTTATAGAAGAAAGGGCGGGACGAGAAAATAAGCCATCTGAGTTACGATAACTGTTGCAGCAGTACGAGGACATTTTTTTCTAAGCCTAAAAGCCTTCCTCCATCAAGAGCACATTATCATCGAATTCATTTCAAGCCAGAAACTGTACCACCTAATGTAAGGCCTTACCAATAACCTTATGTACAGAAGAATAAGATTGAGAAAATTGTCAAGGAGCTCCTGGAGGTTGGGAGCATTCAACCAAGTGTAAGTGCCTTTTCTTCACTAGTTTTATTAGTAAGAAAAAAGGGATAGTAGTTGGAGAATGGGTGTAGATTGCGAAGCCCTTAACAGTGTGACTATTAAGGATAAATGCCCCATTCTTTTTATTGATGAGTTACTTGACGAATTGTATAGAGCTACAATTTTTTCAAAGTTAGATCTGAGATCTGGTTACCATCATATTAGAGTTCACCCAGAGGATGTGCCTAAAACTGCATTTCGAATTCATGATGGCCATTATGAATTTCTTGTTATGCCGTTCGGGTTAACCAATGCACCCTCCACTTTTCAAAGTAAATTAGGTCTTCAAGCTGTATTTACAAAAGTTTGTTTTAGTTTTCTTTGACGATATACTTGTTTGTAGTAGGAGTTGGAAAGATCATTTTAAGTCATCTCAAACTCACACTCGAAGCATTTAAGCAGAGTCAGCCTTATGTTAAAAAAATTCAAGTGTTCATTTGCGAAGCAGCTTCTGGAATATTTAGGACATTTAATTTCTGGGAAAAAGGTTGCAACAGATCCAACTAAGGCAGAGTGTATGATACAATGGCCTAGACCAAAATTGTTAAAATCTCTACGCAGGTTCTTGGGTCTTACAGGCTACTACAAATGCTTTGTAAGGGATTACGAAAAAAATTAGCCATTCTCTCACTGATTTACTTAAAAAGGACAATTTTCATTGCTCTACTGAAACGGAGGAAGCTTTTGAGAAGCTTAAGGTAGCTATGTCTTTTGCACTTGTACTAGCTATGCCTGATTTTTCTAAACAATTTATTATTGCATCAGGTGGTGGAATTGGGGCTGTTCTTATGCAAGAGGGAAGGCCAATTACTTTTGTTAGCAAGGCATTATCACAAAAATTTTTAGGTTTATCAACGTATGAGAAAGGAATGCCGACAATAGTATTTGTTGTACAAAAATAGCGACCATATCTGCTGGGGAGACACTTCAAGATATGCATTGATCATTTCGACCTCAAATATTTATTAGAGCAACATATAGCGACACTGATATAGTTTAAATGGCTAACTATGCTAATTGGCTATGACTTTGAGATATCGTATCGAAGCAGAAAGGATAATAAGGTGGCTGATGCATTGTCAAGGCAGTTTGATGAATCAATTAGTATTATAGCTCTCTCTTTTCCAGTGGCTGAGTGGATGAATCAACTTAAAAAAGAATATGAAGGAGATTTGAAATTCAGAAGCTAATTAAGGAAATCCAAAAGAATCCCTTAGATAATCCAAAATTTTCTTAGGATCATAATCAACTTAGATATAAGGGACGACTGTGGTTAATAGCCAATTCAGGTCTAAAAAAGACAATATTACAAGAAGCTTATAATGAGCTAAACGTAGGTCATTCGGGTGTTAAAAAGACTTTAGAGAGAGTTAAAAGAGCTTTACATTAAAAGAATCTAAGCAAGATGTCTGTGCGTTTGTGGCTGAATGTGATGTGCGTCAACAGAGTAAGATTGAAAATATCTCCACTCCTGGACTATTTTAACCTTTGCTCATTCTAGATAAAGTATGGACTGACATTTCTATGGACCTCATTGAAGGCTTGCCAAAGTCTCAAGGGAAGGATGTTATTTTTGTGGTGGTCGATCGGCTTAGTAAATATGCTACTTATGACACTCAACCATCCTTATACAGCCATAGACGTAGCACAGTCATTCTTAGATAATGTTTACAAGTTACATGGCATGTCGAGAACTGTAGTAAGTGATAGAGATACGATCTTTACAACAAATTCTGGCAAGGTCTGTTTACATTACAGGGAACCTAGCTTCACTTGCATTCAGCCTACCATCCTCAAACCGATGGACAATTGTTAACAAATGTTTAGAGCATTATTTGCGTTGTATGACTGGAGATCGGCCAAAAGAATGGGCAATGTGGTTATCGTCGGCTGAATGGTGGTATAATACTTTATTTCATTTATCTACTAGAACAATTCCTTTTGAGGTTGTTTGTGGAAGACCACCCACAATATATTCCAGGAAAGCCAAGTGTTGCTATTCTTGAGGAAATTTTAATTGCTAGAGATGCTATAATTCGGTTGCTGAAGGAGAATTTGAATCAAGCTCAGAATCAGAAAAAGCAAGCTGCTGATAAAAACAGAATTGAACGAGAATTTGAGGTAGGGGAAGTGGCATATCTCCGCCTATAACCATTTAAACAAACTATGATTGCTTTAAAATCAAATCAGAAGACTTGCCCAAGGTTTTTTGGTCCTTACAAAGTGATACAACAAATTGGTAAGGTGGCTTATAAGCTTAAGTTGGCACTATATTCTTAAATTCACTAAATTTTCCATGTATCGTGCCTCAAGAAGCGAATTGGAGAAACTATAGAGCAACAATCAGAATTGCCTCCAACACAAGTAGATGGACACTTGTAGCTGGAACTAGGGGTGGGCATAAAACCCACAACCCATGGGTTTACCCAAACCCAAACCAAATTAAATGGTTTGGGTTGGGTAAATAAAAAAATGGGTTGGATTTGGGTTTTAAGTAAACAACCATTTTATTATAATTTGAGTATGGTTTACACATGGATCAATTTTCAAAACTCATGATAAATTGACAGTGAGAAATAAAATAAAAGAAAATACCACCCACACCCCCCAAGGTTTGCTTAAATAGTACAAAGACCCCATTAGTTTTATAAATGGTCACATTAGCCCCCTTTTGACTATTTTACCCTTAATTACAACAACTCAATATAATTGACTTTAAATAAATTTTTAGAATAAATATAAATATAAATATAAATTAAAATAATATAATATATAAAATAAAATTATATATTATTTTGAATATTAGAAAAGTCATTTTTAATATTATTAATCTATCATATTTTTTAATAATAATAAAATATATTTGACATATTAAAAATATTAAAAAAATTATGCCTAGCATTCACATAAATATCATTTTTAATTATGTCTACATTAGTATAAATCTTAAAGTCAATTTTTGGATTAATAGATTTTATTATTAATAACTTAATAATAACTTAATGTTAAGAATAATTTTCATTATATACGTTATTTTATTAATTATACCTATTATAATATTTTATTCGTATCATATGATATTTATTTATATTTTTATCTATTATTATACTTATATTTATTTGGGTTGTTATAATCAAATGATATAATAGTCATTTATAAAATTAAGGGGGTTTGTGTGACCATTTATGAAACTGAAGGGTTTATGTGACCATTTCAACAAACCTTGAGGGTGTGGGTAGCTTTTTCCCATAAAATAAACAAAACAAAATATAGTCAAACAAAAGAAGACATCGTGTCAGTGGACAAATTTATATCTTCACTCATTAACTTACATAGTGGAGGCTCCACTTATTTCGTTTCTTTTATTTATTTTTTTAAATTTCTCCTTTTTAGCTCATTTAGTCAAGAGTTTCTCTTTTTCGGATCTACACACGCGGTTTTCATCTAGATTTTTTATGATAGATTGCTTGATATTTGAGTTGGGATGTCTTATCTTGTTTTGATTTGTATGGACATTGTTAGAGTTTATGTTGTAATAATGTTAATACTACTAGATTTTTATTTTCTTTCTTTCAATTTACTTATTGATGTCATGTTTGTGGAAAATTATTATTAGAGTTTACGTTTTCATTTATTGAGAAATAATGATTTTTCTAATTAAACTTTATTTTAATTTTCTATTATTCTTTAATTTAAGGATGAAGTTATTGTAAAATTTATTATTTATAATTTTTTATCCACTATCTTTTTTTATATTTTAATATTAATTTAATAATTAATAACAATTAATAATTATTATAATTTTAATAAATTAAATTTATCAAAATCAAAAATATTTTGATCATAAAATTCAAACCAAATCCAAACCAAACCTAAATGGGTTGGTTTAAGTTGGGTTAAAAATATATGGGTTGGTTTGGATTGGGTCCAAATTTTTATAATTTAATTTAAAATGACTTAAAACCCAACCAAAACCATTCATGCCCATCCCTAACTGAAACCAATTGATATACTAGACAGCATAACGGTTAAACGTTACAATCCACCCGCAACACAGGTGCTAGTCCATTGGTCCAATTCTTTTCCAGAAGATGCAACATTGGAAGACCTACACAAGCTGCAATAATGTTTTCCAAGCTTCCAGCCTTGCGAACAAGGCTGTTCTTGGGAGGGAAGGCTTGTAACGGCTAGAATTCTCTTAAAGAACATTAGGATTTGATTACCTGATATGTAGGCAATAAGTTGCCAGTTCATTTTAGGAGTTTAATTGTAGGAATCAATCACTGTAATTAAGTTACTCTCCATTCTTTATTTCTTTTAATGCTTTAAAAAGTGGGGAGAATGGAGCACCACTTGACAACAAAAAAATAATTATCTCAATAAAAATTTTCTTCATAAATTATTCCTTTGTGGTGTTCTTCTTCTTGGTCGTTATATTTTCAAAAAAAAATCATCTAACTGGCCGGCTGGACGTTGATGTCGATCAAGTTACGATTGCCGACTAGGATCATTTGGGCTGTGTCGTCGACGGCTATTGCAAATATGGCATTCCAGATTAGAAAAACTTATTCTATTTAATTAACATGATGTTAAGATCTGAAATTTAGTTACAGCTACAAACCTCAAATTTTTTGGAGAAATCTTTCATCTGTTCAGCAAGTTCTTCTCTCTTTTGAGCAGCTGCATGGAGATAGTAACCAACTTGTTAGATTCTATTGTCTCAACGAAAACTTTCAATTAGTTTATGTATTAATGGAAAACATTATACTAATTGCTAATCATTATTTGCACGAACCAGAGAAATTGATTGGAAATAAGGGTGTACATTTACAAGAAATATCTTCAATCCTCCTTGGCGTCGTGGGTCTCGAGGAGCTTAAAGCCTTCAAAATCGTGGCGGCTGGGTTCATTTGGTTTGTGCCGTCGATAGCGTGGTCGCGGTTTGGTTTGTCATGGCTGCTGATTTAGGAATTAAGTTTTCATTTTTTAACTTGGGATTTTTAGTTTTTATGTTTGTATTTTTATATTTTCTTTTTTTTTTATTTTCTAGTAGTTCAATCCGATCGGATTATTCTGATTGACCCAAATTTGATTCAATCCGAATCAAATCCAATCGAATGGCACAAATCATATCCGATCAGATTTGGGGTTAAATTTGAATCTAATCCAAATACGGATCGAATTGGATTTATCTAAATTTCATTTGATGTACATCCCTAATTGTCACTATTATTTTTTTTAAGAATGAAAAATATTAAAGAAATTGAAACACATAAATAGAAACAATGGTAAAATAAATTATTTACATCATATTTATTTATTTATTCATTATTATTTTTTTAGGCTAAGAGACAGGATTTAATATTTGGATTTTCCTGCCTTCTTTGTCCCTCTAAAATTTTCCAATTGCTACTGGTTAAAAAAAGGCTTCTTCACATGGGATTTAATCATTTTTCAGTTGTATTATAATTGAGTTAATACAATTGAGTGCTGATAGTTTTCTCTCTCGTTAAATATGAGTGAAATTAGCGTTCCTCGAATATTAGTAAGGATTAAAATTTGAACAGTACTTTATAAAAATTAATATATATTAATCCTAATAATAGTTTAATTTATAAATATTAGTTAAAGTCTTATACTATATGAGTTGTAGTATTAAACAATAGTCTCGCGTAATTAAAAAAAAAAAAAGGCTTCTTCATTATCGTTCGATCACGGCCAGATCAACTCAAGATAAGCTTGGACGGTGGATATGATAGTACCGAATCAAAGCAGGATTAGAAAGTAAAATCACCAGCACCCACCTCCACCTCCCACCTCCACCTCCACACACCCACGCTTCTCTTCTATCCAGTCCCTCCCTAAAACGAAAAAGTTTTACCTTTTCCGTTACCTTAATTCAATAACCTAAAATCCACGTCATTTCTCATCAATCTCGCAAGAATCCGCAGTCCAATTTGATTCTTCTAGGGTTTTTCTTTTCCCCCTTTATAAAACCCTAGTCACCCACAAAACTAAACCTCTATTTGTATATTTCTCAAGTCTCTGTTTTATACTGTGCTACACTCTTCTATTCGCCAATTAATTACTGGGTTAGCATTCTTTTTGCCCTGGATTCATCTGAGCTCACAAAATGGTCAGTTTATGTGCTTATTTCACTTATATTCATTGTATATCAATTCAAAATTTCAACTTTTAGTTGCCCACTAGATTGTAGAGGAGCATATATATATACACATATACCGTCATTGTTTTAGATGGATAGCGAGGTTCTTGAATTTGATATAGGTTTAGGAGGAGGCAGTAGTGGGCGAGATGGAGATGAGGATGCAATGGATATTTCGCACCATGTTGATGAAGAGGACATGGTTGACAGTCCACTTCTTATTACTGGTGGTGGCAGTGGTGAAATTTACCTTCCTGAGGGTGACTTGTTGGATCTTGAACCTTATGAGGGTATGGAATTTGAGTCCGAAGAGGCTGCCAAGGCCTTTTACAATTCCTATGCTCGTCGTGTTGGGTTTAGTACCCGTGTCAGCTCCTCGCGCCGTTCTAGACGTGATGGAGCTATTATCCAAAGACAATTTGTTTGTGCTAAAGAAGGGTTTAGAAATTTGAATGAGAAGCGCACCAAGGATAGGGAGATCAAGCGACCTAGAACTATTACTAGAGTGGGGTGCAAAGCGTCATTGTCTGTGAAGATGCAGGATTCAGGGAAATGGGTTGTCTCTGGTTTTGTTAAAGAACACAATCATGAGCTAGTTCCTCCAGACCAGGTTCATTGCCTTCGTTCTCACAGGCAAATCTCTGGTCCTGCTAAAACCTTGATTGATACCTTGCAAGCAGCTGGAATGGGCCCTCGTAGGATCATGTCAGCCTTAATTAAAGAATATGGTGGAATAAGCAAAGTGGGATTTACAGAGGTAGACTGTAGGAATTACATGAGAAATAATCGCCAGAGGAGCTTAGAAGGGGATTTTCAGCTCCTTTTGGATTATTTGAAGCAAATGCAGGCAGAGAACCCCAATTTCTTTTATGCCGTGCAGGGCGATGAAGACCAGTCTACGGGCAATGTCTTCTGGGCGGATCCAAAGGCTAGGACAAACTATACTTACTTTGGTGATACTGTCACCTTCGACACAACCTACAGGTCTAATAGATATCGTTTGCCCTTTGCACCTTTCACTGGGGTAAACCATCATGGGCAACCTGTGTTGTTTGGATGTGCATTCTTGATAAATGAATCCGAAGCATCCTTTGTTTGGTTGTTTAAGACGTGGCTTATGGCAATGTCTGGACGTCCTCCTGTGTCAATAACTACTGATCATGATGCAGTGATACGATCAGCTATCAACCAGGTTTTCCCCGAGACCCGTCATCGTTTTTGCAAGTGGCACATCTTCAAAAAATGCCAAGAGAAGTTGTCCCATGTGTTTCTCCAACATCCACATTTTGAAGCAGAATTTCACAAATGTGTTAACTTGACTGAATCAATTGAGGAATTTGAGTCTTGTTGGTTGTCACTGGTTGATAAATATGAACTCAGGGATCATGAATGGCTTCAAACAATTTACGCTACTCGCAGGCAGTGGGTTCCAGTATATTTGCACGACACTTTTTTTGCAGAAATGTCCATAACCCAGCGAAGTGATAGTATGAATTCGTATTTTGATGGATATGTGAATGCTTCAACCAATCTGAATCAATTTTTTAAATTGTATGAGAAAGCACTAGAGTCTCGGAATGAGAAAGAAGTGAAAGCAGACTATGATACAATGAATACTTCTCCGGTTTTGAAGACTCCATCTCCAATGGAGAGACAAGCATCTGAGCTCTACACAAGAAAATTATTTATGAGATTTCAAGAGGAGCTAGTTGGGACACTGACATTTATGGCATCAAAAGCTGATGATGATGGGGAGATTATTACATATCAAGTATCAAAGTATGGGGAGGATCATAAAGCTTACTATGTCAAATTCAATGTTTTGGAGATGAAAGCTTCTTGTAGTTGCCAGATGTTTGAGTTTTCAGGCCTTCTCTGTAGACATGTGTTGACAGTCTTTCGAGTCACCAATGTTCTTACTCTCCCATCTCATTATATGTTGAAACGATGGACAAGAAATGCCAAGAGCAGTGTTATGTTAGAAGAACGTTCTAATGATGTATACACCAATTATCTGGAATCTCATACAGTCCGGTACAATACCCTACGCCATGAGGCATTCAAATTTGTCGATCAAGGGGCAAAGTCTCTAGACTATTACAATGTTGCAGTGGATGCTCTGCAAGAGGCTGCAAAAAAAGTTGCAGTGGCAGCTAAGAATGATGGGAAAACTACCATGGGCAATGGGCGCATTAGGGGGAACTCTGCAAGTGATGCAAATAGGGCAAACAGTGTGATTGGGAATCATCATGCAATCTCCAACCAACCTTTGTCCGAGGTGAGAGCTTCATTTTGTTGAATTGACTATTAAAAAATGTCATGAATGAGGATGCAGTTACTTGATAACCTTTTGTGGTTTGCCAAATGTTTGCTAGGCATTTTTGTGCCACTGAAGGCTAATATTGTGCTTTTTAAGGAACTGCTGGTGGGTGCCTCTGAGATGTATTATATACTGCATTTGTCATACCATTTTTCTGATTGATTGAAGCCTACATGGTTAAGGCATTGTTTGATCATAGTTCATACTGAATGGTTTGAGAGAGCTGGGAGTTGCTTTTTACATTTCTTTAGAAGTTTAAGTTTTCAGTTCTATGACATCTCTAGTATTGGAATTTTAATTGTCAGTTCATATGATTTTACCACTTTTTTCTCTAGTTCTAGAGATTTGGAGGCTGTTTTAGCTAAGTTAGGGTTCTTTGCTGTTTTGTCTTTCTGCTGCATTTTATTATTTTGGGTTTCTGGTTCACCATCTTGTTAATTTTTTTGCCCTTTAATAAGTTTGTTTCACGTTGCCTTTTCAGGAAAAGATACGAAGAGAAGTGTAGGTTTGTATGATTTGGTTAATAGAAGGCTGTCGTCATACTAGTCGAAAAATATCTCAACCCTGTATGCCTATCATAGTTTTTGTTAAAATGGCATCTGAATAAGAACAATTAATCCATTACTGCCTTTCCTGTGATGCCTATTCTGCCCTCATACTTCTACTGGCCTGGTCGAGGCTGACAAAGCGAAATGATACGTCTATTTATATAATCTGCTGTTGTCTGTTATAATTTCATTAATCATGTTTTACACTTTGCAGGATGATATGGACAAAAAAATTCGAGAACTTAACAATGAGCTGGACTTTGCAAGCCGAAAGTGTGAAGTTTATCGGGCTAATCTTCTTTCAGTTTTGAAAGATATTGAAGACCATAAGCTACAGTTGTCAATCAAAGTGCAAAACATAAAAATTAGTATGAAGGACAGTGTCTAAAGGTGCAGTACCAATTTATCTTGTAGTTTCTTTTCATTTTATTTGAAGTCTGTACTTCTACAATGCTCCCCTGTCAGGTTGTTACAATTACCTGTGGATGATATAGAGATAGATTAGCCTTTGATTTTCTGGCCCATTGTATATTGTATTATATATCTTCAGAAGCATATTTTTTTTTGACAATCTCAGACTGTCAGAATGGATTGTATACTCTTTATCAGTAGGGCAATTCACAGCATCTATTATATAGATTTTGGTTTCATATATTCAATTATTAAGTAATGACATCTGGAAAGTAACTGGAATGGGTGGATTCAACCTCTCTCTTCTGTGTTTCTGTGTGGAGATTATATTGTTATTCTACATTTTATTGGGCTGTAATTTGCAAAGTCTTAATTTTGGCCTTGCAGAGATAATGCCTTATGGGAAGCTCTCTGACGCAAATGTAGATAAAGATGTGCAAGTAAGATTGCAGCATCAACATAAATTGTAGCAATCTCTGCATATTGGACTTGACCAATGGCTCTCTTCTCCAGATCGTGCGCAAACAGATACATATTTCATCAGGGTTGAAGTGGAAAGTGTTTGCTAGATGCTTAATCCCCGCCAAATAATGGAGATTTATCTTTCAATTAAGCATATTATATAGGAGATTAACCATAGCTTAGAATGGTACAGTGCAGTTGAATTGGGCATGTGGAACCAGGTGTAATTTGATTGTGGATCCTTGTTAGGATGTAAATTGTAGAAGAAGATCCTGTTTAGGCACGCGCAGGAGTCTATTTCTTTCATTGCTTAGTGCTTGCTTGGGTTGTAAAATAATTTTTCATTTTAACCTTTTCATAGGTTGAAAGTGACTGGTTCAGCTGCAATTGCACAGAAGTTGGCATCATCTGTTAATAGTCATTGAGGTTTTGATGGTCTCAATTGGCAGGCAATGTCTAAATTCACAGCAAACCTTTGAAAATCAGTTGGATCAACTTATGGTTCCAAATTTTCTTGCCTTTTAAACTCAAAACGGTTAATTGTAGAGGTATGAATGATGTGTGACTGAGAAGAAAGTAAATAGGAAATGACAAAATGGCCTTTTAGAAGTAATTGAATAGACTGGTAAAATAATAATTAAGATTTGATAGCCTGGGCCTTCATCATCTCATATCATAGCTAACTGGGGCAATAAAAGAAGAAAATAATAAAGACTATAGAGATGTATACAGGTAAGTAACTAAGGACTTATTTATTAAACATTCGAAGTTAAACATTTTTTTAATTTCGAATTTTTTAAAAATTTATTTTGTTTTTTATGTCTGTTTTGTATGTGTGTATATATATATATTTGAATAAAAAAAAATTGAATTTTTCTGTAGATTTTATCTTAATGAGAAAAAATCTCAATAAGAAGTAATTATAAGATTAAAAAATATTTTTATTAAATATACTTATTTTTTTAAACTATAAAATTTAATTTTTTTGTTTATAAAAACATAATATCAAGTAATTATATTTAAAATATTTTTTTATTTATAAATATAAACAAGAGGGTCATATTATGTTATAATATTATGTAACAAACATAAAAACATAACAATCGTTATGGAGATCTAATAGATTAAACAAGCATCCGTAAGGACTGTAACTATTTTCTTTCGTTTATTTAATTTATTTGATCTCCATCTAATGATTATTATTCTCTTATATATTTATTATATAATAGTATAACATAACACTTGCCTAAACAAGATATTTAGAAGTAGAAATATGAAATCTCAATTGAAAGAGCAACAAAATCGGTCGCATCATAATCATATATCTAGAAGTAGAAACAAGATATCTACAATTTGTTTTTTTCAGTTAGAAATTACCTTGAATCCGTTTCCTAGTTAAACTCGGTTTGTTAACTTCATAAAAATAAAAGAAAAAGCCAAAGACTCTTATACTTAAATAAGTTCCCCGAAACCTAATCAACTCGCACAGTGCTGATTTCCGATTCCGAAGTTGAGTTCAGCGTGCTCAGACTCAAGAGGTTTATCAGCACACGGTGCAAAAACAGGTATCAGGACCCTAGAAAACCCAACCCCACATTAAGATTTGGCGCTGTTGGCCACTTCCTCTCTTCCACTTTCATTGTTCACTTTTTCTTGCTTTCATTTCATGTCTGAAATCACCATATCATATCAGTATTATTTGCTTCAACCATCATTTTGTTTCTTTAAAGTTGCTAACTTTCAATTGATTTATGCTAATTACTTAAATTTCGTGGGTAAAACTGCTAAGTTTGTTGCCGCACAATTTGTGTTTATTTGCGTGCTTCTGCTTCCACGGTCCGTCGTTAATTGTATGCTCCCCATCCCCAAACCCAGCACAAGATTGCAATTCTTAATTTTATAGTAGCTTTTTTCAGCAACACGATTTTATTTTTATCTTTATTTTCTGCCGTTCCTCAGGTCTTGCCTGAAAGTTGAAACACAGTTCTTAGAATTTATAGTATGTATATAAAAGCGAATGGCTTAAGATAAAACAATTCTTTTGCTGCTACAGTTGATTTTCAGAGTACATGAATGCCAGCAGACAGAGAACCCTCGGTGGTGGGGGTCATCATGTATTGGACTACTTGAAGCGGATGCAGGCAGAGAATCCTGCTTTCTTTTATGCAGTTCAAAATGATAATGATCACTCTGGTGGAAACATATTTTGGGCAGATGCAACATGCAGAATGAATTATTCTTACTTTGGTGATACTGTTACATTTGATACGAGATACAGGACAAATCGGTATAGGGTACCATTTGCCTCATTCACTGGACTGAACCATCATGGACAGCCTGTGTTGTTTGGGAGTGCCCTAATTCTGAATGAATCCGAGACTTCATTCGTTTGGCTGTTTCAGACTTGGCTTCATGCAATGTCTGGATGCCAACCTGTCTCTATCACAACTGACCCAGATCGCTTGATTCAGGTTGCTGTTGCACAGGTTCTTCCTGAAACCCGCCATCGATTTTGTAAGTGGGGCATATTCAGAGAAACCCAAGAAAAGCTTGCTCAAATATATCAATCACATCCTACATTTGAAACTGAATTTCAGAAGTGTATTAACGAGCCTGAGACAATTGATGAGTTTGAGTCATCTTGGGAATCACTGCTGGAAAGATACTACGTCATGGATAATGAATGGCTCCAATCAATGTACAATGCTCGGCAGCAGTGGGTCCCTGTTTATATGCGGGATACCTTTTTTGGGGAGTTTTCTATTACTGACAGGAGTGGAGGAAACTCATTCTTTGATGGCTATGTGAATGCATCAACCACCATACAGATGTTGATTAAGCAGTATGAGAAAACTTTAGCAAGTTGGCATGAGAAGGAATTTAAAGCAGATTATGACACCACTAACTGTACACCATTTCTGAAGACACCGTCTCCTATGGAAAAACAAGCAGCAAACCACTATACAAGAAGAGTGTTCATGAAATTTCAAGAAGAATTGGTTGAAACGCTTGCTAATTCTGCAACTAAAATTGATGATGCAGGAGCTGTCACCACATATCGTGTGGCCAAATTTGGGGAAGACCACAAAGCACGGACTGTCAGTTTTAATTCTTTTGAGATGAAAGCTAGCTGCAGCTGCCAGATGTTTGAATATTCGGGAATAATTTGTAGGCATATATTAGCTGTTTTTAGAGCAAAAAATGTTCTCACACTTCCTTCTCAATATATATTAAAACGATGGACAAGAAACGCGAAGGCTGGACCTGCAGCAGACGAGCTTGGCATGACAACCAGTGACCGAGAATCTTTAACTGTTCGTTATAACAACCTACGCCAGGAAGCAATCAAATATGTAGAAGAAGGGGCAAAATCAATTCACGTCTATAATGTGGCAATGGATGCTTTAAGAGAAGCTGCCAAGAAGGTTACTGCTGCAAAGAATCTAGGTTCTGGAGGCACTGACAGCAGCACTTTTACCAATGGAGGTAGCCAGGACTCACGTGCAGCTGAGGGAACTCAAACCCCAATACATCAGTCAGCGGTTAGTTTCTCCACTCTAGCAACTGATGGAAATCAGTTTTTACTAGTTTTCAGATGAAAATCTGGTAATACTGATAATTCATCTAATTGTTTTATTATCACTCTTTCTCTCTTTAAATCGAAGCAAGGTGAAGGATAATTCATTCAAGTTAAAAGAGTTGCCAAATTGGTGGAAAGTTTTTTGAAAATAAAATTATTGGACTTTCATATGGGGATTCTAGATTTAATTATTATAATTATATAGTCTCTCACCCAAACTTCGTTCCCTTTACAATTTTTGAAATTATGCCATCTCTTCTATCATGGTCAATTCTGAGAGTAAATTTTGTATTAAGTATCCATGTAGAGCCATTTCCTCCTGGCAGTTCTTTTTTTTTTGGCTCATATTGGGAAAAGATTCTTGTTGTGTTTGTTGTTCCTTCAGATTTATTAGAAATTTTTCTTGTCGCTGTTCCTTAGGCTGCTGATGGTACTAGCTTCCGCTGGCTGCCTGGACAACTGGTTACTAAAAATTAAACTGTGAACTTTATAAATGTACAGTTTTATTTTAACTTAGAAGGTTTATGTTCAAGTAAAATTTATTTTCTTTATGCGGAGAAGAAGGTACATAATCTGAAAAGTTGACGGAACTTATTAGACTCTTAGCATTGAGTCAGTTTCTTGTAAGAATTAGGATCTTCCTTGTTGAAATCTAACACCTTTTTTTAATGTGTTTTGTTGTGCTCCATAGTTTCATGGTGGACATAGTTGTACTTCCACTAGTGATAATTAAGATTTTTATTCATAGCAGAGGTTATTTTTCTTCTACGTTTTATGTAATATCCTGTCACCTCAGCTTATAGAGTGGAGGCATTGATGTTTAACCTTGATGTATATCATGAGAAGAAAATAGATCTATTGCCTATGCTTGCTAGCACTTGGACATCCGTTATGTTCATTTCATGATGTGGGTTCCTTTACGTTTTTCCCCCTCTCCCTATTAGGATGAAAAGGAGAAGAAAATTAGTGAAATGACTGCTGAGTTGGAGAATATAAATCAACGATGCGAAGTGTACAGAGCAAATCTGCTGGCTGTCTTGAGAGATATGGAAGAACAGAAGTTGAAGCTCTCGGTGAAGGTGCAAAATGCAAGGCTTAGTTTGAAAGAGTGAGTGTGATTTCAGGACAACTGGTGTTTTGTATCTTATCCTCCATGAGTGCTTCTTTCCCGACAGCCTGTAATTGGATTTTTTGAAATAAATGTTTCACTAATGAAGTTTAGAATTGATGTGAGAGACTGCTAAATTATAGAACCTACAATCTATTGGAATTGACATTGGCCTTAAGATTGGAGCTATTACTTCTCTTCACCTCTCAGACCCTATCTGAGCATCTCTGTTTGTTCATGTTTCTCAACAATGCAAGTCCATAAGATCATCAAAACTTTAATCGGTTTTGTGTTGGTTGATTTTTGTTCTCAAGGACTAGTGGTAACATGTCATGTTTTTAATGGAAAATCTTTGATTTCTTAAATGTGTGCATCACTTATATGCATTAGGAATCGAATCGACAAATTTGAGTGCTATAATCATTTCAAATCCTGAATTTTCCAATTGAAAGACAAAAGAAGCTCACTGTTTACCAATGTAAGTGTGCCCGTCTTATGATTTCAAGTGTACGAATACTGGCTAGACTACTGATAATAATTTTAAAACATGTGACAAACCGACTATGATTCCATTAGCTTTGTTTGTTGGCAATTCAACCAAACAAAAAACGTACGCACCACCCACAAGGAGTGACGTGGACCCATCCTCCATTCACTTTCACCCTCCATTTGATTGGGTGTGTATATTTCAGAATCTGTAACATAGGCAGGCCCAACAAAAAAATGTCATACTCTTTCAAAACTACTTAAAAAACACTCTTTTTTTTTTTAAATTTCATGTATCGGTCTTTTTCTTTTTGCCCTTTTTTTTTTTGGCTTCACAATCAAATGATGTTTGTAACTTGGCACCTTGTCACCTTCTTATCTCATTATTTTTGCGTTTTCATTTTGATATGTGAGTAAATTTTCTCCTAATAATTTGAAAGTAGGCCCCTTTATTTTTTTTTCAATAGAGCAAATTTTTCATACCAAACTTAAAAGAAGTTATATCAAAATAAAAAACAAATCCCCAATTTTGAATGAAGTATATTTTTATGAAATAGACTATATTCTAACTGTAATAACACTAATATATTTCAAAAATTGTTTGGTTTTTTTTTTTTCCCCTGGGGACTGGTGTTTAAGTATAAAAGGAGATTTTACAAACAAAAAAGAAAAAAAGGATTATTCGGGGACGCACGTGTCGAAGAAAAATGGAAAAGATAAAAGCGCGCGTGAGTTGTTATTAGCTGCGGAGTGGTGTGGGAGTCGGGAGAGCTGCGAACAAACGCTGCCGCGGCCTCGCTCCTAAACGGACAGACGCAACAGTACACGCTGTTTGTTTCCACTTTCCTGAAACAAACAAAGAAGGACAAGGAACTCAACTCAAACATAACGTAAACGATTGAGAACGAGCGTTAGGGTTTAAAATTTTAAAACTTAACCCAACCCCAAGGCTTTGGCTTCTTGTAATCCCATTGTATTTTGTTTCCGCTAGCCAACAAGACAACACTCACACTACAACGCTTTTGCGGGAACAAAACCACCCAACTGAAGTATGTATGATGCTTCTTCTTCTTCTTTTGCGCCTCCCATTGTTTGTTTTGTCTTCCTCTTCCATGCTAACTCATTTTGTATATGTTCCTTGCTTTATTTGACTATACCTGTTACTGTTTCGCGTGCTGTTTTATTTCAAACCCATTTGTTATAAGATTTTTTTTTTTTTCATCTGTTTTACATTACACCTTTTGAAGATATTATATGGAAATTTAGTTTATTTCTGGCTCTTTTGCTTGTGTATTATTTATAGACACATTTTAGGGTTTTTTTTTAAATTATGTGCAGGAAGTTGGTCCTTTAGTATTTTTAGGAATTTTCAAGTTTGGAGTTAAAAGATCAGTACTAGTGAGATGGGTTGTGGCAAGGAAGAAAAGAGAAATGAAGATATGGAGGAGGAGAGAGCTCCTGATGTGAATATGAACGATGGGGAGACAAACGTTGATGTCAAAGATCCTCCTTTTTCTCTCCCTGAAAAAAATCAAGATGAAATGTCTGGTGATAATGTTGATTTGCATACTGATAACAATGATGTGATGAGTGTTGCACTACCTTCTGATAACGATGGTTCTGTAGACAATCAAACTGCTGATGATGCTAAGGTTAACACCAATGTGGATCGATTAGATGGTAACCATAAAGACTTGAAATTGGAGTCTGTGGATGATAAGGACAAGGATCCTGAATCTGTTGCCGGCAGTAATGCTTCAGTTGATGTTATTGCCAAGGAAAATTCTAGTAGCAAAAGTGATGGAAGCCTGGTGCGTCCGTTGAATCAGCGTGAGCGCATTGCAGCTGAGGAGAGATTGTCCGAGATAGAAGTTGAAAATGGTGAAAAGGGGGAGAAGTTAGATGATGCTTCTGTTGTTGGTGTAAGTGCCAATGAACTTTCTGGTACTAGAAGTGATGGAAGTCATGTGCAGCCATTAAACCAAGAATTTGCTGCAGCTAATGAGAGGTCATCAGAGATAAAAGCTGAAACTAATGAGATGGGAGAGAAATTAGACGATGGCACAGTTTTTGATGCCAGTGCCAAAAATTTTTCTGGTAGCAAAAATGATGGAAGTCTTGATCAGCTAGAATGTGCCACAGCTGATGAGAGGCCCTCGGAGATAAAAGCTGAAAATGATGAAAAGAGGGAGAAATTAGATGATGTTTCAGTTGATGTAAGTGCCTGCAAGCTATATGGTACCAAAAATGATGGAATTGGAAGTCATGCGCTTACGTTAAATCAGCCAGAATGTGCTGAGAGGTCATCAGATATAAAAGCTAAAAATAAAGAAAAGGGGGAGAAATCAGATGATCACATTAGTAAAAATGATGAAAAGGGGGAGAAATTAGATGATGCATTGATTTTTGATGTGAGTGTCAACAAACTTTCTGATAGCAAAAATGATGGAAGTCAAATGCATGCAACGAATCAGCTGGAAAATGCTGCAGCTGATGAGAGGTCATCAGAGACAAAAGATGAAGATGACGAAAGAGGGGAAAAATTAAATGGAGTCACTGACATGGAGTTGACTCTGGAAAATGAAGTTAAGGAGTCAAAACCCTTGGTGGATGTCGCGTATGAAGTTAGTAAGGAAAGCTCAAACCTTTCATTCCTTTTTGAACCTCCTGTTGCTGAGGGTGATGAATCAGGAACAGAGGACGAGCAAGCGGCATTTGCTAAGGAGGTAGAAAATTTTTATAGAGAGAGAAACCTTGAGTTTAAGCACCCAAAATTTTACAAAGAGGACCTGAATTTGCTCAAGTATGTCTCAGCTGACTATAATCTTTTGATTATTGAATACAATTTTTATTAGAGCTTAACTATATGTTTATTCTGTGTTTCCTTTTGAATAAGGTTATGGAGAGCCGTGATCAAACTTGGTGGCTATGATGAGGTTGGTTTAGTTTGTATCTTGGTTGCTTCTGATTTTTCATGTCATAACAGCTCACATTTTCCTCAATGCTATATAGAAATGCGTGTCTTGTGAAAACAAAAAAATAAAATAAAATAAAAATGTTATCTTGTGCAATTTCCTGTGAAGCACATCATTTATTACTTAAAGATGTTCAAGGTACATTAGAAAAAATGCTTAATTGCTTCAATATGTAGCACATTGAGATCTTTATAAATTATTTCCCGTATTTCTTTCTATAAAGTAAATGTGACAAAAGGATTGATGACAACTAAGAATTGCTTATCCCTCTCTACTCTATTTTAGACAATTCTTTGTTTTACTTAACAATTTCTCCTTCTTCATAATCTTTTAATGTGCTATATTTTTGTGTTGTGTACGTCTGCTGGTTCATTATGTTGCTTATGGTCTATGGAGCCCTTATGTTCATGAAAAGATGTTTATCATCTCTCCCTCCCTCCCTCCCTCCCTCCCTCCCTTCCTACCTCCTTTATGGTAAACTACAATTGTTTTATTTTCTTTTATATTTGTTTAGTGTACCTTTTTTCTGATTTAATTCATTAAAGTTGTTTAATCATACTCAAAATATTTCTTTGTTCGGTTATCTAAAGTTTCTTTCTGTCTGGGGCCATATATAGGTCACTTCATGCAAGTTGTGGAGGCAAGTAGGAGAATCATTTAATCCCCCGAAGTAAGGATAATTCTGTATTTGTTTGATGTCTGGCTTGCAAAAAAAGGAGTTTGCATTTCATGTTATGAATTTCTGTACATTAATTTGGGGTTTTTTTTGTGTTTATCTGCAATTTATTCCCTTAGTAATAATTGTTTGGAGTATTCTTGACGTACTGCAAATGTATATATTACTGTACATAAATTCACTAGGCTTTCAAACTTATATGGAGGCTACATGTTTATTACTTGCGCCTCATTTTTGTACTACTTATTTGATGGAAGAATTTATTATTTCTTTTCTTTCTTAGATTTTTTATTCAGAAATTGTAGTTAGTTTAATAATATATTTCCCTTTATTTGGGCAGGACATGCACCACTGTCTCATGGACATTCCGAATTTTTTATGAGAAGGTCATGCCCTAATTGCTAACTTCTCTGAGTTTTAATTTCACGTTATTATTTTATTTCCAATTAAAAATTCATATTTTCTTTCCATCTGTAGGACTCCTGATCGTCCTTTTTTTTTCTTTTCTCTTTTTGCAGGCTCTACTTGAATATGAGAAGCATAGAATGAGTAATGGAGAGCTACCTCTTCGTGATGGTTCCCTTACAGAGCCAAGTAGAATTGAAAGTCAGGTAATGTGGAAAGTGTCCGATGATTTCTTTTTGTATCAAGAAAAGAAACATTTTGCTGTCAATGTCGTTGTGGCATATCAAGATTACATTACATTCACTTTGCCTTACCGTCTTGAGCAAGTTTTCTATGCTTCTGGCAAGGGGTGAGGTTATGAACTTCTGTCCACTGTCTGATTGGAAATTTGCACTGCAAGGAAATGGTCTTGGTGATATTCTGTATGGAGACCACATATTAAGAAGGATTTAGGAGTGGAAAGTCGGTGGTGAAATCAGGAATTAGTGCACCAAGTGAGGCAGTTGCGGAGTGATTTCTTACTAAAAGTATTCTGCTAGTTTATAAACAGGAAAGCAACACAACTTTTCTCAAGATTCCTTTGACACTCTATGCAGGCAGGTGGAAGTCAAGCTCTTGGTTCAGGCAGGGCACGAAGGGACGCTGCAGCTCGTGCCATGCAGGGTTGGCATTCTAAGCGTCTTCTTGGTAGTGGTGAGGTTTGTCAGCCAATCATCAAGGTCTGTGGAGAACTTCTGTTTACTATTAATGGAAACACTTCTTTTTCTTTATTTTTTTTTCCAAGGTGGGGAAGGAAAAAAAAGAAAAAAAAACTTTTCCTTTGTTGATTATCTGATCATTATTTCCATAACAAGGCATTTCTTTTCTTTATTAGGAAAAAAACTCAAGTTGTACACCAAAGAGTGATAGACAGATTAAAAATATAGGTACATATTCAACTGTTGGGATCTCATCCAACCTTTTGGGACGTAGTTCCTTATTTTCTTTAAAATCTTTTTTCTTTGATGGTCAGTTATTTTCCTTAACTTGGTTTATTGACTCAGGTTTGCTGAAGCGTAAGAAGCCATCTTCTGTTGAGCGTAGTATTCAAGTTGCCAATTTGAAAGCAACAAATCCACAGTTAAGATCTCTTGTTGCTTTTCAGTCTCATCTCAGCTCGTGTAGTATACCAATTTGCATACTGGCTAATGAGAGTTTCTTGCTTGTCTTGTGGCCAGGTTGGATACAATGGTAATTGATATTGGACCCCCTGCGGACTGGGTAAAGATTAACGTTCAAAGAACTGTAAGTTTTCTCTTGTTTACTCATATGAAAGTGCAATATTTTGTTTCTGGAAATTTTCATAATGGAGGTATAACTCTTTTGTTTTTTGGTATAAAATGGTCGTACCCAGATTGACTGCTTTGAAGTATATGCTTTAGTTCCTGGGCTTCTGCGAGAGGAGGTAAAATTTCTGAAATGAGTATAAAAGCTCTTTTTGCCCTATTTTCCCCCATATGCTAGTCTCAAACACAAGCATGGAATTGGAGCTTAAGGTCCCTTAGATTTTAGTTTGTAGTTTTAGCCAGTGAAGTGGTCAATCATTAAGGCTGCAGATAAACTTTTTAGGATTAGACTGGACTGGATTAGATTGGACTAGTCTGAATTAATTATATATAATACTTTCTTTTGTTTGGTGCAATGTCAGGCTGGACTACAATGGTGTTGTCCTATGTTTGATATTATGCCGGATTGGACAATAAAAATAATAAAATTAGTATGGAACGTGAAATGAATTATGCTAAAATTTTAACAAAAACTTTTGAAAGAAATTTGTCTCCTGTAATTTTATTCTAATAATTATTAACACATTAAATTTACAAAGAAAAAGAAAGCCAGCATCTCCTGTTTCAATAATATTTTACATATCAATAACTTAATCACCTATCATAAAATATTATTTACACAAAATGGACTTACTAACAAAAGTAAAATCACATCAAACAATTCAATCCAGTTCCTGCAACCAAAATAACACACAAAAACTAAAAACAAAAATCAATTTTAAGATCCATAGAAAGCCAAATTTGATTAGAAGATGAAAAACAAAATAAAAAATAATCTTGACTGAAATTGCCTATGTTTGGTAGTTGCTAGTGAGAGAGTTAGACAAAAGAAATGCCTGAGTTTTTTAGTTTAGTCTGGTTTTTGTCATAAATGCGAAGGAGGAGTGTGATAAATGGGGACAGTAGCTTTTCATTAAGTCTTGTCCTACCTAAACCCATGTGTAGTGTAGGATTGCTAGGCCAAAATAAAACGAACCAAACATGGGATTAAATATTTTCCCCCTAAATTATGCTATTCCTACCTTCATCCAAATGGCCTAAGAAGTCTTTATCTGGCTCAACTATTTGAAATTGAGACGCAAATGCACATTTCAGTACTTATATTTAAATCCTTGATGCTTGTTCATTTGTCAGAATTTTGCCTGAAAGGTTGTCAAGGTTTTGCAAAATCTTTAGTTGGACTTTTGAATAATGTGGATATTTTAGGTAAATGGGTCTGATATACGATGCGTAATGGTTTGTGTAGTTACAAGGAGCTTCATTAGGATGATCATGTTCTTGTTTTTTATGCATATTTTGTTCTCCTTAGTTTTGACTATTGTTTCATACCCTTTTTTCTGAATAAATCAGGTGCATGTTCAGTCTGACCCAGCAGGCCGCTTGGTTATATCTGGTCAGCCAGAGCACCTGGATAATCCTTGGGGTGTGACACCATTCAAAAAGGTTAGTCAAGGGTTTAATTGACTTAGTTCTCTTGCATAGTTGCACACAAGTTGTCAGGCAGATTCTTTAAAGTTTCAATCTGATAACAAGTGTATGTTTCATAGAAAGAAAAGAAAAATTATTTTCTCTTATTGTTGAATTTTAAGTCCTGAATATTGCCAATATCACTACCTTCAACTCCAACCAGGGGAAAAAAAGGGGAAAAAGAAATTAAAGATATATGTGCGCGTGCGCACACACATATATATATATATTCTTATTTATTGGTTTTCAGTATAGAAATTTGTACGATTAAAATTTCTTTTCCTCTCTTAGGTTGTCAGCTTACCCTCCAGAATTGATCCACATCAAACATCTGCTGTTGTTACCCTGCATGGCCAGTTGTTTGTGCGTGTCCCATTCGAGCAGTCAGATACGTAGATTTGGAGATGGTTGTCCCTTTCATCATATGCCGATGTTAGGCCTTCAGGTTGACCGAAGAAGTTGGAAGAGACTTGTATATTCAGAATGTGAAGTCTTGTTTTGCTGTGTACGAATTACCTGATTAGTTCATACTGGTTGCTAAAGTTGAAGCTTCTATTTTAAATATTTAATTAGTGTAGTATCATAGTTGGATAGAGATGGAAGATTATGCTTTTTCTGTTTTTTTTTCCAAAAAAAAAAAAAGGGAGACAAATATTTGGAATCCTGTGCTTGTAACCTTTGGAAGATTGTCTCTCTGGAAATTATTTCTTTTAAGCTCAATTAGGCTTGGATGGCCTAAGACGGTTTGGGATACGCATATTATTTTAGATTTAGAGCATGTAGGCCGTTGATGTTGCCTGATATTTTTCTTGTGGTCCCAGTGGTTCCGTCTATGTTATAAGCTTCTCTTTCACTTGCATTGACCTTAATCTTTGCTTTAAATACTGTAATTCTTATGTACTTGAGAGTAAATAAACTGTGAATCGAAACCTGTACTACCAGGATTCATGGATGCCCCTATTCAATATGTATATAGCAAATCTTTGTTGGTAAGTTGATTGAACAAGTTATTGCAGATCACATTGTAATTTGAAACGCAGATTGACATACCACCATCACGGCAACACATTAAAATAAAGCTTCAGTTACATACCTGTATGCATCATTCTCAGATTATAAAACAAAACCTTGTATATCTATCATTTAACTTTGCTAAATTTCAACGCCCATTAGAAAGGTAAAGAATAATAGGAGGTTAAGGAAAATGCAAAATCTTCTTGGGTTGTTTAGGGGAATTTGAATTCTCCACCAGTTGCTGCAGGTGTGCTTCCTGGGGGGCTGATGGCCATCCAGAGCAGGGAAAGTGTGATTGCAATGAGACCTGACCAGACAAACACAATGGTGGGGGTCTTGCCTCTCCTTCCCATCAAACCTTTGGCAAAAGGATAGAGATGAGCCAACACCCAGAAGCTAAAGAAAGCTCCACCAATGAACTTACTCCACGAAGGATTAGTTGCATAAATTGTCCTTAAAAATGCAATGATCATGGCGACTATATTCACCATGGCAATGACAATTGGCGGAATCATCAAGGAAGTCCATTTGACAATGTAGAGGTCTGCGTATATGTCATCATTGTCTTCAGCTGCTGATTTAGTTGTCAATGTGAAAGAGATTTCAATTCCCGCCATCACCTTAAGAAGGCCTTGAATAACAGCAGCGAAGTGAGCACTGGTTCCACCGATGACCCAGAACTGCTCGTTTCTCCACCATTCTTCCAATCCTATACCTGACCACTTCACTTCCAGAATGGCTAAACCGATAAGACAAAGGCTTTGAACAAGCAGGTAGACTAAAAATGTGATGTTTAGATTTTTGACAATGAAATGTCCTGAGATGAGCGAAAGTGCAGGAAGGAAGCAATAGACAATAAGGAATAGTGAAGTGAACGGATAGATTCCGACATTAAGATAAGCCAAGCGCTGGAGGAGCTTGAGTTTTCTAGAGGCAAGAAAGGCATTGTTTCTGGAAAAGAAAATCTCAACAGATCCTGTAGCCCAGCGGAGCACCTGGTGGAGTCGATCAGTGAGATTGATTGGAGCTGAACCACGGAATGCATCACGCTTTGTGACGCAGTAGACAGAGTGCCAACCACGGTTGTGCATGCGGTAGCCTGTAACAACATCTTCAGTAACTGAACCATAAATCCAACCAACCCTGTCACCCCATTCAGTCTTGTCCTCATACCAACAAGAAATGACAGAGACGGCTTCAGCTACTGTAGCTGCATCAAGCGGATCTCGGGGGACCCTGAGCGCACCAGGGGGACGTCCGTAGCTAACAGAAGGATGGTCTGCAAGGGGTCGGCCTTGAAATTCAGCAATAGGTATAGATTCTGCCAGCATTGTTGAATTTCCAAACCTCTTGGGCAGTAGATTCACGTCAAGATCAGAATCAAAGTCGGTGGGATTCAAGGCATGCATCTCTGTGTCTTTATTTTGAGGATTCTTATTAGGATCTGGTGGGTCAAATCCATACAGAGCAAATCTCCTGAACATGGTTCCCGTTCCTACATAAAAAGGCCCCTAAAGGTAAGACAAAAGGAGTTAGTCATGTTCATATAAACAAAGTATTTACATATACATACACTTGTGGCGTTACTAGCTTAGCTTAGCTTACCTGCAGACCATCAAGGGCACGCATGTTGCCATCAAAAAAGACAGTATTGTTATTGGCATATCTGTCAGAAGGATCAATGCCTTCAAATCTCTGTGGAAACTGAATGTAGCAGATATCTTCACCACCTTTGTCCATCATAAAGCACATTCCTTCACGAATAGCTTTACAGTTATAGATATAGTGATCACAGTCAAGGTTGAGTATGAATGGGCCATTTGATAGAATGGCTGATGCTCGTACCAAGGCATTCATCGCACCAGCTTTCTTGTTATGCTCATACCCTGGTCGTTTTTCACGGGACATATACACAAACAGTGGAAGCCTTATATCCACGTCGGTAAAGTCTACGAGCTTATCATCATCTGCACTTCCCATTAATGGATCAGGGCTAGGTGGCTTCAGCATTACCTGAAGAATACCAGAATGGTCACCTTTGGCATGTTCACTGGTAGAAACTGTCCAAGTCCCAGGCCAGTGAGTGCCATCAGCCATCCATGTAGCCTTTTGTACCTTTATCGGTTCTGTAGGGTCAGCCCCGCTCTCCCTCATATGTTTAATCATCTTCATTTCCTCTCTTGCATTGAAAGCATCTGATCTTCTCCTGATTGAGTCGGGAAGCCCATTGATTCTGACTTTGAACTCATCGTATTCTCTCTTTATCTTCCTTCTATCCTTGACAAAATCAGGCCTGCTCTTGTTCTTTGTTGGGTCAATTTTTAAGCTGAAGTAACTGTCAGGATTCCTTGGCTCAATATTATGCTTTCTACAAAATGGAACCCATAAATCAGCAAAGCTTGCAGCCTCAGCCATTGCCTCAAAAGTAAGAAGGGCACCTCCATCATCAGAAACGTAGCATGCAAGCTTCTCCACAGGGTAATCAACGGCCAGAATAGAAAGGATTGTGTTGGCGGTGGTAAGGGGAGGCTCTTTTTCAGGATCGGCTGTGGATACATACATGTCAATACCAGGGAGGTCAGAGCGGCCAGTAGGATTGGAAGGTGATGGCATATCAAACTTGTCGCGGAGGACATCAAGGTCAGTAGAACGGTTGACTGGAAAGAGCTTGGGAAACTGATCCAGGATCCAGGAGAAAGCAAACCAAATCTCGCATGAAACTGACAAGAGCCACAACCATATTGCATCATTATTTGGATTTACCACTCTCCAGTGTAAGAAAAACCCCATAATCACAAATCGAATGGCGATAAACAACCTATAAGGACTGATGATGGCTGCTGGGATAGGCAATGTCCTACTAAGGGGCTTCCAAGGCTTATCGGAATTGTCTGGCATGCCTCCCTTGATCCCATCTTCTCCATCATCACCATACATGTCGTCTTGAGGCCAAAATGCATTGCCATAACCGTAAGTACCTTTAGTCTCAAATAACCACCTGTTGTGATCAAATTCTCCATTTTGGTTCCTCTTCATCATGGTCATGCTGCTGTTACTCCCATCTTTATTTGGAGCTGGCAACGGCAGAGCACCACTTGAAAAATCGGGTATCTCATCATCGTAATCTCCCAGTTTATAAGGCTCCTTGCAACCAGGGCACAAACCTGTGTCCTTTTGTGCATCCATGTAGCAGTCTCTGCATATTTTGAACCTGACGACAACATGCGGGCATGCATGAATTATATATATATATGTATATATAAAAAAGAATTATAGTTAAGAGTTAAAAAATAATAATAATAAATTATCGCACCTACCTGCATTCACAAGGGATGATATCATTTCCTCTCTCATCCTTCATGGCCTTGCCATCACAAGCAGGCATGCCACAGGAAGAACCCTTGGCTCCAGCCATCTGAGGATGATTAACCTGAGACTCAATGACCTTATCCATGAGATGAGCCCGCGTTACGCTATTGAATCCTCCAGTAAAAAGAGAATTAGAAACGTATTGCTCTTCAGCCTTGACAGCAACAGATGATGAGTCCATGGGCTGATTATCTGGCGTAGGAGGGATGTGAACCGTGTAGTTCATATAATCTCCAGAGAACTCACCTGACATATCAAGATCTTCTCTTGAAAGACTCACATATCGCCCACTTGAAGTTCTTCTTGCAAATTTAACTGTCTGTCCACTTGATGATGTACGACCACTCGGAGAGTCCTTTGCACCCCCGCTGCTGCCGCTTCTTACTTTCTTAGATGGTTGGGACGAAAGGGATGCCATGATTGATTAATTCTTTACATACATATAAAAATTTTAGTATAATTATTTTTGTTCTAGATCATGATCTTGGTCGATCCACTTAATTAATATACGTTCATGAGCTTAATTACAACTAGCAACCGGCGGCTTCATGCACGCATGGCCTTGGTTTTATTCTTCTTCTTCTATAAGCATTATTTTCAATAATTCATGGGAGATAAATATATGTATATATATTTAATTTGAGAACAAGAACAATAAAATATTGCATCTTCTGGCAATGTGAGCATAATTAATCCCATGGGACTGGGGGGCAATCGGTAAAGAATTTGTGATCATTCAATCTTCAAGTTTAGTCCGGCATATTAGGGGACCAAAATTGGGAAGTGCATGTAGGAATTTGGTTGAAAGAAAGATTGGATTCATGGTGAGAGACCAAGTCCTACATATTGCTATTTCTAGAGGGGTCTGTTTTACGACTTTGAAGGACGATCATGCATTCTCCATATATAATACTCTCGTGTTGTGTGTTTCGCTCATTTTTAATAAGTCAATTTAAAACAAAATTCTCTGACTCCAAGGACATAGTTTTCAAGCAGGTTTTTTTTTTTTTTCCTTTTTTCTTTACCCCCCACCCCCTTCCCCCCTCCGGGCCATCGGGTTTGAGTGTTGGGGCTAAAAAATTAATTTAACTTTTACTCATCCGTTATCTTAAAAAAATAAATTAAAATTTATTTTTCTAAACCAGTTACAGCTTACAGATGATTATGGTTGCCGCGAAAAGAATAAAGTGGTGCACTTATAAAACTGGATAAAAATATAGTATACGACATGTTGATCAATATATATATATATATATATATAATTGGAGATAATAATTATCACATTAATTAATAGTGGGATAATACGATCAATTTTTACATAATATATGTCAGTTGTCAAGTCAATTAATTAATAGTGGTATAATAACTAAGTTTCACTGTCAATTAATAACGGTATAATAATAACTCATTTTCAATTGACATATATGTGAGTCGTGCGGATTATGATGGATACAAAACTTTTATAAGCATAGCAGTTTTTGTTACGGTGGAACTGGAAATTCGAATGCGTCTTAAAATCAGATTGGATAATCAAGAGTTGATATGTCTTCTCTTCTAGTTGTATTTAGTATTCTTTATACAGACCAGCCAGGGTATTTTCACAGATCTTCCTCGCCGACAAAGAATTGAAAGGTGAGGCCCATGGCGCATTTGAGAGATTTCAGGAAAGCCCAAGAGACGCAATTAATGATGCAAACTTTAATGGTCTTCTGAATAGAATCAACTTGATTAAACAACAGTACAGTAAGTGGGAGCGGATTGAGCTGTAAAAAGAATAGAGAAGATAAGGTTAACATGGTTAAGTAGAAAGCTGTGACCAATAGGGTTCTTAACTCTGTTTCTGATAAAATTTGATTTATACACATACTACGTATGAAGAGTACTATACCCTGAAATTACTTAATGTTTTCACCAATAAAATTGCATGCATCTAGACTGATCTCTTCTACTTCTAGGCTGAGACCTTCCAGAGTGGAATGGAAACCTTGAACCAGGGTAAATGAATTGAAGGGTTAATTTGCTTGTTCTTTTGCGCGAAGTTAGGTTTGGTTGCTCAACAGCCAACCAAAAAAGGCCGGTTTGGCTACTACTCTATAAACAAGAATATATATACATATATATATATATATATATATATATATATATATAATCACCTTCTAATTCGGAAGTCTCAATTCTCAAGCTTTAATACATTTCGAAACGAATTTAATACATTATACACTATCTTTTTTTTTTATCATTTTCCAACATTATAAATTCGTCTTGCACTTAAATATAAATCTGGGATTTGTTGTGCAGGTATATACATATATTTCGCACGAGGAGCTCAAGAACAAGACATGCATTGTGACTCTAAATTTATACTTGAGCGACCGAAGAATAATGCAAAAGTATAATTAACTATTTACAAGAAAAAAACAGATAACCTCCTCTGAGAATTAGGGTTTTTCAAGTTTCAACATCGCATAATTCCAATACCAACATTTTGCATTCCCATTTCTGGGAATTAGGGTTTTTCTTTTCTGCCCGAGATGTTGGTTTTGAGAATCTTTTATTTTGTTTTAGATCAGCACCAGCACCAGCACCAGCGCCAGTAATTTGTAACTGACAATACAATTTTCCTTAATAAGTATGCACGCTACATGAGACTCAAACCCAAGATCTAAGATTCTTTTACTAATTAAACACGCATGCACATTATATGAGACTCAAATCTAGGACCTAAGCCTTAAAATCAAATGTTGCTTTCACAAGTAGTAGTTAGAATTAGTTTTAGATTTCTAATAATTATAACCTCATTGTCATTCCGTAATATGTGCGTGTAATTAGTTTTTAATCAGTTAAACATATATACATTAGTTATCATGACAAAAAGGAAATGATGAAATGGATTAGAATAAAAACCCTAAAATTTTGGATTATTATAGCAAATTGAAATTTCCTAATCAAGTCTACAACTGACCGTGAATGGAAGAAATACTAAAAGAAAAAGAAGAAATTAAATCGTGCAGATCATCAGAAGGTAAATATAGAGAAAAATAATGTGAGACGAATGTTTTAAATTTGTATATGAATTTGGGAACTTACTGGATTATCAGAAGCTTCAAGAATGTTCCACACACAATTAATATTAAAGAGATTCCATCTTCATATAATATATATGTTTCTGATATCATGCACAAGTGGTTTTGTCTCAGTAATAACCATTTATTTTCTTCTTCGCTGCTCACTGCTGCTAGCTAGCTGTAAATATGTGGGGCAAGAATTTTGATCATCTGGCTGGCTGGACGGCTAAATCGATCATCTGTATTCTTCAATTAATTGATTAATTAATGTGCAAACAGACACTTGAAAATAAAGATGTAATGTGTAACAGAGAGGCAATATAAAATTAGATACATATATAATAATAATTAATAATAATTATAGTCAACATATAGCTAATAGCTAGCTAGAATGGTGGCGGCGGCCTTGTAGTAGCAGTAGCATTATTACCAGTAGTACCAGTGCTGCCCCAATTACCCGCAGCAAAAACGTCACCACCACCACTAAATGGATAATTAATTCCCATATTCATAATTCCCAAATTATGGAAAGGCCAAGGCACGCCTCCGTCCCCCAATTGTGCACCGCCACCTGTCACTCCTGAAGACTGAGAGGCTGTCGGTGGTGGCGTAGTGGAGTCTGCTTCTTCCTGAAGCTCAAGGGGTAACCTATCATAGACTGCATTTGCAAAAGAAGCGGCCATCAAAACCACAGGACCTGAAGCAGTCAAAGGGCCCATCACGCTCCCTCCGACAACTTGGCCTTGCCCACCTGCTAAATATATAGTCAAGCCACCAGCTCCGGGGGGTGCAGGAGGTGGAAGTGAAGTTCCAGTGAGTGACAAAATCTCAAAGCGGCCGTGAAGTGTTATGTTGACAGCACTAGCACTACTAGTACTGCTGCTGCCACCAGCTCCAGCTGGTGGTTGCCTGAGTGTGACGTTAGTAACAGCACCAGTTCCGCTGAGAATACAAACACCACGGCCACGACGCCTTGCATAGGTTGAAACGGAGTCCATAATGTCAGAGCCAGCTGATATTTCAAGCACATGGGATCTAAGTGCATTAGGGGTGTCTCTAGTTACGATTATTGGTGGCTTCTGCTTGTTCTTTGAACCCGCAGGACGTCCGCGAGGCCTCCGCCCCGTACCTCCGCCGCCTGAACCAGAACCAGAACTAGTAGTGTTATTGCCTCCTGCTGCTGCGGCTGCTGGAGATTGATCATGACTTCTTTCGTCGATATCTTTGTCCGCTGAATCTGCTTGGTGGTGTTGGGGTTGTAGCTGCAGCTCCGATGGCCCCAGCAGCTGATGAACATACCCTGACATTTTTTATTTATTCTTATACAATTCCCTATTTTAATAACTATTCTTGTTTAATTCTCTTTACGTAGCTACCAATCGATGAAATATTAAAAAGACAAGAAGAAATTAATGAAGAAACTTTTTTTTTTTAATACCAAAATTGAGAAGCTACATATACATATAAAAGTATGAACTAGCTTAGCTGAAAAAAACCCTAATACTAGAGTTGAAAGAGCTAGCAGTTATTAAACAATTATTTCAACTGCCTCATCAATTGATCACTCTGCTTGAGCTCTCTCTCTCTCTCTCTCTCTCTCTCTCTCTCTCTATACATGTGCATGCATTAAGTATGCTAGGTTTCAAGGAATGCAAAACAAGAAAGAGATTTTTAAGATTGAAAACAATGTGATGACAGTAGTTAATTATGTGATAGACCTTAGGTTTTTTTTTTTTTTTTTCTTTCCTCTGGAGGGGTTGGGTTCTTGATGTATGCTCAGATCCAGATTTGTGTAAAAGAAAGGAATATAAGAGGGAGAAGCTAGCTCAAAAGAAAAAGGGCTAATTAAATAACCTAATTGACCAGAAAGATTAACAAAGGATTATAATAATATATATAAGATATAGTATTCCTCAAAATCTCTCTCATGAGTTTGAATGTCTGAAAACCAAGCTTTGAATGGAATGCCAATGCCATTCAAAGAGAGGACTATACGCAAGTTAAAAAGGGCAAAAAAAAAAAGTAGAAAGCAAGAGTATGATAGCCAATTTCGAAGAAACTTTAATGAAAAAGCTAAGCTCAAAAAAATTATTATATTAAAGAATTGGCATAAGCTTTGGTGACACTTGAGGTATGAATTCTTGATGCATTTAGAAAAATGTTAACCCAATGCGACAAAATTATAATTCACGGTAAGGTGCGCAAAGTAAGTTCGTAATTAATAATGTGGCACATAAGTCAAATTAAGTGAGCTCAGATAATGCAGTAAACGAATTAGTTAACGACAGATATCTGTACATAGGGCAAGTGGCCAATTGGAAAATATTAAGGTCGTTATTGCCTGATAGGTCCTTGAAAAATTGGAATATATGGTGACGGTCAAAAGCAAGTAGTAGTAATTAAACAGCATGGCCAAACGTGTCGGGCATGCGAGAGGTGTCGGGACATCGGAACTTGTTGTCCAATCTTATCCCAAGCTGACCCGAAGGGCTACTATATGTGCTACACACATACATGATACAATATACATACTTGTGTATAATTACATTATTGTCCCTATTGTATTTGTATTTTGTATGCGAAGATCATGGGAGAAAACGTTTCATGGCCCTTTTTTAATTCCCATAAGTGGACCTCCCATTACGTTATAGGTTGATTTTCCCTTTAATCTGAATTATTTTAAGGATCTATCAATCACATGCTGTGCATTATGGTTCGTGGATAATATTATATATATATATATCAATTAGAATTTTTATATTAGCCTGCTTTCTTGAGCCACCAAAAAGGCGAGGTCACTTGCTTGATTAATTGGAGAAAAAGAAAACATTGATGGGAAGTTTAATTAGTACTTTTTTTAAGTGGATGTAATGATTATTACATACACGATCTAATAAATTTAGCAACAAATTAAATATTAGAATCCGGTTATTTTAAAATTTAAAATATTTTTTTATAATTACACTATTAAAATTATAATATATTTTTTTATTATTTATTAATTTATATGTATGGTTATAATTTGTTATCTATTGTAAAATAAATTCACCCGTAACCATTGCCAAAATATTAATATAAAAACTACATCCTAACAAGTGAAAAGCTAACAATAAAAATTCATCAAGTTCGATTCATTTACAGTAGCTAGCACGGCATCCATTTGAAAGTTCAAGGAAATCTGTAAGTCAATGAAGTTTGATGCCAGTCCACTCGGGGAACTGAAATGCTAGTTAATCGAGCAAGTTTAGAATTCGTGGAAAATCCAACCAAAATATGAAAAGGGTTAAAGACTTAAAAAGACACACTAATTAATTAAATGAGAAAAATCTCGTTTAGTCCCTATATTTTGAGGTGACATCCGTTTAATTCTTATTTTTTTTTTAAAATACCTGAAAACATTCATGCCGTTAAAATATTAACACTCCTGCCACTATTTTTTGTTCGTTTTGACTTATTTTTTACAATATTACGCTATTACAATAATGTTTCTTTTTTTAGACATTAATAAAAAAATTAAATTACCAATTTAACATCAAAAAATAAAATAAAAATAAAAAGAATATATATTAATTATTGTGGGACATTCTACTGAGGAGTTAATATATTATTTTTTTATGAATGTCCAAAAAAATTGGTATTTAATTTACAATATTAAATTTTTTGATATACGTGAGCTTCCACAAAAATTAATATATATTCTTATTGTTTTTATTTTATTTTTTTTGGGTTAAATTGGTGATTTAACTTTTTTTTATTAATGTCCAAAAAAAAACATTATTATGAGAGAGTAATATTGTAACAGTAAGCCAAAAGAAAAAAAAAATAACAACAGGAGCGTCAATAATTTAACGGCATGGATATTTTATAATATTTTAAAAAATACAATGACTAAATGAACATTAATTTTAAAATATAGATATTAAATAAACTTTTACCCTTAATTTAATTATTGGGCTTCAGTCATGTAAGAGCATAATGTGATCCCAAAATGGGTACTTAAGTTTTAAAGGAAAGAATAAGGAGCCACTTGTAAACTAAAATAGTCAGAAGATGACAAATATACTAAAAAATTTCATTAATCACCTTTCCCAATTACATAATCTTAGGGCACATGATAGTGCATCAAAAGTTAGGGCATGTGATCGATGTAATTACATCAGTTACAATTAATTAATTGCCAATATTTAATGATTCATTCCTTTATCTATGGCTTTCATATATTTTTTTTTATTAGACCCCCTAAACCAACACCATTTAGTTAATTAAAGAAACCTCGTGAATTAGGTAATCACAGTCTAATCTAATTAACAATTTATGTTCATGTACCATTACTTATATACATTCATTTGTGGGGGACAACAGTCGGTGCGTGCTTAAAGCACTATTGAGTATGGAGCTTGATCTAGCAATTATTATTCTATTAATCTTAATCATCTTTTTAGTTAAGTTGTAACTCTTCAATAAATTAAAAATACATCAACATGACGTGCATGTTACATGGTTGTTTGCATTTACTAGCAAGAAGATTAAAACTAAGACGTGAGAAAAAAGAAACAACAATGGGCTGGGCTCACTAGGGTTCACCCATTTACTGAGGCCTGTGCAGTGGATCAAGTTAGGATGAGCAAATTTTGCGTACCACGCAACACTGAAATTTGTAACAATTATGCATTTGGACTTTGGTTGGACTATTTAAAATTACTAAATTCCTTTGGACACCCATCTTAAAAGCATAATAATAATTAGAATTTTAAAATCTTAAAATTACCCATTAATTTCCTTCTCTTTCTTACGGCGCTTGTTCTCTCTTTACGCCACTTCTTGCAAATAAAAAACTTACCGTTTCACTCTCTTCGGCCACATATTCTTTTTCTTCATAAATTTCACTACATTTTATTTGTGGCATTTGAATTAGGACTTACTTTTATTTTATTTTCAAATTGATACAAAGATTTATAATTCTACACATATTTATAGGAAAAATAAAGAATTTATTGCCTTCATGGTTACTTAAAATTCTTGATACTCATTTTCTGAAGGTGGGTTTGTTCCTACAAATTGAAGAAAGAGTAGTTATTATTATTAAGCTCCTGGTCAATGAGCTTTTGAATAAAATCAATGAGCCAACTTAGACTCTAAAATTTCTAAGCAAAGCATGCAAACCCTTTTGCCCCTCAGAACCCTAGGCTTGAAGTAGTGAGCCACTAAACCTTGATCCGATATTGGTTGTAGCCTATAGGAAAATTAATTTTAATTATTTGTAAGATTTAACATTCATTTGTAGATGAGAAAATTGAAGGAATTGGTTAAAGTTGATCTAGAATTGCGAGAGAGAGAGAGAGAGAGAAAATAAGGTTTATTAGGTAATTTTATCAAAATTAATTTGATAATAAATATTTTAATTAAAAAATATGGTGTTGAGAGGAAATTAGTGGGTTCAAATAGCCCACCCCTATGCATTACCAATAAAAAAAAGAGAGATAATGACATCTACACTTGTAGTAACTGAGATGCACAAAGACTAAGCAATCTTAGCCATTGCCCAAGACCTCAAAATCAACTCAATCAAGATGATCTCAAAGAACAAACTGAATTAAAGCTTAACTTGAATCAACTAAACCCAAAGAAGAATCAACCAACAACAATTATGAACAAAGAATAAAGAACTGGCAAAAAGAATCACAAAATAGCAAGCAATTACGTGGTTCAGCTAATTCACATTAGCTTACATCCACGGGAAGATTTATTAATCAGTTTTATTGATTCTCAAAGATGATTTACAAGAGTTTTCAGAGCTTATTACAAAGAAACAGAATAGCTTCTCTCTTACAGCTATCTCTCTTTATATAACTTGATGCTTCTCTCAATTAGTTGCACCGAAATCAACTCTGTTGAGCTGTTTGTAACAAATCCAACTGGAAACCAAGAGAAACACGTGCGAAGCATGTGTAAATAACGGCATTTAACGAACTCGAGAAGCAATCTTTAATCACGTGTTCTAATCGTGATTTCATTCAACCAAATGACACCTTCAAAAGTCATTTCACTGAGTAAAATAAATACACATCAGAACGCTCCACGTTTTGCCGTTTTGGTTTAAGTGATATAAGGTTCAAAACACACTCTAGGTTGCCGTTTTGATTAACTATGATTTGCTTCACCATCTGCACAGCAATTCTCCACCTTGAACAAATCAAACTTGATCATCTTCATCTTTCTCCCTATGCTAATCAACTATAGGAACCACTTTAGTCAACATGTCAGCAAATTTGTTGTCAGTGTGAACCTTCACCATCCTTATTTCCCTTTTTGAAATTACATTCCTAATGAAATGTAACTTGATATGGATGTGCTTAGTTTTCTCATGATGAGCTGGATTCTTGCTCAAGTAGATAGCTCTTGAGCTATCACAATGTACATCCACAGTCTTCTGCAACACACCCAACTTAGCCAGCAAACCTTTCAACCACAAGGCTTCTTTGACTGCCTTTATTGTTGTTGTATACTCAGCTTCTGTTGTTGACAAGGCAACAACATGCTGAAGGCTAACTTTCCATCTAATTAAACATCCATTAAGCATGTACAGATAACCTATTAAGGATCTCTTTCAATCTAAATCTCTAGCAAAGTCTGAGTCAACAAAGCCCTTTAAGCTTGAATCTTTACCAACTGATCTCCCATATACCAGACCATATTCATGAGTACCATTAAGATATCTTAGCACCCACACTTGGTTGCCTTCCAATGTTCCTTACCAGGTGAGGCCATAAACCTACTCACAACATTAAGGGCATGAGCTATGTCAGGCCTTATAAGGACCATTGCATACATCATGCACCCAACAGCATTTGCACATGGAATTTTTGCCATAACAGTCTTTTCCTCACCTATTTTTAGACATTGTAAGCTAGACAGCTTAAAGTAAAAGGCAAGAGGAGTAGTCACGGGTTTACAGCTCAACAAACTCAAATACCTTTCCCAAATACTTTCTTTGTGAAAGAAACATGATTCCATCCCTCATGTTCCTTGTAATTTCCATTTCTAATATCTTCTTGGCATGGCCCAAATCCTTCATATCAAATTCAGAACTCAGCAGAGTCTTCAAGGCCTCACTTTTATCTCTTCTCTTACAAGCTATTAACATATCATCAACATATAGTAGCAAATATATGTAGATGTCTGTTCTCACAGCTTTGTAATAGACACAACAGTTATAGTTGCTCCTCATATACCCATGAGAAAGCATAAACTCATCAAACCTGAGGTACTACTATCTTGGTGATTGTTTCAGACCATACAGTGACCTCTTCAGCAAACACACATAGTCTGCTTTCATATGATCAACATATCCATCAGGCTGAGTCATCAGAATTTTTTTTTGTACCATATAGAAAAGCAATCTTGACATCAAGTTGATCTCCATGTTAAGTACTATTGTCAATGCGAATAACACCCTTATTAAAGCATGTCTGACCACTTGTGAGAAGACTTCTTTAAAGTCAACTCCCTCCCTCTGAGTGTACCCCTTAGCTACCAGCCTAGCTTTGAATCTCCTAGATTTAGCAGCTGTTATGACTTCTTTGATTTTGTAAATCTATTTACAGCCCACTATTCTCCTAATTGCAGTTTCTTGACTAATTCGTGGGTGTTGTTCTTTTGTAGAGATGCCATTTGTTCATCCATGGCCTTCTACCATTCTGATTTGTAAGAGCTTTCAATAGCTTCTTTATAACTCTTTGGTTCATCTTCATCCAATTCATGTGATTTGGCTAATGCATATGCGATAAAATCTGCATATCCAAATCTTTAAGGTGGTTTTATAATCCTTTTCTTTCTATCTTTGGTCAGTTGATATCATTATGCTTGAGTTTGTGAGACTTCTTGAGATTGTATTTCTTTAATCACCTCATGATCATCATCTGAGTGACTTGTATCATCTTCTTCTGATGCTTTCTGACTGTTGTGCTCCACCTCAAATTGTATCTTATTTTGACTTTCATCCCCATGTACAACATTCTCAGCAGGCTTCTTTTTGTCCAATACTTCCCTCTCATTGAGCACCACATCCCTACTAACTATGCACTTAGGCAGGTTGAGGTCTGTACACCACAGTTTGAATCCTTTAACACCTTCAGGATAACCAATGAACTGACCCTTAAGAGCTCTTGGTGCCAATTTCCCTTAACTTATATGTGCATATGCAAGGTATCCGAACACTTTGAGGTTTTCATAGCTTGTTGGTTTACCATGCCACACTTCATATGGAGTCTTGAAGTCAAGAACAATAGAAGGACTCAAATTTACTAGGTAGCATGATGTCAGTAAGGTTTCTGCCCACAGAGTCTTAGGGAGTTGTGATTAAACCAGCATACACCTTACCTTGTCCATCAATGTCCTGTTCATTCTTTCTGCCAAGCCATTTTTCTAAGGAGTTAACCTCACAGTTCTGTGCCTTGCAATGCCTTCATCTACACAATACTTGTCAAACCGCTGATTACAAAATTTAAGACCATTGTCAATCCTTAGTTTCTTCACCTTTTTGCCAATCTGGTTTTTAACTAAGCATTTCCACTCATTGAATTTAGCAAACACCTGATCCTTGTGCTTCAACACATAGACCCAAACTCTTCTTGAAAAATCATCAATTATAAACAGAAAATAACTATTACCACCAAGAGAAACTATTTGTGCAGATCCCTAAAGGTCATAGTGTATATAATCTAGGATCCCTTTGGTTGTGTGAGAGGATTTCTCGACACTTTTCCTAGTAGATTTTCCCAAGATACAATCTTCACAAAAATCTAATTCCTCAATATTCTCATTTCCCAAAACTCCCTGCCTATGTAACTCTTTTAACCCTTTGACACTCATGTGTCTTAGTCTTAAATGCCACAGCTTAGTATTTTCTTTTTCAGAATTTATAGAAACATTAGATAATCTAGTTATAGCTTCTCAATCTAAGACATAGACACTATTCTTTTTTAACCCTTCATTATAGTTGAAGAACCATTAGTAATCTGTAATTCATCAGATTCAAGTTTGATACTCAGACCCATTTGATCAAGCATTCCTAGTGAAATTAAATTCCTTTTCAACTCAGGAAGATACCTCACTTCATTCAACTCTCTAATGGTTCCATCTTATAATTTTAGACTTACATTTCCCATTCATGTGACTCTACATACTACAGCTTAGTATTTTCTTTTTCAGAATTTATAGAAACATTAGATAATCCAGTTATAGCTTCTCAATCTAAGACATAGACACTATTCTTTTTTAACCCTTCATTATAGTTGAAGAACCATTAGTAATCTGTAATTCATCAGATTCAAGTTTGATACTCAGACCCATTTGATCAAGCATTCCTAGTGAAATTAAATTCCTTTTCAACTCAGGAAGATACCTCACTTCATTCAACTCTCTAATGGTTCCATCTTATAATTTTAGACTTACATTTCCCATTCATGTGACTCTACATACTGCATTATTACCCATCATTACCCTTCCCCCTTCAATCTCACGATAACCAAAAAGATAATCCTTATAAGGGCACATATGGAAAGTACAACCAAAGTTTAGGATCCATTTACCTTTCTGCATATCCTTTGTAGCCACACATACACCAGCTAACTTATATCCCCTTTCTTCAACAGTGGCAGCATCACCATTCTGATCTTTCTTCTTATTCTTCAGTTCTGGGCAATTTTTCTTAAAGTGACCTTTATTGTGACACTGGAAACACTTCAGGTTACTGGTTTTGGATTTGTTCTTTCCTTGTTTCCTCTTCTTTGTATCATTCTTGTCAAACTTCCCTTTTACAATTAACCCATCTCTATCCTTCATATTGCCTGTCTTTTCTTGTAACTTTCTTGTATTCAAGGCTGCCTTAACTTCATCCAGTGATAAATTTTGTCTTCCATACATGAGGGTATCCGCAAAATTGGAGTATAACTGTGGAAGTGAACTCACCAAGAGAAGAGCTTTGCCTTCATCATCAAGCCCTTTATCAATTGTCTCTAAAATATCACATACTTTGTTGAATTCATCAATATGATCATCAAGAGAAGATCCATCAGCCATCTTGAGTGAAAACATCCTCTTCTTGATGTAAAGCCTATTAGCAAGAGATTTAGTCATGTATAACTTTTCAAGCTTTGCCAACAAATATGTTGCTGTCTTTTCTTTAGCAACCTCTCTGATTATAGAGTCACTAAGACTTAAGATAATGGTGCTTTTAGCTTTCTTGTATATATCTGCTACTTGCTCAATTGTTTTTTAAGATGAAGCTTCTTTTCCCTCTTTCTTGGCGACTGGTTCAGTTGCATCACCCAGCCCTTGAGTAATTAACGATGCTTCCATTTTAACATTTCACATATTGAAGTCATTCTTCTTATTAAACTTCTCCATATCAATCTTTGATGTTGCCATACTTGGATTTGATTTCAAGACCAAGTTCTGATACCAATTGTAGTAACTGAGATGCACGAAGACCAAGCAATCTCAGCCACAACCCAAGACCTCAAAATCAACTCAATCAAGATGATCTCAAAGAACAAACTGAATTAAAGCTTAATTTGAATCAACTAAACCTAAAGAAGCATAAACTAGCAACAATTAAGAACAAAGAATAAAAAACTAACAGAAAGAATCACAAAACAGCAAGCAATTACGTGGTTCAGCTAATTCTCGTTAGCTTACATCCACAGGATGATTTGACGATCAGCTTTATTGATTCTCAAAGATGATTTACAAGAGTTTTCAGAACTCATTACAAAAAAACAGAATAACTTCTCTCTTACAGCTATCTCTCTTTATACAACTTGCTACTCTTCTCAATTAGTTGCACCAGAATCAACTCTATTGAGCCGTTTGTAACAAACCCAGCTGGAAACCTAGAGAAACACGTGCGAAGCATGTGTAAACAACAGCACTTAACGAACTCAAGAAGCAATCTTTAATCACGTGTTTTGCTCGTGATTTCATTAAAACAAATGCCACCTTTAAAAGTCGTTTCATTGAGTAAAATAGATACCCATCAAAACGCTCCACATTTTGCCGTTTTGGTTCAAGTGATATAAGGTTCAAAACACACTCTAGGTTGCCGTTTTGATTAACTCTGATTTGCTTCACCAGCTGCACAACAACACCCCTAAACTTAATTAGCCCCAATGGACAGATAAATCCTCACCATGTTAAAAATGGACGATTAAGCTTTCTTGTTTAAGAAATGGATATTTATATCTCTTTTTTTTTTCTTTTTTATTAATGAGTATTCATCTATTTAGATGAAAATAGGTCATTATGTTACATTAATTTTGACAGTATATTATAGTAGATTAATCTTTGTGAGCACTATTATATATAGTACAGTACAACAGTCTCTTTATCTTCGTCCAACTAGGGGGGAAAAAATTGTGAAAAAGGGTTCCATAACAAAGGAGGTTCTGGCTATCTATTTATAAAATAATGAAAATGTTAGCCTCCTGTTACAACATCTTAAAGGTCTGGAATCCTTTTTCCAAAAATCAATTTGACGTTAAAGTATTGTATGTAATTGTCAATTTTATAAGAGTTCTTTTTCTGTTCTGTTCGTTCGGTTAAGCATGATGTGGGAACCCTGCAGGTGCTGAAAATTGACTTTCATGTCTATAATAATTGGCCATAACCAACAGCACTAATGATGCTTTGGCTTAATCTTTCTTAATTCCCTACCTTTGTAGACTACTTTTATATTGTTAGTCAAATGAAGAAAAAGAAGATAAAGACATTAATGTTCAGGATCAGCGGTTGTGGCTAGTATTGCCAAGCCACCTAAAAAAATAAAAATGGTATTGACTATTTTTTCTCGGATATAACCGGCCACGACTCAACGTACCCTGATTCAGTCAACATATATCGTGCTGGCTTTTGTACACAAAAGAATACTGGTTCTGTTTGGTAAAAACTAGTTTTGCACCTAATTATGAGATATTAAGTCTTGAGTTTGCAGTTAGTTAGATATCCAAACAGAATTGTTGGACATATCAATGGCAAAATAGTTGGAATCAAAAAAACAGACTGCAGGAGAGGAATTTCATTTTTTGGCAAAAATAACCTAACTGCTAAAGTGGGGTTTTCGTACTAATCCTCCGTTTGTGATAAACTTTTGTGCTTTGATGTATGTTACTGGTGGTACCCGCCTAAACTATTCCATTTCTGCAATGTTCAGTAATTCACAAGGACAAGGGGTGTGTGGAAAGCACGTGCATGTTTCTTAAATTGAAGTCCATATACATACGATACTACAAAAAGGCCAGCATCATAACAACTCTACGCAAAATCCTCATTCAGCAACCAGTAGATTCATGGAAATCAATGCGTAGATACAAATGGATTGATTTCCCCCACTTTTCCATTTTTCAACTTGGATTAGTGAAAGCCGGAATATAATATATACATGGGTACGCACCAAAGAATTAACAAGAGATAACACAAGAGCACTCAAGTGTAGAGTGGCAAATCTTCCCAAGAATGTGGTTGTCTCCTCACCTTTGAATGGATTTCCCAATCTTTATCCATGTCATCACCTGCAAATTTCATACAACTCTAACAAGAAACACAGTTTCCACCTTCACCTTCAACTTTTGTGATAACTATAGGAGAACTTGCAGAAATCACATTTTCACTGTATCATGTAATGGTAAGTTCGGCAAATCTTTAGGTTCCAAATTGTGTTCAAAATGCCGCATTAGGACACTTTGTGAACAAGTAAATGGTACACAGTAAATTGAAGTACTTAACAGGACATCTAGAGATTTTTAAAAGGAATGGGCTAAACTTTTTGCCATTATACAGAATTTGCAGATTACAGGGCTTGAATTTTAAAAAAAAAAAACCAACAAAAGAGAGGGTATATCGGGAGAATTGCATCCTTTGTTCTTCCAATCCTCCCTCTCCACGTGTCTAATTGAAGTTCATCTATAATAGTTAGTTACTAAGCATCTTTACACAAGTTTTTCCCATGCCTCAAGGTTTTTGTTCTTCTAGGAAGAAGCCTTGGTAACATCTTTGCTTGATCTATTATACTTCATATGGCTATTAACGAGCTGTCCAGCTGCAAGAGCAGACATGAGTGAGAGCTCTCCAGCAAGAACAGAACCAGCTATGATGGTAGCTAGCAGCCTCGAGTTTGCTCCTGGTGACTCTTTGTTGGCACCTTTGACCCCTAGTAGGTTCAAACATGCTGACTGTGATGCAAGCTGAGTACCACCTCCAACTGTTCCAACCTGAAGGCAAATATCAAATAGCAATCTGAGAGACTTTAGGCATTTCACATAGTATCTCAAAACATTCCTCAATTGGCCAGTTCCTAGGAAGAATAGCTAATATATGGATTTCATCCACCAATTTTCTGACAAAGTCTAGTCACAAATTGATAGTCCACCAACAACCATTATTTTATAGCAAAAATGTAAGATAGAAACAATGACCTCAATGGAAGGCATGGTGACAGAAACGTGAAGATCCTTGCCATCATTAATTGCTTCCATCATTGTGATACAGTGAGAACTCTCCACATTTTGAGCAGGATCTTGGCCGGTGGCTATGTGGACAGCGGTGACGATGTTACTGGCATGGGCATTGAAGCCACCAAGAGCTCCAGCCATCGCAGAACCAGTAAGGTTCTTGAGCATATTAAGCTCCACCAAGGCATCCACATTAGTCTTCAATACCTTTCTGACCACATCACCCTTAATTATGGCCTCACAAACCACGGACTTGCCCCGTCCTTCAATCCAGTTGACAGCAGCAGGCTTCTTGTCGGAACAGAAGTTACCTGAATTACATGCAACACAGTACAAACGGAAATTAGATTACTATGGTAGAAATGGAAAAAGGAGAGGAACTAATAAATAGTAGAGTACCAGAAATGCCAATGACATCCATGTCGGGGAACTCAGCCTGGAGGAAATCCAAAACATTTTGGACAGCTTTGGAAACCATGTTCATTCCCATAGCATCACCGGTGCTGCAAGTAAATCTGAGGTAGAGATTTTTGCCAGCAATAGCACATTTGATGGTCTGAAGTCTAGCAAATCTACTAGATTTATTGAAAACCAAAGATAAAGGATCGAAATTGACAGGATTCTCCAGGAACAACTTCAACTCAGCAGCTCTCTTAGCACTCCCAAATCTAACAACGGGAGCTCTGGTCATCCCATCTTTCAACAAAACACCCGTAGCTCCACCGGACAAATGAATAGCTTTACAACCCCTGTTCGTACTTGCCACCAAGCACCCTTCCGTGGTGGCCATGGGAACCGAATACTCCCTCCCGTCAAGCAACAACGGCCCCGCAATACCCACAGGAATCTGGACATAACCGACCGGCATCTCGCAACACTGCCCTAAAATGGACCCGTAATCAAAACCCTCCAATGGCAAACCATGCAATGACTTGCCAGTTGATCTCTGCAAAGCCTCCCGCCTGATCGCCGCAGCCCTACGGCAATCCCCTAATTTGGATTCCAAAGAGTAGGACGGCGTCGTCCCATCCACCACAGACTTGATAATCTCCTCATCCTCTTCGGTCGTAAACGTCAGCGTATTGGGATCGTGATCGATGATTAAATTAGGCAGTGGCTGTGGCTGTGGCTGTGGCGGAGTCATGACAGCGGAACAATCTAGGGCTTGGCCACATGGTAAATTCCGAGAATCTTCCTTCATGATGACGTGGCTATCCTCTTCCTCTAAGTCTTCGGAAGCCCACACGTCAGCAGAAGGTCGGAGGATTGACTGAACGAAGTCTATTCCAAAAAACCCCAGCAGATAAATACACGAAGCAACGAAGGCTACAATGGCCACCATCTCGGAGAGTGTCACGACGTGGAGAGGCGTCGAATTGCGAATCTTCTCGCGCCAACGGGAGAGCAAGTAGTAAACGACGGTGAAGAAGAGCGTGAAGAACAAGGCATTGATGATGTACAGAGGAAGCGGCAGCTGCGCGTGTGTTTCTTCCTCTTCTATTGTTTTGGAATGAACCGGTTTGGCAGTGGCAATCGATCTCCGACGGACTTCCATTTTCGTGGTTAATGGCGACGGCCGACGGAGGATCCCTTGGCGGATAGTTAAAATAAAATAATAATGTAGCAATAGCAGTGCTTTACGACACCGTTTTGGATGGAGCACTTCTCTTGTCTCGAGTTTGACAGATGAGGAAGTTGATGCTGTGGGCGCGCGTTTTTATAGAGTTAATTGGTGGGAAGAATGGGGGAGGGGTCCACACGTGTAGAAGGAATGATGTGGGGCGAATGGCACGTGGGGAGATGTAACATGTAACGCAAGCCGTGTTACGACTTACGAGGAGTTTAATCTAAGAGTCAAAGTTTCAAGGTGAGTGGGGTGCCTATTCCGACTGTGGTATTAGGAATAGGAATAGGAATAGGAATAGGATTGGAAGGATGATGCCACTGCATGTTGGTTTGCTGTTTGTTGTTTTAATTAATTACTTAATTAATTGTTCCATTTTCCAACCAAATTCCAAGTTCCAACTCACAGCTGCTGCTGCTTTTTGTTTTTTGTTTTTGGTCCCGGCCGGACACGCGGACCGACCATACAAACAGCATGGCTAATGGCTAGGACCTAGGAAGTGTATTGACGATTATTGATTACGGTTGTTGTAATTTGTAACACTTGTAATCGATCATACACATGATTTTATAACAAGAGAATAACAACTAAACTACCATATACTGCCATGTAAATATTGTTGTTTTCTCTCTCTAATATCTATATCTATGTAAATAACAACTAAACTACCATATAAGACCAGGTTAAGAGATAAACTTTTAAACATTAGATTAGTTATTAGATTGAGGATAACAAGCTTGTTCAGGTCTAAAACCAACGAGGGGTTTGGAGTTTCAGTAAGAACATTGCATGTTTTGAGGATTTTATGCTTTAATTTACCATGATTTTCTACTCCGATGACCGATTCTTGCCCTTTTATACGTCTGTCTATCGTTACTCTTGTAATTATTCTGTTTATAAATTTATAAGAGAAAGAAAAGAGAAAATCTTAAATAAAAGAAGAAAGAGAATTAAACATTAAAGATGTGAGAAAGAAAAATATTAATAAAATTTATATGAGGAAAGAGGAAAATATTAATGAAATTAATAACCCATGTCATCTAATCTTGACCTTTCATTTTGATATAATCTAATGATTGAAAATTGTGTTTAAACTTGGGTTTAAGAGTATGTTTCTTGAACTTGCCCCAATATATTGACTCCCGCTTTATATTATAAGTTGAAAAAGTTTCCCAATATATAAAAGTTTCTCATAGCGGCTGGAGCCAAATATTCTAAGGTGATGTTTAGTTGGAAAGAGAGGAAGGGATAGAGGAAAGTAATTAGAATTCTTTTCTCATTTCCAATGTTTGGTTAACTATAATATATAAGAATTTAATTTCCATTATAATTTAATTTACATCATAATGTGGAATTTAGATTCCAAATTAAAGAGCGATGAATTTAAATTCCACCTTTATTGAAATCCAAAACATCCAAAATTACCCCTTATATCTTTTATTAACTTGTTTAATGTTATCAAATACCTATAATTTATAATTTTATTTTATCAATTTAATTTTGTAGATAATTAACTTTATATTAATAAAATTTAAAGTAATGATTTAAAAAAATTAAATAAAATCACCTTATTTATTTAATTAATTTGCAAAAATAGAAAATTCAAATTTAACAGTCACCGGGCCGCCACTTCCAGTACCATTGGATTCGTCGACCAACGATCAACGTCATTACATTGTCATAGAGGTCAAAAAATTGATTTATTTTTTTCAAATTCGATTAAAAGATTTTGAAAACTTTCTAACTTTCTCATAACTGGACAAATATCAAGTATTTCGGCCAAATAAGTTGCTTCAATCTAGATATCATCAATTTCTTATCATTTTCATGTAATTTTTTAGTTGAAATGAGATGGTAGCATGGTGGCCGAGGGCTCTGGCAGTGGCTTCGGTTTGGTTTTTGAAATAAAAATTTAAAATTATAATATATTAATTAAGAAATTATTTATATTATGTCATAATTTATTTAGAAACAAATTAAATTAATTATAAAATAAAATATGTTAATAAATTTTTTAAATAGAGTTTAATTATACATCATCATATTATTTAAAATATTTTTTATTAGTTATTTATATAGCACATTAAATAAATTTATTGTTTAATTTTTTTGAATCATTTTTATGATAGATATTGAAAGTTTAACACTGAAGGGTGAAATTGTCCAATTTAAAAATAAGGCATTTGTTTTCTTTGTATAATTTTGCAATAAATCAAACATTAGAAAAGAATTTCACTATACTCTCCTTTCCTTTCTTCCACTTTCCTCTCTTATCATTTCTTTACTTTTCTTCAAACTAAACACCACCTAAGACAATAACAAAATAATAAAGGTTTTCAATAGAAAATAAATAGACATAGCAAACAACGTTCTTATTATACATGTACACTTTTTAAGAGTAATGATTAAGTGTCAGTGATGCTCATCTTATAGTCAGTGCCACACGAAGTCGAAAAAAAAAAGTGATCATATTTCTTTTAAAATTTTTAAACATGTAAAAATAAATGAGAGTGTTTGGTGTTTAGTTTAAATTGAAATGTTATTGATGACATAATAATTGGGATACAAGTATCTCAACTGAGTAAGCATGGCACCACTCTTATTTCAATTCAGTTAAACATTTCACTAAAAATTGGTTATTTATTACTCAACACTCCTTTGATAGATTACAATTGATTTTAAATCTTCATCTCTTTTAAATTTTCCTTTTACAAGCAGGGTTCTTGATAGATTTTTGTTACTCCCTTTCCTTTGAACTGTCAAAACAAGAATAGAAAAAAAAACACTTGTTCAAAAGTAAATGTAACATTTTCATAATACTAAATGCTCGTTTAGTCTTCATGTTTAGGTTAAGTATTCGTTTAGTTCCTATATTTTAAAAAATATCTCAAGATACATTTACTATTGAATACGTGACACTCATACCCTTATATTTCCTTTGCTTTTATAATAATACCCTTACTACAGTTTTAAAGCAATGTTCGATAAATTTGCAATAATCTTGCTAATGATTATTTACAACAAATTAATTCTAAATGTAAAATAATAACAAAAAATTTATTTTTTTATAGATAAATTAATTAATATCCCCAAGAATATTGTTGTAAGGGTATAATTGTAAAAGCAATGAAAAAAGGACATGAGTGTCATATATTCAACAGAAAATGGTGTCTTGAGATATTTTGCAAAATATAAGTACTAAACAAGTATTTAGCTCAAAATATATGGACTAAACAAGCATTTACCATTTAATAAAAATATAATTATGTGTTATTTTTCTTAAACCCAAACATACAAATAAAAAATAATTTAAAATTATGTCTATTGCAGTTATTATATAATAAAAAAATATTTTTATAATAAAATTTACCAAACATACGTATTTTACTTTTCAAACTCACAACAACCTCAACAATATAGTTTACCAAATATCAAACTACTTTTTTAATCAGCAACTTATTTCATCCGTATAGCATAAACATTTTATTTCATCAACCACCACGATCTCAAACTGGCACGTAATTTCTAAAATGGATCAAAGTCTCATTCTCTCTAGAGTAAATGATCTCTTAAAGTTTCATTTTTATTTGAAGAGTCAAACAATAACTACTATAACTAATACAATAATAGGACAATCTACCGTACATCGTCCCTAATATTAAACAGTCACATTTTATAAGCTGCTTCACACATTTTTCATTATATATACAATACTTTTTTATTATAAATTCATATTTTTTTATTGTAAGATATGGGTCAAAAATTTTGAAAATGTAACAAAAAATATGGGATGGTGTAACTCATTGAAGTGGATGCATGATAGATATAATTGACAAAATTATTTTCTCTTTCAAATACAGTAAAAACCACTATGCAGTGCTACTCTATATAGGAATAAATTTCTATATAGTTATAAAAAATAATAGTCCCAATTTGGGCTAATTATAAACAAGAACAAACTTCATATTGCATTAAATTATGATTTATTAAGATCAAGAAAATTGCCTCTACATAATAATAATTATTATATATATATACACTACGTTACATTAAAGGTTTAAAATGCAATAAAATATTTTTCTAAAGTTGCTTAGGACAATGATTTATTCTCTAGAGTTGTTACCAAATTATTATATAATCTTTATAGAAATTACATTATGAGAAAAACATTAAAGAGAATGCAAATGTTTAGACTTTTAAAATGACTTTACATGTTCTCAATTGAATAAGATTAATGTAGCGTATACTTTACCTTTATATCACTTGAATTAAGGATAATTAAGTCAAACTAATAATTTTTATTATCACACCTCTATTAAGCTATAACCTTCTCATAGTAATAAAAATAATTTAGCCCCAACATTTGATAATAGAGATTTAGGGAAGAATCAACGAACACTTAAAATTACATTTATTTTTACGCTCATATTCACTCAAATATTGTAGTTTATAAAAGTAATCACTTACTACTTTTATAAACTGCTGTTAGTTTTGCAAGCTGTTTATCTCAGCAAACTGAAACATTCCATTACTGTTTTCCCACCTTAATTTTGATACTGTCGATGCTGTTAATGGCTATTGATGTCACGATAGATATGAATATCCACTTTATACCAAGCCCGTTACATTTTAATAAAAATTTCAGATTTGATCATTAACATAATCAATAATTGTTAGGCTACATTAAACTACTAAAAAAAAATTGGTACTTCTTTGAATATCTCATTTTCATACATATGCAAATTTCGCTCCCTTTTATTTAAAGTTTCAATTTATTCTTTTAAAGACAGGTTTTCAATTAAAAATTAGCGGTTATTATTGAAATATTGATAATTAATCTGAGTAATGTAAAATATGGAGATAAATCAGTTAAATTGGGTGACCACGTATTACATTAAAATTAATCATTTTTAATTATTTTTACCTTAGACATTTAGATCTTTTCAAATGAGCCCTGTTTGGGATTGTTATTAAATTGATAAAAGTAATTTATTTCATTTTTTTTTAAAAAGTACTTGGTTAATTTTTAAAATATGGGAATTTTATAATTTCTCTATTTTCACAACAGCTTCTAAAAAACATGTATGGCGCTGCTTTTTTAAAAGTAACTTATCAACTATGTACTAGATTATTATTTAATTTAATGAAAAGACAATTAATAATCCTCTCAAAATTCTTATTACAATAAATTTTATCAAAGACATAAACACTTATTTTGAAAAGGATAAGGATTCTCTCCTAATATTTTTTCTCCTAATCTCTCTTAGTAAAAGAAGTGATTAATAATGAATTTTCAATTTTAATGTTTATTTCCAGTTAAATCAACTTTTTTCATTAAATTTAAAAAATTATAAAAGATTTAGAGAGAAAAAAATACTAAAAAAAAATCCTAATCCTTTTGAAAATCACATCACTCTAACATCAATTTTTACTAAATATCTAACTACTTTTTGGTTTTATACTTTTAATTAATTATTTCATCAGCTCAGTACAAAAAAAATTATTTTATAACTAGCGGCAATCCTAAATTGCTTCCAATTTGTGTCTGGTCCCACTTTGATTTGAGGAATAATCATGTCAAAATTATGAAAGATTCTGTTCACAAATATGTCAAAACTTTATCACAATATATCTCATTTTTATAATATTTCATAAGGATCGCGAATCATAATTAATATATATATATATATATATATATATATATATATATATATATATATATATATATATATATATAAAGCGCTTTCTATATATTATTATAAGTAGTTTGAATCAATTAATTATTTAGTCATGTATTTTAAAAATTACTAAAAAAGTATCTGTAGTTATTTCTATATATTACAAAACAAAATATATTATATTGAAATTTGTGTTTCTTTTTTCTGTTAGTTTATCCCTGACTTTAATATAATCAAAGATCTCTGATTGGAATATAAATAAATAAATAAATAAATATATATATATATATATGTTTATATGTATGTATGTATGTATGTATGTAAAATGAAGATTACCTCCTATTGTTTGGAGAAACAAAGTAAAACCTCCCTCATATTTTAAAATAGGTTCAAACCCCTTAAAGTTATAACGGTGTTAGTTTTATATCTTATTTATTATTCTACCCATAGTGTTGATGTTAGCAATAAAATGTAAATATTTTGAGAATTTTTTAAAACATAATGACGTATATGTCCTTAATGATTAAATTAATTTAGCAAAGAAGTGTAAATTATGGCAAAAATTACCGGCAGGGGAAATATCATAAATACACCTAATAGTTAAAATCGGCGTAGCATTCCATAACATGCCTTAAGTATATGAAATTTGAGATTCTAAATATAACGATAGAACATAACAGAAAATAATTCAAGGAAAGATCCAAATATACAAGCTAATAAAGGCAAATAAATATATGGATGGAATTATAGTTCACCCACAATTGATTGCAAATGAATAATATATAATAAATTAAAGAGAGAAAAAAAATCACTATATGAAAAAGAAAATATAGGCAACTACTAACAAAATAATAAATCACACACACTTGCTATTATTTGATGAGAAATAAAAAATAGAGATTGCATAATTAGCATAAGCAAGCCAGCAAGCAACAATAACCATTGTTGTATACAACAAAAGGTGCATGGTATGGGTCAGTTTATACATACTTCTCTAATGAAATTAGTGATTGTGTGCCAGATTAAGAAATAAATAAAATATATCAAATTTATTATGTTCATTTAGATGAATACTTTATGCAATTACTAGGAGTATTTATAACATTTTCCCAATTTATAACTTTTCTCTATACTTGTAATAATCCCTTTAAGGGTATTAAGTAATTTTACTCCTTCAAAGAAATGATAATGTAGAGAATTATAATCATGTACAGTCCTCAAGGAATGTTCCATTTCTCAATCCTGTGAAAATTAGTATTGAGAAGATAACAATAAAATTCTTTTATCGAGGATCCTATAAATCAAATCGAATAAATGGACCAGGTGCACATGTCATTCTTCTTGCAAATTGTTATTCAAGAACATAATAAGGCACGCAAAAATTAGATCTTAAAAGATTGAAAAGAAAACAACTCAATCCAGAAAGTAATTGGAAACTATCATAGATTAGACTTGAAATTATCACTTTAACTATTACAAGCGCATATTATGTCCAAAAGTAAAATCAAGTAGAACCACTAACTATTTATTAAGCAATTTAAAGACATGTTAATGAAAGAAAGTGTCAATAATTTTATAATCCCTCATGGGTTCTTAGTATTCTTTCATTATATATATTTTCAAATTTCTAAAATCAATTTGATTTGGCTTGGTAGGTTGCTACTTCAAGAGCATTTGAGCCATATCAATTTTTTTTTAATTTAATTATATATATGAACTTTCTACAATATTTCTTCAACTCTTAATAATAATATTTTTCCTTTATATTGTTTATGAAACAAATTCATAGTCATCTTTACATAAAATTTATAATTTTTTCTCCTATAGGGAAATGATATATGATGAAGGAAAATTACTTATATTTAATTTTGCTGTCCTTCCAAGATAAGATAATGAACAATATCACCAATTTTAGTATAGTTTTTCAGGAACATATAATTAAAGAAATTTTCGTTAGAGTGCAATCCTTTGAGGATGTATTCTAATTATTTTTCATTCTATATTACAGTATTCACACTTCAATATGATTTTTTTTTTTAATTCCAAGAATATAAAATACATAATAGCAATTGAATATTATAATAAAAATTATCAAACAATAACAATATCAATGAATAGAACATTAGATAAACATTGCAATATATACAAATTCATAGATCCATTCTCCTAAATTATAGAAAAACATGTAAATATGATTTTATACGAAGTCTAGATAGTTCAATTCATACCTTTTATGATTAAAATCAAAGGAGAGAAATTTACCATACCACCTTTTTTGTTAAAGACTCGTGCTGATAACATGTTAAATTATTCATCAATTAGGAACATGTTTACCTATATCTTTAACTAACCTGACCCTTTAAAAAAAAAAAAACAAACCTAACCCAATGATATAAACGAATGGGCCTCAAATCCAATGACCTGCATTCAACAACATGTCATACTCTAAACATAATAAAACAATACAAGTCTTAATCATCCTCAAACTCAAATCTTACAAGGTAGGGTAAATTTTCCTAATTTAATTATACTTATGATTATTTCTCTTATATAAAGAGGCCACCATTCAAAGTCACAGAAGAGGAGAAATAGCCATATTGGAGGAGAGGATACAATATCCTCCAAGCCTTTCAATTACTTTCTTTTCTCTTTCCTATTATTTATTTATTATCGAGTCGCTATCAATTTCTGACTTAAACATCGAAGGGTCTATGTCGGTAATATCCTCTGCAACCCTTAATGGGTTATTATTTTTAGAATTACGACCACTGAGCTCTTCACTCTTAACAAGGGCAATCCCAAAGACATCAAGCGCTCTCAAAGTCTATTTCTCAAGTAAAAAAACTCTTTCTCAACTCTTCCTTTATGGCCAAACTTTTGGTATCAACAAAACATAACAATATAGCAAGAAAAAGATAGAGCAAATAAGAGACACATCAATAGTGTAGAAATCACTTTTATTCATTTTCAAGTATATACAAAAGAAGGAGCAAAGACCTCTTTTTATAATGATATAACTACAAAGAGGTGAGTAAAGATCATAAATATTAAAGATAATAATCCTTAAACTATGGAAATAATGGGAGTTATAAGAAGGTTAGATGTTGCTTGTAAGTAGATAAAAGGTTTCTTTGATGAACATTCATATTATTATAATTATTTCATAATATATAAATATATATGTTAAAATTCTAATAATAGACGGTCAATTCAAATATCGACTAATATGGGAGACACAATTAGGGTGGTTCAAAAGAAGAACCTTTGAGACAAGAAAGTGCGGCCAGAGGCGAATCCACCTCATGACTAGTGGAGGCTCAAGGAGCTGCTGGCGAAAATAATTTTGAGAATATAAAACAGAAAATTATTTGAATTACTAATTAGCCCTCGTTAAATCTATTAAAGTAACCCTTTAAATTTACAAAAATAGCTCCATAAACTCATAAAATTTAAATTTTAACATTGAAAATGATAAAGGCTGTTTTACTATTATTTAACTTAGCACCGTTAAATATATTAAAATAACTTGTATAAACTCATTATCTCATAAAATTTTAATTTTCACATCTTATCATTATGTTATTTAAGCCCCCAGTCCACCAACCTGCAGCCAAAACCATTGTCAATTTGCCAACCTCTTTGAGATGCAATTACCACCCAGATGACCAGATCAGATCAGCTTCTTTCATCAAGCGTCTTTAGACTCGGTCAATTATAGGAATTTTATTACTTGAATGAGTTCCAATTAAGTACCGACTAGCACATAATCATTAGTTGCTTGAAAAATAGGAATCGTCAGCCACCATGGAGTTTACACACTAAAGCGGCTGATCAATCGTTTAAGTTGGTTAAAAGGGCATTAATTTTTTATTGCTTTCATATCTACTGAAAGGCAGTTTTGTGGCGAATGTCTCAACTAATTTCGGCCTTTTTCATATTAAGCTACACTTGGTGGTATTGTATACCTGTGATTTTACTAGGGATATTTTTACTATTTTGTGTTATTCATTTTTTGGTTAATTAATAATATTTATTTTTGGACTCGCACCCAAAAAAAAAAAAAACTTAGCATATAATGACCGATCACGTACTCACATACTATTAATTATGCAAATTTACATTCTATCATATATATTTTCACATCATATGAAACCGTTTATACTGTAATTCGAAATCGGAATCTTTATATGTAGTAAAAAAAAAAACACTGTAGTATTCATTAATTATTCAATTGACGATAAGAAAAATTATAAACTGAAGTGAGTGGTGAAATTAATGATTATATTAAATCTCCCCTTTGCTTTCTGCTCTGGTACGATTTCATTAGGACGTGTGTGAATGGAATTTTCAATCCAAATTTCATGTGAGTTGACAATGTTAGGACTTAAGTTTTTAAGATCAATTAATTTCTTTAACATATGTTAAATTAGTATTAATAATTAATTTCACTAAAACAAGTTCAATCTTATCCCTCATTACATTAACCTTAGAAATTGCAAATTTTAATCCAAAATCAAAGTCATGTACACGAGCATTCAAATGTTCCCAACAAGAAAAAGAACAAAATTAGTTAATTGTTGAAGGCAATACGACACTTAAGGTAAGAATGAGTCAATGAGTAGGAAAAATGACGCCGATCGAGGTGGATAATGGACTTTTAAATTTAGTTAAAATTAATTAAAACCCTAATAGTCAAGTAAAAGAACAACTCAACTGTTTGTTTTTGTTGGGTACAATTTCACTGGGGCAAATTAATTTGAAGGTTGTGAATTGGGATCCTGTAATTAATCCTCCACAAACTGAATTAGGCATGAAAATCCAGGATATGGATAAGTCATAGATTAAAAAATTATTATTATTTGTTATGTCTCCACTTCTTATTCCTTTTACACTGTCATTAATTACCCAAAGAGCCAGAACTCTCCTTTATCAATCAATATATTTACTTTTATCAAAATCTTTCTTCAGGCAAGTGATCCATTTTGATATTCAATTTTTAATTTTATTATTTTTTGAATTTACATTGTTGTGTCGAGTTTTGAATTTAGGCAAGTTGTGAATTTACATTGGCATTTATAAAGTTATAGTGGTTAAGTGATTGATAATTTTATTTTTAATGAAGAAAAATGAAAAAAAAAATAGGTAAATGCTCCATTAATACGTACGGTTTGAGTCAATTACTCCATTCGAGATGGGATCTCGAAACCCAATCGAGATTTGGAAAATTTTGCTAACCTTACCATCACATAATAAATAGTTTGACTATTAGAACAAAAAGGGAGGAAAAAAAACAAAAGAAAAGAAAGAAGATTAATTAATAAACACAGAACGAACAGATTATGAATGAGTTATAACAAGAAAGAGGAGAAAAAAAAGAGTAGACAATGGAAAAATAATAAGATTATGAATGGAAATGATTAGCAAATTGATTAGGGAATGAGTTGTTGGATTTTTAAACAGAAAAATATAAACAACTAATAATTAAAAAATATAAATAAAGAATAAAATCAATTACACAATATAAGAATTTATGTGAAAAACTCTAACACCAAAGAAAAACCACAACCGCTGAAGATGACCGGAAAAAAATTATTATGTGAACAAATATTAAAATCACTTTAATATTTTCCTCACACCAAAAAATCCAATAATATCCAAATTTCTCAAAAGACCTATCATTTCCTCACACTAGAAACTATCTATTTGCAGAAAAAGTTGAGTAAGTGAACCCAACTTTCTTATATATAATGATTATTTATTGTAGAAAAGTATTCATTTCTTTATTTAAATTGTATTCCTCCTTGAATAAGTTAAGTCCTAAAAGGAAATTACTTATTCTTAAAATAAAATCCTCCTAAATAAGAAAATATCTTAAGAAATCTCATAATAATTAGAATATAAATTCTTATTTAAAAAATGAAACATATTTCTTAATATGAATATTGTAGCAAATGAATGGTCGTCACACGAAATCTATCTTCAATTCATTCAAGACTTATATGTCGTGTTTACTTCTTGGATTGGAGTAAAAATTCTGAGATTGGAAGTATGGAGTGGGGGTGGAAATATGGTGTTTACTTGCACTAGAATGAAAGTGTAGACTGCCAATCAAAATCCCGATTGTGTGTTTACTTTGTCTTAGATTAGGAATAAATTGTTATCAATTATAGTTTTACCCTTATATAAAGAATATGTAGCTTTTATTTAGAAAATGAACAAGAAAATATATTTGTACAATAACCTATTTATTTTATTATTAATTTTAATTATATAAATAATAATAATTATTAATATTTTCAATAATATAAATTAAATATTTTATTAATTTTATTTTAATTATTTAAACTAAAAAATTTTAGCTCATTTTATATATGGTAAGATTGTAATTTTTTTAGATTTGTTAAGGACATTTTCGAAATTAATGGTGTGCTTATGTACTGGAGTGAGAGTGGGGAGTGTAGCGTCCTCCCACTCCATTGTTTACATACTAATTTAAGGGTCAGAGCGAGATCCCACTCTGTGGGTTCCACCAACTTTTGAAGTGAAGAGTGGCACTCCCACTCCCATGGGAGGAGATAGGAGTCTCACTCCCACTTCTTTGATTTCTTAAAATGCCCTCAACCAATTTAAAAAATTATATATTAACATTATATATATATATATGTCACATATAACAAATAAATAAATACTCATAAATATTATGTCTATGAAATTTCATAAAATAAAAACCGAATTGATTTTGAGAGCACATATGTCTAACAAGAGGGTCATTAAAAAAAACGAGGAATTGAAGAAAAACTAAAAAAAAAAAAACTTAAAAATAGAAATGAAGGGATAGCATTCTAGGTGGAGAGCGAGAGAGGGGGGAACTCTATCCCTGGCCGAAAACGATGGCTGCTTAATTACGAGTGGTGTAAGTGTAACAATAAGAAGTTGAAAATAGTGAGGACTTTTGGTGGTGATCGTGTGGTCTCTACTTGAATGCACTATATATTTTATTGCTCTTAAACACGTACATTGCATGCATGCATGCATGCATAACAATCACTTCTTGTCTATTACAATAATACAATGCCAGCGTGCATGCATCAGCATGGACATTGGCATGGCATATGGATTATATATAGAGAATCAATCACAATCATAATGCTCAATTATGATGTGCATTTTATATATATATATATATATATACTTTATACATACTGTACTCGTAATGCTTTGTGAGCCAATTATCAAGGCTAGTGTATTACTAAATTATAAAAGTAAAAACTTATAATATACTTATCTACATAACCGCGTATATGTCTTCAAAATCCCAATGTGTTAAAGGTTTGTCTAGTCAAAGAAAAAAATCATTAATAACCCCTTATATTTTATTTATTTTTATAAAATAATAGAGTTTTTATTTTGTTCTCAAGTATGTCCCTAATTCAAATTTTTTTTTTCAATTGGTGTTAGTGACTTATTTTATAAAATGATTAAATTATAGATTTATTGAATAAATTGAAATCATTAGGGGACTAAATTGTTATTACTGCTTTAACTTATTATGAAAAAATGTTAATTGAAAGAAAAGTATATCAATATATTATAACATTGTCACTAGTATTACAGTAAAACCTCTCTATAATGAAACTCTATATGAGAATAACGTGTCAGAAATTATAGTAAAAATGTTGAAATTATAATTGTATTTACAATTGTAATTTACAACTAGAAATTACACACATTGATGGATGTGATATAAACCTAATATAATTAGGTTTTCACTAATTGATAGAGGTGAAATATACCTAATTCCTTCCACTTATAAATTGATGTCACATTAATAAGTTAATTAAATCAATTAGTGCTGATAGCACTTGATAATTGATTTGACATAAACCTAAAATTAGGTTTAGTGCTTCTTCCATTATCATGGTAATAATTATTACTTATCGTCAATTAGTGCTCATAGCACTTAATAATTGATTTAGTGCTTGCTCCATTATCATGGTAAAAATTATTACTTATTATCAATTAGTGCTTATAGCACTTGATAATTGATATAGTGCTTCTTCCATTATCATGGTAATAGTTATTACTTATTGTCAACTCGTGCTTATAGCACTTGATGATTGATTTAGCGCTTCTTCCATTATCTTGGCAATAACAATCACTTTTAAATACTAAGTATTTTGTAAAAGGTGATGGAAGTTGATGAAAAATCTAGATAAAAAGATTGGAAGAAAAGAAAGAAGCTTAATTGTCAAAATGAATGATTTAATGCTTAATCCAAATTAAGCAAAGTAGCTAAAGAAAATTGCTTAAATCCCTCACACGCCCACACGTGTGTTTCCTCGATTTGTGGAGATTAGAAGGAAGATGAAAGTTATTTGAAGTCTCTTCGATATATTCATTTGGGGAAAAAAATTGAGTTAAGAGCATTTAACTCTTAAGGTATGAATTCTATTTATTCTAGCAACATATTTAAATAAAGATCCTTATAAATGGTTTGGTTTCCGCATTAGAACCAACATACCGTCCATGTAATCATAAAAAATTGTAGGCCTAATTTAGGCTAATTATAAATAAGAATAAATTTCACACTGTAATAAGTTAAAATTTTTCTAGATTACTCTTAGGAAACTTGTCCTCCACTCAGTAATAATTATTTGTATGTTGTAAAAAATATATGGTATATTATGTTAAAGGTTTAAGATGAAATAAATATTTTTCAAAAACTATTTGGGACAATGATTTATTATTTAGAGTCATTAGCAAATTCTTGTACAATATTTATATAATTTATATTGAGAGAAAAACATTAAAGAGAATGCAAATATTTAGATTTTTAAGATGACTTTGTATATTCTTGACACTACATAGATACATGTATTAATTTCTTAAAATTATGTCTATTTTTTTTTATCAATATCTATACATTAGATTTGATATGCTCCACTGCTTAATTATTAGTGTAGTGCATACTTTACCTCTGTATCACTTCCACTAATTATAATTAAGTCAAAACAATAGTTTTGTAACTATACCTCTTTTATATTATAATCTCCTCATAGTAATTAAATTAATTTTGTCCCATATTCTGACTATAGAGAGGTTTTACTATAGAAAGTTAAAAAAATTAACATGTAGTAACAATTAAATTAGCCTATATTATATTTAGACACCAAGAATTAAATTGGCCTTTATTTTCTTCTCCCTTCTTTAGCTCCATCAAGTTCATTGATGCCAGGCCTTTGAGCTTGAAGGTGTTAAATCTAAAACGAGTACTCCCATACTCATTATCTTTTTACTTTTTACTTTTTTCGTAAGAAGATTTTGACGCTTTTTTCACGTGGGGAAACTTTGTGAGGATGTGAGGGTTGACACAATAGGATTTAGAAACAAGGTGCTTACGAGTGCGATGCTTTGTAAGTGTTCATGTGATTCATCGTAAACTCACATTATTTGATATTAAATTATTTCATCTACGTGTGGATATAATCATATGTCGAAGTTTTTACCCTAGTTCGTGAAAATCAAAGGTTTTCTCGTAGAGAACATCTTGTGATAATTTATATTTATTCATTGTGTTCATTATCTTATAACTTGCAATTGGAGGAAGTTGGTTGATGTTGTTGACTCATATATATATATATATATATATATATATATATATATTGAAAGTGCTTATATTGATGGGAAGTTGTTGGGAGTTTTTGTGTTGATACTATCGGTCGGGAATGTTATTTACCTGATTGCATTTGAGTGAATCATATCCATTTGAAGAAAAACTCTAGAATACATCAGAGATAATACAACCAATTAATGCATGCATACCATGTGTATTTAAATTTAATGTAACCACTACTTACTTGTATTATGATTTTTTAAAATAAATGCATACATGTCATAGCATGATTTACTTGTTTTATGGCTGACATTGTACCTATGATGTATTATAGAATTTCTACCATTTGAGAGAGAGGGTTCACTATTTCTTTAACAAATTTCAAATATATATGCTGTAATTGAGCAATATCATGTGCTAAGTTATTAATCATTCACATGATCGATTAGTTTATAAAGCATATAAATAATTTAATTGGAACAAGTTTGCTTTCAAAGCATCCGCCATCTTCAATATATTATAAAAGAGATTACGCATATCTTAATTTACCACAAAAGTACAACAGTAATTAATACTTTAATAATGTAAAGAGTAAACAATTAATCATGCAGCGATGCATGCGACATGTGATGTGATCATATGTTTTTATTCCCGCACATTTTTCATTTGTGTATATATGAATACGAATATTCAATGATGAAATATTCCAAGAGATGGAATAATGACAACTCATCACCTGCTGTGAATTTTTGTTTTTTAACACGTGAAACAACTCATTCTCAAATTTGTGAGTACATTCAAAATTTATTTTTTTGTTATAAAATAAATGAATAGATGGAATAGATTAAAGTACCTTATTACGTTATTTAGTAGATAAAATTTTATACTAATGGAGACACTTGAAACAAGTACCTCACAATGAGCTTATAACAATTATATTATAAACTCTTTAATTTTCATTAATTTTTCAACTTATATATATTAACACATAATACACATATTTATAGGTTAATCAAAGAGAGATGTGTTGTTAATTTTTCAATGTGAGATTCCACACTAAAATGTGAATTCAAACATTTACAATATTTTTATTATTCTTTATATTTTTAGCAAGTACACGATTCTCGATTCTTGTTCACAAACCCAACGAGTAAGCATACTCTAAATTATTGACTATTATGCGTTTATTTGAATAAGCTGAATCAGAATAAATTATTTATTTTAACTGTAAAAATTAAAATCAGAATAAATTATATTACTATTGATATATTTATTTTATCTTAGAAGCAGAATAAATTATTACAAGTTACTAAACTGACCTTAGTTCATTATTATTATTTTTATTAAAATTAAATATTTATTAGTAATATATTACTATTATTATTATTATTATTATTATTATAGTAGTAGTAGTAATTATTTTGATAATAGTAATTACTATTATAATTATTATTCATTATAATTAATACTTCTTGTTATTGCTACTCTTAATAATAATAATAATAATAATATAAGAAAGGATAAATTGGAAACTCCAGTAATCATTCCCAATTAAGTAGAGCCCACTACTTTAATTGTCATTCCACCTCTCATTTAAACAAGTAAACACATCATTCATTCATATTCTATGATTCCCATTCTTATTTCTAACAAATAAACACACCATTAAGTTAAAAGGGGATCGGCTTAGTGAGGAAAAGTTGCAGTCATTTACATCTAATCTAAGAGTTACACCCAATAACTAAGTATTGTTTGATTAGATGCATGTCTTGAGTTATTAGAAGCAACCCCCTGAGGTTGAATCCCACACTTGATGGGACGACTTTGTAATAATGCAAAACATTTTCTTTTCCTATGACTACAAGTCTACAACACCCAAAAGCATTAACTTTTTATTTTTTTGAAACAGAAAATATAATATTCAATTAGAATCTAAAGGGAGAATGTATGTTTTGTCCCTAACAATGTCATTCTTATCACTTACATTTATATTAAATTTTTAATTATATGTTTCATCCCTCCCATTAAGAGATATTAGAATTAATTGTAAAAATAAATGCAAAACAGTCTTTTCCGGTGTGATATTTTAAATTTAATTAAAATTTTACACAAGTCAATGGGATTATAAAGAAAAATGAAAAATACAAGCACTCTTTTTATAATTATATAAAACTAATCATTTTCATCTTTTCTTTATTGTGGTGCCAAACTATGTAGTTAGAAATGTCATAAATCCCTCTAAGAAGAAGCAGAATAATAAACGAACAAAAGAAAATATTAATTTTTTATATCAACAACTTTAAATATATAGATATTTCCATCTAAAATACACAGAATAAATTTAAACTTTATTTAGAATATAGCGGTACATCCAAGCTTGTTTATAAGGCCGTGGGTATATTAGATCAACTGTAAGATAGAGTGCGAATCACAGTCATACACATAAAGTGATAAATAATAAAAAATATTTTATAATTTTATTCGTGTGATTATGAAAAAATAAGTGATACTGATTCAACATAACCGGACCCATTTATAATAGCCGGACCCCGTTTATGATAGCCTACCACCATAGTCTTTCCAATTGACAGGGGAAGTGACCTACTGTCATAATTTATCTGCAGCCTCTGAGTTTCCAGCAGGTCTGGTCCATCTGGAATGCACTCCATAATTTATAATCAGTTACCCTGATACGAATATAAATAAATACACTACAAAACGACATTGATGACAACTCATCACCAGCAGGTCAAATTATTGGGATTTTGCTTTATCTTGTATAAATAACAATAATTTATACTACAAGATAAAGTGATCATCATCACCTACTTTAATTTACATATATAAATAAACTGATCATCAAGCAAGCGCGCATATGTAAATTAATTTCAAGATCAAGGGGAGAGAGAGATATGAAGTTGTTGCTTCGTCCTTCTTTGTGTGTGTGTCTCTTGATGATCATATGCATACGCTGCTCTGGTAGTAGAACTCTTCAAGTTCAAGATGATGATGATGAATTCTCCATTGTGGGATATTCACCAGAGGAGTTGACATCCATGGATAGGCTGGTTGAGCTATTCGAGTCATGGATGTTGAAACATGGGAAATCGTATGAAAGCACTGAAGAGAAGTTGCATAGATTTGAGATATTCAAAGACAACTTGAAGCACATTGATGAGAGGAACAGAGAGCTGCAAATTATTGGTAGCTATTGGCTTGGTTTGAACGAGTTTTCAGATATGAGGCACGAAGAGTTCAAGAACAAGTACTTAACAGGACTCAAACCCGACGATGAGTTCTCCATAAGGAGTCACCACGACTCTAGTGGTAGATCTTCTGGTAGTGGTAGGTATAGTGATCATTTTCTGTATAAAAATGTAGAGGATTTGCCCCCATCTGTTGACTGGAGGAAGAAAGGAGCTGTTACTCATGTCAAGAACCAAAATCCTTGTGGTAATATTATTATAATATGTACCAATTTAATTAATTTGATTAATTAATTTAACTACGTACAGTAGTTTAATTTTGATTTGTTAAATGTAGTATATATATGATATCTATATATATGTAAATTAAAATTGCAGGTGGATGTTGGGCATTTTCAGCAGTAGCAGCAGTGGAGGGGATAAATCAGATAGTGACTGGAAATCTAACAGCGTTGTCGGAACAAGAGTTGCTTAGCTGCGACACAAATAACTTTGGGTGCGAAGGAGGTCTCTTGTTTTATGCTTTTGAATACATTGCCTCTAATGGAATCCACACCGAAGAAGACTACCCTTTTGTTGGGGACGGGGACGGGGCTAACTCTTCTTGTCGGCTCATCAAGAAAGCGGAGGTCGTCACAATCAGTGGTTACCAAAATGTGCCTGAGAATGATGAACAAAGTCTCTTGAAAGCACTTGCCAACCAGCCTGTTAGCGTTGGCATTGAGGCTTCTAGCAAAGATTTCCAACACTACAGCGGGGTGAGTTGAAATTTGATTGATTCCTCCATATCTATATTTATATATCTAAATATAAATATATATATATATAAATATAATGCAGGGCATATTCGACGGCTCCTGTGGAACATATCCCAATCATGCAGTGACGGCAGTTGGGTATGGATCTTCTTCTTCATCGGAGGCAGTGGATTACATAATTGTCAAGAATTCATGGGGACCTAAATGGGGAGAGGGAGGCTACATTAGGATTAAGAGAAACACTGGACTACCTGGAGGCCTATGTGCTATCAACAAGTTGGCTTCATTCCCCATCAAGTTCAAGACCACTAATTAACTTAATTATGTATTAACTGCACCTGAATCTGCACGCACCTGCAGCCTGCACCCTTGGCCTTCCATTAATACTAATAATAATATCTTGTGCGTCAATGAAATGAAATGAATGCCCTTCGTTTCGAGGTTTTGGTATTTTATTAATTCCACCTCGTGCTCGTCCCAGGCTAGTGAATTTGTTGTACGTCGACACATTTTTTCTTCAAAATACATAAATGAATGAGAGACACTTTTGTGGGAGTGGGACTATCCCATTCCCACCACCTCTCCCGGCATAACACAGACTAATGGTGCTCTTGCAATCGGTTTTAACTATATATTTTAAGTAAGATCACAACAAAATAATTAAAAAATGAAATTATTAGTCTCAAATTAATTATACATTATCTGGAAAACTATTAAAACTATAAAATAAATAATTTTCAGATTGGACATGTATTGGGCTTATCTAAGATAAGACATAAGAGTAGAGCTTTTAACATTCCTTTTAAAATTAATTAATTTTATTCCTAAAATGCCCGCAGTTCAATTCGTGAAAAACAAACTCATATTGTATTAAAATTAATCATCTTCCAAAAAATTTCACTAAAAAAATTTAGTTCAATTAAGTTTCTATTTATAAAATATCTTAAAAATAACTCTTATAATTTTCTCAAAAAATATTTTTAATTAAAACTTAAAATAGAAATGAGAGTGTAAAATATTTGTTAAAAGAGTAATTTATTTAAGTAAGTATTTAATTGAATTCATATTTAAAATATGAAATAAATTAATATGTCTACAGTTATTTAAATAATTTCAATTAAGAAAAGAGGGTTTTGAGATTAGGATACAGTCATCAAGCCCAAGACTATTAGGCCGGCCCATTATGAGACTAGCAAGTTGCAACGCTAAGGCTAAGGTAAGAAACCTAGTGAGGACTAAGGAGAGGAAGTCTGGTCTCTCAGCCAAAGGGGAGAGGGGAATATAGGAAGTAATCAAGAAGAAGAAGAAGAAGAAGAAGAAGAAATGGCGACAAATCTCTCAGAGTCAAAGCAGCGAAAACGCACGTTAAAAGAATTAAAAACCCTAGGGCAGCAGCTGCTATCATCAAGAACTCACATAAACAACTTACCTCTACTGCTCACGTTCGTGTCTCCGTCGTCGCCGCCGCAGTTCCTCCTCGAATCCCTCCTCTCTCTGCAGTCCTTCTTTTCTCCCCTTTTGCCTCACCTCCCTCCCTCCTCCTCCTCTTCCACGAACCGAACCGAAGTTTCTGGAAAAGACGATCCTGAGTTTATTTATAAAACTTGGCTTCGCTCCAAGTTCGACGAGCTCGTTAAGTCGCTTCTCCTCGTTTTAATTTCGCCGCAATCCGAGGATGCTTATGCTTTCTTGAGAGTGAGTCCTTTCTTTTTCTTGTTAAAGTGTATTAATTAATTAATTTTTTTTTTCTTATTTTTAAAAATTACGTATTTGATAAGCGGAATGGTTTGATTAGGAAGTTGTGTTGGATACTCTAATGGAGTTTGTGAAGTTGGGAAATGGAGGGAAGTTTCATTCGGCCATATATCATAAGTTACTTCATAGTATTGTAAGTTGCAGTTTAACTAGTTGCTTTAAGAATTTGCTAGCTACTAGCTAGATTGATGTTTGTGAGCAATTGCTCCTAATTTTCAGGTTCATTCTACGGAGTCTGTCGATTCTGTTACAGACTTGCTTGCTTCAAAGTATTTCAAGTACATTGATGTTCGGTACTGATCATAATTATTATTTTATTCTATTTGCATTCTGCATGCACTTCCAATGAGCTAGTGATATTAAATCTTTTTTCTTTTTCTTTTTTATTTTTTTTTGGTTTTTTTCTTTTTTGGCTTGGTGCAGTTATTTTACCTACATCAGTATGGAAAAACTTGCTAGAACTTTGGAGGGAAAGGACATCTCTGGTACTTTGTTCTCTTGTTTTCCTCATACCTTGTGTGTTTTTTTTTTTTCCTTTTTAACTGCCTTTTGTTTCTTAGCAGTTGAATTATTTCTCTTTGTAGATGACAAAACTGGTAGTGCAGATGAGAATAGTGATAGTCATTCAAGAGCAAGGTTAGTCAGAGTCATTCATGATCAAAGTGTAATCTGCCTGTTATTCTACACAAGTGCCATTTTGAACAATGCAAATTCGATAATTTGTTTCATTAAGTAAATTCTTTTTCTTCTTTCTAAAAGTTTTCTCCGTTAATATGATTTCATATGCATTTTGTATGCTACTCTCTTTCTTGGACTTTGAAGACTTTTTCATGCTCATCGCTTTGATTGAAATTCCATTACTGTTTCTGAGTGGCCAGTAGTTAGATTTGTGGGTATCTTTCAGTGTAATGCACCATCTTGTCCAAACGCTGATGCTTCTCACAAATAGGATATGTTTGAACATTGACGTCATATTACGTTGTTTCCATTTCTATGTGCAAATAGTACTGACATATACTGGCATTAAGAACTGCATTATCTCACTGGTTACATTAGTTGTTAATCTTTTCCCTTTTCTTTCATTCTTCTCCCTTTGTTATTTTCGCTTAAGGCTAAACTTTGTTCAAAAAGTATTCATGATACTAACTGAAACTTAACTGCTTCTGTTTCCTAACAGCATAGAGCTTTCTCTACACAAGTGTCATTATATTTTATCAAAAATCCCATCAATGGAAGACAACAATGAAAAATCTGAGCATGAGATGTGGAGTGGATCAGGTAATTCCTTGTCGTATTTTAATCTTGAAGATGACTTGTCTTACTTTTTCTGGGGTTTATATTATATTCATAACTAGTGTGCATTTTTTTAAATTTTTCTTGTTTTGGTAACCGTTAGGAAGTTCATCTGAAGAAGGCGACCTTAAAGAGGCTTCGAAGAGGTCAAAAACAAAAGATAAAATGCCCAAGGCCGAAAAATCTAACAATAATGTAAGCTATTAGTTAACTGCTGGAAAACACTTTCTTAATGCCTTCTCCAGTTGAATTTTCTAATTTATTTGCAACTTTTATTGAGTGTTTTGTCATGTCTTCAGGTATTGTCTACAGCCACTATATCCAAAAAGATGAAATCAAAGTTCACTAAAGCCTGGATTACATTTCTTAGGTTACCACTACCTGTTGATTTATACAAGGAGGTAAACCTCGCAGCTTGCGTATCTGCTTACACTATCGTTAGGTTTAGTTGTTACACTTGCATTTGTCTTGAAATTTAATATTAATACAAAGCTAACTTTTTGGGGCTAATATCTTAGTACAAGTTTAGAAGCTAGGCTTAAGGCTGGAACTGCAGCAGTTAACCTTTGATGCTCAAATTTAGTAATAGTTTGTGCTTGCTTATACAGTGAATTGGAATTTCTACTTTAAGTTCCTCTCTTAATATTATTTTCCCTCTCTCGATACAAGATATATTTTATTGTGATGCTTCATCCTTTTCTGACCTGCTTTCTGTTTGATGCTCAGGTTCTTGTTACTCTTCATGAGGCGGTTATTCCTTTCCTGTCCAATCCCATCATGTTATGGTGAATGTACAAACCAACAATTTTTTTCCTTTGTTGAGATATGGTATCTTTTTGTACTTTATCCTGACTTTGTGTCTGATAACATGCAGTGACTTTTTAACCCGATCATATGACATCGGTGGGGTTGTCAGTGTCATGGCTCTAAGCAGTCTCTTTATCCTCATGACTCAACATGGTTTAGAGTATCCCAACTTCTATGAAAAACTTTATGCCCTTTTAGTGCCCTCTATCTTTATGGCAAAGCATAGGGCGAAATTTTTCGAGGTAATGCAAACTGCTAAATAGTTCACTGTGGATTTCATATGAAGTTGGAATCAAATTTTAATTGAAGATTGTTTAATCTCTTTGAAGGTTAAATGAAATGAGAACTTGAATGTTATTCTATAATGGTTTTAACTCAGACATCTCTCTGGTATCTGAATAAATTAATTCAATAGCGTTGATTCCATGAAGTATCTGAGTTAGTGGTAGTTATTTGCTGCAGCTTCTTGATTCTTGCCTGAGGTCACCACTTCTTCCGGCATACTTGGCAGCTGCTTTTGCGAAGAAATTGAGTAGATTATCAATTTTGGTTCCTCCTTCAGGAGCATTAGTTATTATAGCTTTGATTCACAACCTTTTGCGGAGGCATCCTTCAATCAACTGCTTGCTGCACCAGGTAGCAAAACCATCTTTTATCTGCCATGATTTTTTTTCCTGTCTGGTTAGTTCATTGCATTGCGGCAAAAATTGTAATGAATGGGGCGGTCTTCTTTTCAGGAAGACGGTAATGAGACTCAAAATAATGATTCCAAAGCAGAGAAGGAGATTGTTGATGCTGCAACTGTTGCAAATATATCCAGCAAAAAGCCTGGCATTGATCATTTCGACGATGAGGAAAGTAATCCTGTGAAGTCCAATGCAATGAGTAAGTATTCCTTTTAATTTCTTATTTGAATTCTTGGTACACCAAATTCAACGTACATGCACTTGATTTCTGACTGGAATAAGCAGGAATGTCCCAAATTGTATCCTTCAGGAGCATTAGCTATCATTTGTATACAGTTAACAGTGTTTCTTGGCCACATTGGTATCCCAGTTTGATTTTTTATCTGTCCAATCATGCACAAACATATGTTTATATTTGTTTATTTGGGTGGTCAAATTTAGTTTCTTTGTGAATTTTTTAAAGTTTATTTATCAATGGAACTTATTCTAACAGGAAGTTCTCTTTGGGAGATTGACACCCTCCGTCACCACTATTGCCCGCCCGTATCAAGGTATGTGCTTGATGACTGAATATGCCTGAATATAAAGCATGCCACATGTGTGTGTGTATGTATGTATATCCAACTGTTTAATTTCATGTGCTGTTAGGTTTGTCTTGTCGTTGGAGAATGATTTGACAGTTAGAGCAAAAACTACCGAAATCAATGTTAAAGATTTTAGTTCGGGTTCCTACGCCACAATATTTGGAGAGGAGGTAAATATTACCATGTCTTATGTTAATATGCCTTAAAAAGTTTTATTAAAATGTTGCTGAATGCAAATCAATGTCGAATTCTGTGAACTCTTAAATTGCAGATTAGGAGACGTGTAAAACAGGTCCCACTTGCATTCTACAAGACAACACCAACCTCTTTGTTTCCAGATTCAGATTTTGCTGGTTGGACATTCATATGTGAGGAAACCAAGGAAAACAGCACTGGGAATGAAGAAGAGAACATCTCAAACATGTCCGAAGAAAATGGTCACATTTCTGCGAAACGACAGCGGATAGAATGCTCATAGGTCATAAATTGTGTAGGGAGGATCTGGTTATTGAAGAAAGCAGATCAGTTTTGTAGCCCACTAAAGTTTTGAGTAAAATATTATCTACTAGGTAACTAATTTTGCTTGAGATGTAAACACAACCAAACTTAAATGTACGTTTTGTTTTTTTTTAAATGAATGTCGTGAAAATTTTGTCAATGATAATGAGAAAAAACTTAACCGGCCAGCTACTGCAGGCTGACGATGGTCCTAGTCTCCTAGAATAGAGTAACAAAACCTGGACAAAGAGCACTCAAATCACTGCTAGTATAGCTTGTAGCCAAAGATCTGACTCCTTCAACTAACCTTCAACGTCCAGCACAAACAATACATTGTCAAACAAACCGACCTTAATAAAACATTTTAATCTTAATAAAAACATTTTAAAACCAAAAAAAAAAAAGGGCAATGGTTTAAAATTTATTCGATAATGTAATAATAGGGTCCAGTTACGTTACCCATGGGGTTTGGTACCCCATTTTTTGTCTTTTTCAAACTCACCCTTAGATTTAACCCGAGAGTGGTATAATGGTTGAGATGGGGTTATTGGGTTATTAACATTCAAAGTCCCTATTGTTTATACAAAATAAAAAAAATCAAAAGTTTTAAAATTTTGACCTATAAGTCCATAATATTTTAAATTTTTTACACTATTAAACTAGGTTTCTAATTAAATGACTTATTCTTACATTTATTAATATATATTTAAATTAATATATTTTCTTATTAATTAATTAATTTAATATATATTTAAACTATGTAAATTATTTACTTACCATAATTAATGATAAATATAACTATGATTTTTTTTAATTTACCATAACGGCAACAAATTTAACATATTCTTGTCAGATTAATGGGTCAGTGCTGGAAAACAGCACCATGGCCATGACCAATTTCTTTTTTTTTAAATTTGGTAGTGAAATAGATTTTTTTTTTCAATTCTAACAAATTATGCATTGGCTTCTCTAGATATATTGCAATAGAAAGAAAACTTATATTATCTAAATTAATAAGTTCGTGACCTCAAAGTATTGTGTTCATGCCAACGTCTTGGAAAGATACTTGTGAAACAGATCATGCCTTTCAAAATCACTATTGCAATTAAAAATTTGTAGGTATAGGACTAATGTGTGAAGAAATTTAAAAATCTTTAATTTTTTTGTTTTTATAACAAATAATAGGACTCTATTATAGTTGACTTAGAAAAAGATCAAAAAAGGGTACCGAACCCACGTTGCTAACATAACTTTGCCGGTAATAATATAGTTGATATTTTTTAAATCAAGTGAAATTTTTTAAAAACTTAACAAATGTGATAAATATTATACATGTAAATAGATGAGAAACAAAGGGTTAAATTAAACAAAATTCATCAGAGAAAATTATAAAGTCAAAATTAAAACTAAATAGACTAATAAAAAAAGATTAGAAAGTAGAAACTCCTATTAGAATTTAAAAATCTTAATTATAGTCATAAAATCAAATAATAGAGGCAAGCCTGTTCCTCAATTTGTGAAATGAATCCACCACGCGACAGGCGAAATCGAGAGAGTAGTTAATTAATTTAAATCACCGCGACAACAAGTCCCTCAAGCACGTTATCGTCATGTTGACTTGGCAGAGCGATTTCTTCATTTTTAGGGTTCCCATTTTGATGAAATGCTCTGCATTGTCACCTCATTTTGCCTAAAGGGAATTTTTTTTTTTTTAGACGCAGTGAAAACCCAGTAATGGCTTTTCTCCTGATTCGTTTTCTCGTGAAGGTATAAACTTTTTGCTCATCTTGGGTTTTGTTTTTCTTTTCTTAATTAGTCGGAGAAATTGGTGTGATTTATTATGTATTTTATGTCATCTGATCTAGGTAATGTGGGAATTTTTTCTTTTACTTTGGGGTAACTTTTGCATATTTTTCCCATTTTTTGTTTTGTTAGATTTCTTTACTAGCAGTTGCTTCGATTCATTTATTGTGTTAGATGTTTGATAATGTGCAAAATCACAATGTGAATCAAGATAATACAAATGACGGCAGAGGAAGAAAAGGAATGATGTTTTATTTACTATATAGGTTGAGGTCTGGATTTCGGCAGCTACAATAGTCGATCTTGTAGTTGTTTATATGTGCTCTTTAAAATTTGTGGTTCAGTGTATTTGGTGTCGGGAGTTAACACTGGTCTTTTTGTTTAGAAATACCTGGTTAGTGTCCTTATGGCAGCAGATTCCTTTGTAAAATATATGATCTTCATAATTGTCACAATCTCTTTTAAAGTTTAGTTTCATCATTGCAAGTTTACATGTCTTCTTTCTTGTTTTCAGTGTTCCTTTTTTTTTTTTTCACTTTCTAGGTGCCATTAATAGGTTTTGAAGAGCAATAAAGTTGGCTGTCATCATTCTTTAATGGATTGCTAGTGGTGTCCGTGAGCTGTTATGATTGTCCTTTGAAGACATTGGAATATCTGATTTCTCCTTTGGAGAAGTGAAGGCAAAATATACGCATGATGAATTTTCCAAAGCGGTACCTGATTGTCATATTAACCTTCATCAGCACATGTGTTTGCTATATAGAGCGTGTGGGCTTCTCTATTGCTTATACTGCTGCTGCTGATGCTGCTGGGGTTAACCAATCGAGCAAAGGCACTATACTTTCCACATTTTATTATGGTTATGCCTGTTCTCAGGTGCCTGGAGGATGGGCGGCTCAGAAAATAGGAGGAAGGAAGGTTCTACTTTTCTCATTTGTATTGTGGTCATCAACTTGCTTTTGGTTGAAACTGGATCCCAACAATGTCTTTGTCTTGGTTGTGGCTCGCTTGCTTGTTGGTGTGTCACAAGGGTTTATTTTCCCCTCCATCCATACTGTCCTAGCTCAGTGGGTTCCACCGCATGAAAGGTCTAGATCTGTTTCACTTACAACTTCTGGGATGTACCTAGGTGCAGCAATGGGAATGCTTTTCCTACCAAGCCTTGTGAAGTACAACGGTCCCAAATCTGTATTTAATGCTGAGGCAGCTCTTGGTGGTATATGGTCGCTTCTTTGGTTCAAATATGCCAGTGACCCTCCTCGGTCTGAGCATCCAAAAGCCACCGCTGCTGGTTTTGGAGAATCTTTGTTGCCTATGAAAGGTAATCAGAAGGTAAAAGTGGACAATGGGGGAAGTGCTGCCAAAGCTGCCAAAATTCCATGGAAAAGAATTTTAGTCAGTTTGCCAGTTTGGGCGATTGTGGTTAATAATTTCACATTCCATTATGCTTTGTACGTCTTGATGAATTGGCTGCCAACATACTTTGAGCTGGGTCTCCAGCTGAGTCTTCAGGAAATGGGTTCTTCCAAAATGATGCCTTATCTCAACATGTTCATATTCTCAAACATTGGTGGGGTGGTTGCTGACCACTTGATCACGAAAAGGATCTTGTCTGTGACTAGAACCAGGAAGTTCTTGAACACCGTAGGATTCACGGTTGCTTCTATTGCACTGATGGCGCTTCCCATTTTCAGAACTTCAAGTGGAGCCATCTTTTGTTCTTCGGTTGCTCTTGGTTTCTTGGCCTTGGGAAGAGCTGGGTTTGCAGTGAATCATATGGATATTGCTCCAAGATATGCAGGAATAGTGATGGGAGTTTCTAATACAGCTGGTACATTGGCGGGCATTATTGGGGTTGATATGACTGGGAAGCTGCTTGAAGCTGCTAAAACTGCATATTCTGATCTTTCAAGTCCAGAAAGTTGGAGAGTAGTCTTTTTCATACCTGGGTTGCTCTGCATTCTTAGTTCTTTCATGTTTTTGTTATTCTCAACTGGGGAAAGGATTTTTGATTGAGGTGGGATTGTTGCAACTAATCACCTGATGTCCATCGATAGTGTTACATAGTGGGTTCACAAACACTGCTGGTGAGCCTTCTAAACTCATTGCAGTGTATGCTCTCTACCAAGGAAGGGTTCATATTGAAGTCCCCACATACAATAGAAGATTTTCAAAGATCGACGTAGAATAGAAAGTTATAAGACGATTAATTTGAAGATTTTTTTTCCACATTTTTTGGCTCTCTATCCCATGGCAAAGTGGCTTTTACTTTCAGTGCTCAAATACTGTCAAGTTTTAGACATATGTGGACATATTTGATTGACCGTGATGACTTGGTTGCTTGGTTGCACACACTGATCTTTATACTTAATAGAAACTTCCTGCTCCAGTGCCCAGATTTCAACCTCGAGCATTCTTTGGCATATTGAGACAGTATCTTGTCCCTATTGTACAATTGGGAAAGGTTTAAACTAGGAATAAGATGCCAAGGATTCCTGTTTCATTGATTTTATGCTTCATTTTTTAACTGCTTTACTTTTATTTGAAATATCAGGAAAAAATTTGTAAGAATCATGTGATGTGATTGTTATGCTGATGCAATTGTTTTCATGCCCCCATTTTGTGCTCTCAAGTATTAACAGGGGAAAGCTCCACTTGAGAGCATCATAATTCGGAGGCACAAATCCTTTAGCCGGCACTTCTTTGGCACTGCTGCCAAAAACTAGTAAATGGAAAGATGATGAGAAAAATCATAGTCCATTGCAAAATATCAAAGTCGGGAAAGATGCTTAAAAATCTTTGTACATTTGGCCGACATGGAGTGGAAGTTCCCGTTGACCCACTTGCAGTTTGGTGCCTTCTTATCATATAAATTGTTGACAATCTTGCTCATATAATGAATGATTAGATTCTTCCTTTTTGGTTGCTAGTGCTTTGATGATTCCAGATATATTTCCACTAGATCAATGAAATTAAATGATTTAAAAACATGGTGAAGAAAAATAGATCAGGCGGTTACAGAAAGTTCCATCAGTCTCACAAGCTGTTAACATTGGAGCTGCTAATCCTGAATGGTAATTTCAAGTTTTCCAACTTAATTGGCTGCTTAACAGGACAAGCCTTGTCAAATTGTGCTAATTAATTTCATCCCAAGGGGCTGCTCAGGATTTATAATAATTTTCATCCGACCAGGCTTAAAGTTAGTTTGATAATATTGTAGCTTTTAAAATAATTGTTGTTAGCTGCGCTGTAAAAACAATCATATATGAAGAATCAATTAAACGTTTGGTAAAATTTATTTTTAAAAGTGACATAAATTTTAAAAATAGTCATATGTATTTGATTAATCTTATTATTAAATTATTGTAAGAATGCAAATGATTAAAATAAATATAATCTTAAACAATTATATGTAAATATGTAATATATTTTATTGTGTACAGTAGAACCTTGATAAATTAATAATATTGAAACTATGAAAAATTTATTAATTTAGCAAATATTAATATATCGATAAACTAATAAATTAATAATTGATGAAGAAATTCCTTATTTTAGAAAAATATGATCATGTTTGTAGTATTTATTATGTTTTATTTGAATATTAGTTGTCTCACATTGGTAGTACTTAGACTCTTGTAGTCTTTTTTTTTTTTTTTTTCATATTAAATATTATATATAGAGCTCATCTCGCACTTGTTGCAAATCCGTAATATTAACTAACAATTTGCAGGCATTACAAAAGAGAGGAATCAGATTCTAACAAAACAAAGGCCGAGGAATCTGGTGTGAAAACTGCTCCTGCAGCTTACTCAACTGATGAACACCAACCCAATCTTGATTAAATAAAAGGAAAGAAGTGGGCGCCGCCTACGTTACCGTTGTCTCGGGTGTCCTTGGCTTAATCAGTAAAAAGAGATCCACAATCTATTCAAGCAATGATCTTCGTTTGACCATCAGCCGAAACTGAAAGTCATGTTGATTCCAGAGATAGATCCAATTCCATCAATTTCAAGAAGCAACAAGCAACACGAAGAACATGTACATTTCATAAAATCCGCATGTGGATTTAATTTCAAATTAGGTAATTTATTTAATAAGTGGGATCTATCCGCATGTGGATTTAATTTCAAATTAGGTAATTTATTTAATAAGTGGGATCTATAAGAAAACACAAATTTTTTTTTTTAAAAAAAAATTATTATATTATGGATTTATTGAATAATTACTTTATCATGTTGGCCTTCAGCTAAGATAGATAAAAAAAAATTTTATTTAATTGAAGTTATTAATTTAATGAGTAGTATTAATTTATCAATGTTTTATTGATATAATAATTGATAACTAAAATATTATTAATTTTATTTTTTATTCTGTTGTCTTAACATAATTGATAATAAATAATAACCTTTTAAAATTTTATGATTTTATTTTTTAATTGAATAAAGATAATATTAAATTTTTATAATATATACCAGGATATATATATATATACACACACACGTAAAACTACCGTTGTCTTATTTTTTTCAAAATTTACTTTAAGAAGAAGTGGTTTTAAGAACGGGAATAATTTAAAAAGTTTATTAAAGGCGAAAATTTAATTATTTCACTTTCAAAATTACTTTTGAATCCTCACATACAATTCCCACACGCTCACGCATGCCACTAAATTTGCCAGGGCCCCACGTGGGAATAGCCAAAAGCTGCATTACTTATACAAGCACAAGCGTGAAAGATAAAATCTCCAATGGTCCTCCATGATTCGCGTTTTTTCCCGGCTGCGGACAAAACATTAATAAATGAATTTATAAATTCCTAAAATATAGCATTTTCTTCACATGCGCTTGAAAAAAACATTCTCAGACACATCATGCTTCAGTTCTCCAAGCGCTTCCAAATTTTCACCATCATCAAAGACATCAGCTTCCACAAACAATTAACTAAATAACGAAAAAACCTTTAAAACCCCAACAAACCCAAATTTATCCTCTCAGTAGATATCCCTTCACCCTCCACCCTCCATTAATGGTGCTCTCTGTCACTGTCACTGTCACCAGTTCTCAATCACTACCATTGTTTTCAAGTCACTAACCATTTCAATGTTGCACTCTGTTTTTTTACTCTAAATTCTGTTTACTCTAACTTAGCAAAACCCTTTGTTTAAAGATTTCATCTTTGGCAATGTTTGTTGACCATGATTGATAAACAAAAGGAAAGCTAGCTCCCTGCCAGGCTGCCACGTGATAAGTGTGGTAATGGGTAACCCAACTTAGCAAGTTGTTCCTTTTTATTATCTTGAAGCATTATTATTATTAATATTGTTATTATTCCCTTACTTATATTAAAAAAAAAAAATTCCCTTAATTAAGATATTAAAAGAAGGTGTGCACTGCTGAGCTAAGTGGCTGCTTCTCTTTCCTGTGAGCCTTTAGGCTTTTTAATTTGTAAGTATTATTTTTAACAAGAGTTTTTTTTTTTTTTTGCTTCTTTTTTTTTAAGAATATGGGTGGTTGTGTTCATGGCTGTTTTTCCTTTGATTCCTTTACATTGGCCTGCTTTGCTTTTGAGCCTTGAGGTGAGTTTTTCTTCCTCGTGACGCCCGGAGATCAGCTGAATTTCCACTCGTTATTTGGTCACTTTTGGGTGGTATTGCTTGCTTGTTTTATTACACATCTTCAGAAAGACAATTTTTTTAACTCCATCTGCCTTTTGCTTTTGGGTTCTCACTACTATAAAGCTTTTGCATATTGGAACATTTAATTGCTCTTTTTCTGATGTTTGGAACTTCCAATTGTCATTTATTGTACCCAGTAGGCATTTTTGAGCTACTTGAGGTTGTACTTGCCTTGGACAAGGAAGATTCTCCTTTCCAATTCTTTCTTGCAGATTTTCTTGAATTCATTTGAAATTTTGTGGTCTCTCTAGGTGATCGGATTCATCATTTAGCATCACCATGAACCTGTTTTGGCTCGTGTCAATCTTCAGTTTCTGCATTGGAGCAGCTGTACAAGGGGCTCTGAAGCCTGAGGTTCTGAACGTTGGAGCAATATTCTCTTTCGGCACCGTTAATGGACAAGTTTCAAGAATTGCCATGAAGGCTGCTCAGGATGATATTAATTCGGATCCAAGGGTTCTTGGTGGAATGAAATTGTCCATAACAATGCATGACGCCAAATTCAGTGGATTTCTCAGCATCATGGGAGGTACAGTTTTTCTATTGCTTATTATTTGTCTGTCTGTTTACTTGGCTTTATTTGTATCTTGCACCTTTCTCTCGTCCTTTGGCTAGAAATCCATTTTCTTGGTTGAGGTATCGTACTCAAAATTTTCTTCACTGGTCTCAGCATTGCAGTTCATGGAGACTGATACTTTAGCTATAATTGGTCCACAAAGTGCTGTGATGGCACACGTGCTCTCTCACTTGGCCAACGAACTCCAAGTCCCGCTATTGTCATTCACTGCTCTGGACCCTACCCTGTCGCCTCTCCAGTACCCTTTCTTTGTTCAAACGGCACCCAATGATCTATACCTGATGTCTGCCATTGCGGAGATGGTTAGTTACTTTGGTTGGGGAGAAATTATTGCAATTTTCAATGATGATGATCAGGGCCGAAATGGTGTAATTGCCTTGGGTGATAAGCTTGCTGAGAGAAGGTGCAAAATTTCATATAAATCAGCAGTTCCCCCTGATCAAAGAGTCACTGAAACTGATGTTAGAAATGAATTAGTTAAGGTTAGAATGATGGAATCTCGAGTGATTGTTGTACACACATACTCAAGAACAGGTCTCATGGTTTTCGATATGGCCCAGAGGCTTGGGATGACGGATAGCGGATATGTTTGGATAGCTACCACTTGGCTGTCAACTTTTATCGATTCCAAGTCACCACTTTCTTTGAAGACTACAAAATCCATCCTAGGAGCTCTCACCCTTAGACCACACATACCTGATTCAAAAAGAAGAAGGGATTTTGTGTCTCGGTGGAACAGGCTGAGTAATGGCTCTATTGGATTGAATCCTTATGGTCTATACGCATATGATACAGTTTGGATGATTGCTCGTGCTTTGAAATTGTTTCTGGATCAGGGCAACACCATTTCATTTTCAAATGATACAAAGTTAAATGGTCTAGGGGGAGGGACATTAAATCTTGGTGCATTGAGCATATTTGATGGAGGGAAGAAGTTCCTTTCAAACATATTGCAGACCAATATGACTGGTCTGTCTGGTCCAATCCATTTTAATCAAGACAGATCCCTCTTACATCCTTCATATGATATAATCAATGTAATTGAACATGGGTATCCACAGCAGATTGGATACTGGTCTAACTACTCTGGTCTATCTGTGATGCCCCCAGAGAAACTTTATGGAAAACCACCTAATCGTTCAAGTTCAAACCAACATTTATACAGTGTGGTATGGCCTGGAGGAGTAACAAGAAAGCCTCGTGGTTGGGTCTTTCCAAACAATGGAAGGCAATTAAGAATTGGAGTCCCAAATCGAGTTAGCTATCGAGACTTTGTCTTTAAAGTCAATGGTACTGATATAGTTCATGGGTATTGCATTGATGTATTCCTTGCAGCCGTACGTTTGCTTCCGTATGCAGTTCCTTATAAATTTATTCCATATGGAGATGGGCACAAGAATCCAACTTACAGCGAATTCATTAATCAAATCACAACTGGGGTTAGTAGAATCTTAACGAAGAAAGTTGCACAACTTATCAGGGTAAATGGTGCGCCTATAATTCCTACCAATCCTGTGAATATTATTTTGTAGGTTTTTGATGCTGCAGTGGGTGATATTGCAATCGTAACGAACCGAACAATGGCTGTCGATTTCACCCAGCCGTATATAGAGTCGGGACTGGTTGTGGTGGCCCCTGTCAGGAAGTTGAATTCAAATGCTTGGGCATTCTTGCGGCCCTTTACTCCATTGATGTGGGCAGTCACAGGAGTTTTTTTCCTTGTTGTGGGAACAGTTGTTTGGATCCTTGAACATAGATTAAATGATGAATTCAGAGGGCCTCCTAGAAAACAGATTGTCACAGTTCTATGGTGAGTACATGCATTCAGATTTTTGTTTAAATTATTCGTTAAAAAAGAATACAAGGATTACAATTGAAGAACTTCTTCAAAAATAATATCTGTTGAAATGTATCTGAGTCTCAAAGTAATCAAAATTATTAACAATTGGATGGTCACGTTCTCAGAATCAACATTGGCCTCCTTCCTTTTAATCCCCAACAACCATGACCCTTTCTCGCTCAGAGGCAAAATAAAGCATATTCTGTATCCCTTGTCATTTGATTTGTGTCTTTATAATCTTGCCTTTTGCAACGCCTGATCTGACTTTGTCTGTGATCTTTCAGGTTTAGCTTTTCTACCATGTTTTTTGCCCATAGTAAGTTTTCCACTTTGAAAATCTTTGCAGCTTCTTGTCAAGGAATATAAAATTATCTTACTCCATAACACCAACTATAATTTTCTTCATATTTTCAGGAGAAAATACAGTGAGCACACTTGGTCGTGTTGTGCTGATCATCTGGCTCTTTGTAGTTCTTATAATTACCTCAAGCTATACTGCAAGCCTGACATCAATCCTCACAGTGCAGCAGCTTTCCTCACCCATCAAAGGAATTGATACCTTGATGACGAGTAATGATCGTGTAGGATTCCAAGTTGGGTCTTTTGCTGAAAACTATCTGATTGAGGAACTCAGCATTCCAAAATCTAGACTTGTTGCTCTTGGCTCTCCAGAAGAATATGCTATCGCCCTTGAGAATAGAACTGTTGCTGCTGTAGTTGATGAAAGACCATACATAGATCTGTTCCTGTCAGATCACTGCCAGTTCTCAGTTAGAGGCCAAGAGTTCACAAAAAGCGGTTGGGGATTTGTGAGTATTCCAGGCTAAGAGTATTAATATCAAATTTTTTATTTTTTAATTCTAGTTAATCAAGTTAATTGAAGCCCATAGGAGTGCCTTTAGCTGGATTCAGTTGATGTTTGTGCAGGGTACTCCATTATTTTATCGGGAAGCCTAAAAAATAAGACCAAAAATATATAAAAATAAATAAATAAATAAGAAGTTAAAGAGACTAGAAATTGGTAGGTGTAATGGACAAAGAATTTTATAGGCAATCAATATTGAATGACCAAAAGCTAGTTGCGGCTGCCAGAGTAGATATCATATCATAGGCTACGATTTATTGAAAGATTAGACATATCTTGAACTTATTGGTGAAATTGGTTTGTAAAGCTATGAATACAATCAGGAATTAGGTTCTGTTGAGTTACATTTAAGAATTGTTGCCTTAGGATGTATTTTGAAGGAGCACTTTGAGGGAGAATGAAGTCCAGCTGAAAACACTAAATATTTGATATCATGTGAAGGCCAAATAGTTCCAAACAATTTTTTGTAAGTGATTTCACAGAAAACCTTTCCCACGTGCTCTCAAACAGAAGCATGAAAATCATTTTGGATGTTGGGAGAACCGATTTTGCTGACCACTTATACATTATAATCCTCAGAATAGTTCGGATAGAGAGCATTTGAAGTAGGTGACTGTAATGCATTTTAGTAGCAGTGAGAATATGGTCCTTGTGCAAAACTCATACAAGACTTCATGAGTCAGGAGCTATATTTTTAAATAATTATGTCAATGGAATTGTTCTATGTTCTGCTACTTATGTTATCAACTGGATATTACATTGTTCTATGTTCTGCTACTTATGTTATCGACTGGATATTACATGTGATTTTAGGCGAACTGATTTTCTTGTTGAATGTGTTGTCTAGGCATTTCCACGAGACTTTCCGTTAGCAATTGATATGTCAACTGCCATTCTCACTCTATCTGAGAACGGTGAACTTCAGAGGATCCATGACAAGTGGCTCAAAAAGAAGGCTTGTGGTTCTGAAAGCTCTCAGTCTGACTCAGAACAGCTTCAAATACAAAGCTTCTGGGGACTGTTCCTAATCTGTGGGATCGCATCCTTCCTAGCTCTCCTGATATACTTCTGCTTGATGTTACACCAATTCAAACAATACTCCGTAGAAGAATCTGATTCCTCCGAGCCCAGCAGCTCTCGTTCTGCACGCCTCCAAACATTTTTATCATTTGCAGATGAAAAGGTAGACAGAGCAAAGAGCAAGCTAAAGAGAAAACGTGAAGATATGTCATCAAATGGTTATACGAACGAAGCTGAGCCAAAAAATGGATCGGGGAGAATAAGTAGGGATATTTCTCAGGAGAGGCAGCAGTATAATAATGATACTTGGCTCCATTAATGGTCAGTTCACATACGATCAATAATTGCTTTTCTGAATCAAGATTCAGTGCTTATGTGATTTTCATACAATGCAAGTATAGTTAGGGTAGAAGATCTAATGTATGTATGAAAATGGTACCTGTAAAAATGTGAGAACTACTATGTAGCGTCTGGCAGTCTGCCCTTGAAATCCTGTTTCTATATCGAAATTTTAATGAAGGTCTATTTTCCTTTCTATAAATTACTAAATTTGGATGTGTGGAGTAGAATTTGAGACTCAAATAATGCAAAAATATTTTTATCACTTGCCTTAATTTGTCTGCCCCTAATACCAATTGCCAAATGCCATAGTAGTACCGATTAACAGAGTACACCATGACCATCGAATTCGAAAGAAATATCGAATCGATTATCGATCAAAGCAAAAAATACTAACTAACGAATTTACAATAGGTAATTATGCAGTAGTAGTGGATATAATTGTACTTCTTCTATAGGATCACATCTTCACGGCACGGGGACTACTTTGAAAAATAAACTAAAAGCATCACTTCTTACTTCTTACTTGTCATCACTGAGGGATCTCTCACCAAAGCCCTAACAACTCTTTTACTCCTCAAATGGCGATCTGTTTTTCATCTGCAGTGAAACCCGCAAATCATCTCGCAGTGTTTTTCAATCCCACACCAAAAAAGCCAATCTTTAAATGCAGCTGTTCTTTGCCCACCGTCACCACCACTGAACCCGAACCAGTTTTCACGTCCGTCAAAACCTTCGCGCCGGCCACTGTTGCCAACCTCGGCCCCGGCTTCGACTTCCTTGGCTGCGCCGTTGACGGCCTCGGCGATTACGTCTCCCTAAAAGTCGATCCCAGTGTTCACCCCGGCGAGGTCTCCATTTCCCAAGTAATCGGCTCTTCGAAACTCAGCAAAAATCCTCTCTGGAACTGCGCCGGAATCGCCGCAATCTCCACCATGAAAATGCTCGGCGTTCGCTCGGTGGGCTTATCGCTTTCTTTAGAAAAGGGGCTTCCTTTAGGATCTGGGCTCGGATCGAGTGCTGCCAGTGCCGCGGCTGCTGCGGTAGCGGTCAACGAAATGTTTGGAAATAAATTACTCTCAGATGAACTAGTTCTCGCCGGATTGGAATCGGAAGCTAAAGTGTCCGGTTACCACGCCGATAATATTGCTCCTGCTATCATGGGTGGTTTCGTTTTGATTCGTAGTTACGAGCCGTTAGATTTGATGAGACTAAACTTTCCTGAGAAAAAGCAACTTCTTTTTGTTCTAGTAACTCCGGAATTCGAGGCGCCAACGAAGAAAATGCGGGCAGCGTTGCCGGCGGAGGTGGGGATGCCGCATCACGTTTGGAACTGCAGCCAGGCGGGGGCGTTGGTGGCGGCAGTGTTGACAGGGGACCCGGTGGGGCTGGGGAAGGCCTTGTCATTGGACAAGATTGTGGAGCCAAAACGGGCCCCATTGATTCCGGGAATGGAAGCTGTGAAGAAGGTGGCGGTTGAGGCGGGAGCGTACGGGTGCACCATCAGCGGGGCCGGGCCCACGGCAGTGGCGGTGGTAGATAATGAAGAGATAGGGAAGGTGATTGGAGAGAAGATGGTGGAGGCGTTCTGGAAAGAAGGGAATTTGAAGGCAGTGTCTATGGTTAAGAGTTTGGATAGAGTTGGTGCTAGGCTTGTTGGTAGTGTTCCGTGAAAATATGATTCTGCATATGAAGATGAAGATGAAGATGAATGAATGTGTTTTAGAAAATTTTTTATGGTTGCTCAGCTAATAAGATTCGAACACAGTGTGGTTTGCTTGCTGAATGCTGAATCAATGAATGAATGCCTCTTTCTTGTTCTGTTCTATTGTTAGGTTCCAGTTCAATATCAGTTCAATATCTATTCGATCCGAGATCTCTTATTGCACCAACCAAGCATAAGACACTAAGACAGCAGCTTAGTTTAGTTTTTGAAGCATGATACAGGAGTAACCGAACGGTTTATTTAAAAAATTAACAGATTACACAAAGGAACATTCAAGTCATTTCAACAGTAAAACAAACTAATGGGAACAAAAAATATAATACTCTCTACAAAAATCAAAGCACAACAACCTAAAAGAAAGCACAAAGAGAACCGGGGAAAACCCAAAAAAAAAAAAATTGAACTTCCGCCAAAACTTTCAATGTCAACGACCACATCAGTTGTTCTTGGCAGCATCAGCCTGTTTTGCACCAACAACGAAGAACTCCGTAATCACTTCAAGTGGCATGCCCTTTGTTTCTGGAACTTTCATGAAGACGAATATCCATGATATGACACAAACGACTGCATACATACCAAAAACACCCGCAAGGCCAACGGACTTAAGCAATACTGGGAGTGAATAGGTGACAATGATGTCACCTATCCAAAATACAAGGGCACATATGGCAATGCAGATGCCACGAACTCTGGTGGGGAAGATCTCCGAACAGAGTATGTTAGGGATCGGCCCAAAACCCATGACAAAGCAACAGAAATATAACACAACACTGACGGTCGAGAATGATGCATGCACAACAGAACCCATCTTTATAACACTTGCTAGGACTAGGATGACAAGAGATGTTATTAAGATGGGGATTGTGCTGAGCAGCAAAGTCCTGCGAATGTAAACAAGGGCAAATAAATTAAAATAACCCACATAAAAAACAAATGTTTAAATCAAGCATTAAAGCTAAGTGCAGATGTTTAAAATCAATTTGGGCTACAGATGTTAAAATCAACATTAATGTCAGCAAACCTACAACGCAACAAATTACAGATGAGGTACCCGACAGAAACCAATACCACATCAAGACCTGACTTGAGCATTACTTCCAAGTCTATAAAACCTTTTGCTATTAAGCACGACTAATTGCAGATCAGGAAATAATACAATAGGCTAGCTAAATCCACAGATAATTTCATTTCAAACCAGAATTGTACGAGCATTACAGCCATAGAACTTTTGCACAGTCCAATAATAACATATTGTAGAACATTAACAAAGTGGAATGTGAAATTACCTTCTGCCAGAAATATCCATCAGCCTCATGGCTACAGCTATAGATGGAAGCATCAATAAGGTTGTGATGCCACTGATAAGCAGTGATGTTGAAGCTGAACTAATGCCCAAATTTGAAAGAAGAACTCCAACACCTGCCTGCTCAAGAATTTGAGGAGTATAGTAGAGAACCCCATTTATGCCAGAGAACTGCATTTAAAAAGTTGGAGAAGCAAAAATGATTATTAATGAGCAAGTAATAGAAAGTGACACTGATCTTCGACATATTATCATAGCCTACATAAGCCAGTAGACCTTAAACTCAGACTTATGTCAATCTGCTTAAGATACTGTCCCGAAAAGTGAAAATATATCTAAGAACTATGTTTTAATACAGAAAGCTGCGAGATATGGTTTGAGATGGATATCTCCTAGTCAAAGCAGATTTCCATGAAGAGAAGCATATTGAGCAATATTCTTCATGAAAAGAACTCATTTACATAATAAACAAATATGCCTGTCAAGATCAAGGTGAGAAAACGGAGTATCGAAGTACCTCCTTATCTTACATATGCATAATTCTATGATCTGACTGGTGGAAATCAAACGCTGAACTTACTCTGTGTCATTCTCATTGCAATATATGCCCAATTGTATCATGCATGTTTCGGTAATTTTAATAGTAATTATTTCATAAAGTTTTTAAGAAAACAGTGTTGCACAGTTTATGAATATAAATAACAATGATGATGAGCGTTGTTGACAATGTACTATCTAAATTAATTACAAAACCCAAAAATTACTGACACCAGAAAGCAGATCAATTCAGCTCAGCATGCATAAGTATATATTTTCATATCTCTTCAGGTTATTACTCCTCAACAACCTAAAGGACAAGAAACAAGATGCCAAGATGGTGATGTACGCCAATCAAATGACCAGAGTTTACCATTCCGCATACCGCTGGTCAAGCCAACTAGGTAGCACTGTTTTAAGTTTTCCATGCATAACCAAGCAGAAGATGGCAGTTCTATCAGTGATTCCATATGTTACCTGCTGAAGTATTTGTATGCCCACCCCAACCATCAACGCACGTTTAACTCCTGGTTCAGCTAGATCCTTCCAACTGAACCCTTTTGCTACAGTTTCAGATGGATGAACCATAGCTGGTCCAATTGGATTCTGATCTAAAAGCTCCTTGGAACAAAGAGCCGCTTGACTCACCAAAGCAGCAGCCTGGACGATCTCACCTCCTCCAGGAACATCCTCGCCATGCATAGAAACTACGGATCCACGACGAGATGCAGGGACACCCTCCTGGTGCAAGTAGATTCTTTTGAATCCTCCTTCTTTCTTTCCATCTGGGCCCTCCTTTTCAGACCATTTCCATGCCAACTGCCAACCTCCACCAATCTCCATACCAACTGGTTCTCCAGCATTTCCTTGCACCTGACTGCCGTGTCTCATGCTTGAAAGGGTTCCATGGACTGGTGGAACCATGTCCTTCTCGACACTTGTCGTCTGGCGTGAGATCAATGGGCTCTGCAAATTGTCATCAGAGTCACCACCAGCAGCATCAGATGCATATTCTTCACCCTCTCTGACAAGGCTCTCCTCATCCCACTCTTCATTTCTAGGTTGATTCCCTCCCACACTAAACATGCTGCCAAAGTGAGGAAATAGCGTGCTTCGCATGCTTCCCTGATCAGGAAGCTTCTCATGCACACTGCCAAAAAGGGTAACAAGAGGATCCACCATGCTTCCATGCCTAGACCCTAGTCCAACAATACTCTGTCCAGTAACTGGTCTAGCAACCCAGGAGAGACCTTCTTCAGGCCCATATAATTTGATTTGATCTTTATCAGCAGATATGTCCTGATCAGCAGCAAGGTCATTGGCCGGACCAATTATGTACTCCTCTAAAGATGTTTCAACCCCAACACCAAGTCCCTCAACCAGCAAAGCCATCTCACCTGTTCATCCGAGGAAGATCAGTATCATTCACATGAAGCATCATTATTCATCATATTGTCATTTTAATTATGGACTTCTAAAATCTCAAACTTTTTTTGTAAAATCCTGTATACAGTTTTCATATAACACGAGTAGAGTTCAAATTCACTTCCAGATTGTCTAGAAGCAACTTGTTACTGTTATTTTGACTTCAGAAATGTTTATTATATCCATATCAAATTCATAGGCAGATGCAAAAAATGTGATTTATCATATTCCATGAATTTCTATTCAGAACTTACCCAAAGAATCAATAAGAAACAATCTCCAAATGCAGACTGCATTTGGAATCATATTATATGCAAATTATGCAAGTCACTTTTCAATATTAAAGACTCATGCAAATAAAAGTTCTGTGCACCGAGGCAAGAGTAACCATTTATTTTCAAAGATTCAGGGAGGAAAACCAACCAGCAACATCTTCTCTGCCACGCAAGCTCTGCAAAACCTTCTTGGCCTCAAGCATGCGCCCTTTACTCACAAGCCACCTTGGAGACTCAGGCAGGTAAAATATAGTCAGCACAAAATAGATAAGTGAGGGTATAGAAAGAACTCCAAGCATCATTCTCCAACTTGGGTCCGTCATCAAAGACATCCCAAAAACCATACAATATGCCAGAAACATTCCAACACAACCAGTAAACTGAGGAAGTGTATTCAATAATCCTCTTATTTCAGGAGGAGCTGTCTCAGATATATAAATTGGAACCAGTGTAACGGCCAAACCAATTCCAAATCCATCTAAAAGCCTGGCCAAAAGTAGGACATAAACATTGGGAGACCATAACATTACGAGGCCACCAATGAAATAGAGTATAGATGAGATTATTAGCATTGGACGGCGACCTAGCCAGTCAGCTATGGCTCCAGAACATGTAGTAATGCAGGTAGCCCCAATAAGTGACATAGCCACAATTAGCCCTTCGATTGTGGGTTCAGTTTGTAAATGGAATTCTCTCTTTATATACAAAACAGCCCCTGCAGCAAAAACAAGAAAATCAAATTTATGAGGCCTGAACATATTTGATAAATGAATATACTTTGTGTATAAGAAATGAAAGCAACTTGATTTCACTCAAAAAGAATCAACCATTGTATATCGAGCTCACATAAAAGCAATTCAGCGATTCAGTTTGTAGACCGTATAACAAAGAAATATATACATAGATGAGTAAATTACCCGCAATAGTAGCATTATCCCATCCTTGCAGTAGGTTTCCAATAGCAGCTGCAATCGCAACAAGCGCAGCTCCACCCATTTTCCCCAGAAACTAACGTTGAAATCCGCTCAAAAGTTTCCACTAAGCAACCTGAAAAAAGAAAAAGAAAATGACAAACCTCAAATCATAGATCATACACTCGCCGTCTAACAAATTTAGCTACAAATATGATCCTTAAATTTCAAACCTTGATGAACCAGCACAGCACAACACTAGGAATCCACACAACACTAGGAATCCACTAAGTAGAATCAGTATAACACCAATCGGATCCCAGAATTGGAAGCATGAAATGGACAAAACAAAGCAAACCCAGATGTCCAAATCCAATAACAAAACAAAACCAAGTGGCTATATCATTACCTATAGGAAGAAGCAGAAGTGGATTTTATGAGAGTTTCAGGAATCATCAGATGCAGAAAAAGCCAATAACAGTTACTGCAAATTGCCCATCACTTGATGTCAAAAAGTTGGTTCCTTAAATGATTATATATTTAATAATAATCAAAGACAGTGAAATGCAAATATACGTAATAAAAAATGTGACGCTTTCATTTGCTGGAGAAAAACAAAAAAGCTAAAAGAGAAAACAGAAACTAAGCTCTTGTGCATATTTGACACCTGCCTCTCGCACCTCTTTATCTGTCTTGCACGTATTGGCGTTTAGTTGAACGTCACGCATACTACCACCTTCCTTGTTTGCACAAAAAAAATCACGAAAGATCAATTTTTCTCTCAAAAAGTTTCAAACTTTATGATTGTCAAAGAAGAAATATGAACACCACAAGACCGAATAGAGAGATGCAGCAAATAAAGAACAGTTGTTGAATGATAATTATTAATTATTGGGCATGTGTGTGTGTGTGAAAGAATCTGGCTTTGAGATGTTTAACAACTAGTACTCAAATAAATAACCAAACAAAAAAAAAATGTCAGAGATCAAATCATCAGAAGATGCTTCAAAATAAGAGTATCATAATGCATGAATATGATGCTGTTTTGTCAGCCCCAGCCATGGTCTCTATATTTACTAAAATTAACTACTAAGACGACAAAAGCTTTAAATCTACAGGAGGGTTTTGTATATACTTGATAGTCTTTGTTTTGTTTAAGGATGTAAGTAGCAATGACATTAAAAACAAAAACCCAAAAACAATTTTTTTTTTTTTTACCGCAACGAGAATGGTAAATTCTGTGTTAGTGTTTAAACAAGAATGAAGAAGAATAAGAATAAACTAAAATTATTACCAGTTTGTGAATTGTGATGCAGAGAGAGAAGGAATCAATCTACTTTGGTTATGAACGGATCTCCTCCATCCATATGATTATTGTTCATTTTTGTTTTTCCCCCTTAATTCATGAAATTAAAGATTTACATTTGTCACCCACCACCTTTTGTGGGTCTCAGTTAGACCCCCTTTTTTTTTTTTTTTTGCGCCTAAATAAATAGAATTTCATTATTGTATTATCGATATTCTAAAAATATGTAATTACAGCTTATTTTTATGATAATTATGAGGTAAATGTTGACAAATATTAGAAAATTCAAGATATTTAATTTGATTTGATTTGATTTGATTACAACTGAAATTATTTAGGCATTTAATTATATTATTATGGTACAGTATGTATGTTCGTGATTAGTCATACTCATAATAGATAGAGTTAGCTAATGAGGAAGATAACAAGTGTCTTTCATTTCTGTAGTACGAAAATGAGGGTAATGATGGAAATTTCAAATTAAAGTTATCAAAATTATTATTATTATTATAAAGTTTTACGGGACAAGTTGATGATCATCAATATTCATTCAATAGTGTATAAACAATGAGAGTAATATTGAAATGATGTGGTGTAAAGCCACTTAATTATGCGCTAAACAACAAGGGACAGAAAAAAAAGATGGTGGGGTTCTCATGAAAATGAAAAGGAAAAATTATTATTTTACTTTCTTTTAGTTTTAAAGTTTATATATATATATATCTTTTCTTAAATGAAATGCAATAGTGATAAAAGAAAATGCCAGAGTGCCGGACAGCACTACCAAATTAATTAAGCGAAAAGAAGGGGGGGAGGGGGGGCCACTTAAACAAAAGTTAAGGGAATGGAATAAATTAGAGCTCTTTAGTTAAGGGAATGGAATAAATTAGAGCTCTTGGGAAATAGGAAGGGTAAAATATTTAAATATGTCTCCTAAGTGTATGTAATTAGATTTTATGTGTAGATTGTAACTAGTTAAATAAAATAAATAAATAAATAAAAGGTAGGAAAATATTATGCGAAGATCTAAGACTAAAATTACACTTACAAATTCAAATAAGTGGCATGAGGCCAAAGTGTTATTTACGCACTTAGGAACAAGAAAACGAACAAGAGTGTCCGTCAAGCAAAGGTGGTTTGTCACATTGTGCATGTACGATTATGATCCATCTCCACAACTAATTTTATTTGAAGAAATTAAACCAAAAATGAATGAGAATTATGACATAAAATGATCGGCGATCACTACCACTCTAGTATAAGCCACGAAGCATAAAGATTAAAGAGAGAGAGAGAGAGAGAGAGACTAATTACGTATCGTATAGGTTTGTAGCTTTATGTATTGTACCCATCACATAAAACTTTGTATATATATATTCTTCTATTCTACAAATTTTCACTCAAATTGTAGAATTATGCAAGGTCAATAATCAATATGGTTTTTACTATGGGTGAGGATTTTTCCACCCTATTAATTGGGTAAACCTACTCCACTTATAAAAAATATTTACAATAAATACCCAACATTTTTAATAAATCCAAATCAACAAAAATATTTTTATAATTAATCAATTAAATTATTCTTATATTTTTTTCTTACTTAGATTTTTTTTTTACTGTTAAGATTGCTTTAATATAAGTTCTATTTAATTATTTTACCTTAATGATATAAAATGGCCTAATTGTTTGAAAAAATATTGTATTATTGTATCCAATACTTTAAGTACTTAATTTTGTAACTTATAATCTAATTTTTTAAATGAAGTTTATTATTTTTTATATTTTAGATGTAAATGACATAAATTTGACATCTTAATAATTTACATGAGTATTGTTTCATGAAGATATTATATTATTTTAATTAAAGGTGATAAAATAAAAAATATATATTGAAGTTAAAGCAAATTTTTGGTATTTTTAACTCTTAAGGGTAATATGGTCAATTTAAATTGAGGTTAAAGCAATCTTAGTAATCAAATATAATTAAAAAAATATGAGTCACAAAAAAATCAATGAAAATATCATAAAAAAATAAATTAAGATATATTTAATTAATTAATTCTTCAGAAATCTTCTTTATTTAAAATTTTTAAAAATAATGTGAATTTTTTATAATTATTTTCTAAAAATGGGGTGGATTAACAAAATTTATGAGATAAAAATAACACCACCATTTTACTATGGGTGGGGATATTTCCACCCCATTAATTGTGTAAACCCACCCCACTAATAAAAATATTTATAATAAATTCCCAATATTTTTAATAATAATATTTGTAAAATTAATCAATTAAATCATTCTTATATTCTTTTTTACTGAATTTTTTTTTTACTGTTAAGGTTGCTTTAATATAAGTTGTATTTAATTATTTTATCTTAATGAAATAAAATGACCCAATTGCAGAAGAAATATGTGTTATTGTATCTAATACTCTAGGTACTTAATTTTGTGACTTATAATCTAACTTTTTAAATGAAGTCTAATATTTTTTAATATTTTAGATTTAAATGACATAAATTCGATAGTCTAATAATTTACATGAGTATTGTCTCACGAAGACATTATATTAGTTTAATGAAAGGTTGATAAAATGAAAAAAAAATGTTGAAGTTAAAGTAAATTTTTGATATTTTTAACTTTTAAAGGTAATATAGTCAATTTAAATTTAGGCTAAATCAAAATTAGTAGTCAAATATAATAAAAAAATCTAGGTCACAAAAAAATGAATTAAATTATCACAAAAAATAAATGAATATATCACAAAAAATTAATTAAGATAGATTTAATTAATTAGTTCTTTAAAATTCTTCTTTCTCTGCAATTTTTAAAATTAATGTGAATTTTTTATAAATATTTTTTAAAAATAGGGTGGATTTAAGAAATTTACGAGGTGGAAATATCACTACCCTTTGACTACTTAGGTAAAATTTTTATTTGAAAATATTTCATCCTACCCCCCATTAGATTGAAATATTACCCTCTAAACATATAAAAACTTCAATTTATCCCCTAAAATATGTTATCTCTCTATTAGTTTCAAACGGTTAAAATTGTATTTATACATATATGTTAAGGTCAACTAAATAATAAAAGTCAAATCTCTAATTTTTTACCTTCATTCATACCGAGTGTTTCAGTAAATTAAAGAATGCACCCAAATACTTTAATAAATTTCACTTTACACCTAAATAGCTTATTATTTTAAAATTAATTTTTTTATATGATATATAAAATCATTTGAATGGTGTACTGCTGAGAAGCATCGGTACAAAAGAAGAGGCAAGAAGCAGAAGAGTAAAGAAGAAGCAATAAAAGAAGATGAAAAGGAAAAAAAGAAGACAAACAATTTAAAAAAAAAATTAAGATGATGAAGAAAAAGAGTAGGAGACGAAGAATAAAATAAAAAAAGGGGAAATATTAAGAAAAAAGAAAAGAAAATGAACCATTGCAAATTTTAAAATAAAAAATTTAAAATGTTATCGATTTTTATTTTTAATATTTTAATCAAAACTTTTTTTAAGTATAAACTTTTTCTTTAATGCTCGATTTCTTTTAACAGCCCAAACAATAAATTCATCATTTTAATTTTCCCAAATCTAACTTCCGTTCAAATCTCTAAATAGTATTTTATCAACCCCTTTAATTTGTTCTATCAATGGATTCATGATCCATAATTTTTCTTGCAAGTCCAATCAGAAATCAAAAACACATTTCAAAGAACTAAAGATTCCTTTCAAAATCTAACAAAAAACGTAATCTACTGTCACAATGTTCTTAAAAAACAACTCAAATCAATGGACTCAAACCCTAACTCTCAAATTAAAACAACAATTAAAAATAACAAATAAAAAAAGGAAGAAAAGAAAAACAAAGTAGCACTCCCATCTCCCACCGCCGCAATTCTACAGTCCTTTCCACCATTAAAGAAGAAGAGAGAGAAAAAAATTTCACTTTTTTATAAATTTATAGATTTTTATTTCAAAATTTATAATTTTTGTTTAAATTTGAGAATCTTCGTGAAATAAAATACTATAAATTATGGTGAAATAAAAATTTATAAATTTTTATAAATTTATAAAAATTTATAAATTCATCATTTTAATTTGATGAATTTATAAATTAAAATTTTTATTTTAATTTATAAAAATTAAAATTATAAATTTAATTTTAATTTATAATTTATAAATTATAAACTTTTTCTTTAATGCTCGATTTCTTTTAACAGCCCAAACAATAAATTCATCATTTTAATTCTCCCAAATCTAACTTCCGTTCAAATCTCTAAATAGTATTTTATCAACCCCTTTAATTTGTTCTATCAATGGATTCATGGTCCATAATTTTTCTTGCAAGTTCAATCAGAAATCAAAAACACATTTCAAAGAACTAAAGATTCCTTTCAAAATCTAACAAAAAACGTAATCTACTGTCACAATGTTCTTAAAAAACAACTCAAATCAATGGACTCAAACAAAGTAACAAATATATTAATATATATATATATATATTAACTATATATATTAATATAGTTAATATATATATTAATATATAACTATATATATATATCCACCATTTGATTTTAAAGTCTCTTTGTAAAATAGTTTGGGTTCCTTGTGAATAAAACTTGAAGTTCCACATACAAACCCAAGGAAGGAAAAAGTTTGTACAGAAACAGAGGAAAGGTGGAAACCTTTTCTCAGACTCAGAAGGAGTATAATGGGCTTTGAAAAGGTTTAGACAACTAGTGGCATTTGGCGTTAAAATCTCTGGGCTTGGCCCAAAATAATTCCACCACTGTTGGAACCAGTTTGGAAGACTTTGAACAGTTATTTTTGAATTAAAGAAAAATAACCAAGAATGAGAGTGTTTGGGGTTTTGAATAAAAAATGTATTAAACCAAGCCTGTTGGTAATCCCAATAAGAGAAAGATAGACAGTGGTTCATACGGTTTTGGAAGTTTAAAGGGAAGACTTTTGACTTGTGGAGTAGATCACCCCAATCTTTTGGGCTCAAGACTTTTAGAATAGTTGCCGTAGAATAGGCAGGCTCAGAATGGGCCTCACTGAGGAAAAAATGTTTGAATTTAACGGACTCAGTGAATTCCAGAATGGATTGATAAAAAGGCTGGGGTTTAGATAAATCCCAAGGTTTGAAAAACCAGCCTGGCGGGAAAAAACTTTGAACTGCTTTAAAAGGATCAGAATTATAAAATCCATCTTCTACTGTAAAAACATTTTGAGAATGGACTTTAGTAAACCAATCCGAAGATTTTTTGAAAAGCTTTGACTGTGAAGGAACAATCTGTGAGGATGAACTTTCACTGGACAAAACAATTTTTTGAGAAGGATTTTTTGAAATTTCTTTGGAAGTTACTTTTTCTACTTCTTTAACTAATTTTGGATTATGTGAAAAACATTGTAAAGCAAGTAAAAGTTCAGGGGATTTAGAAATATTTTCTACCCACTGATTTACCTGTTCTTGAGAGGTCACGGCTTTGGAGAGAGCTTCATCTTCTTGGACCGTATCGATCCATGACTTTATAGGTGTTGCTGAGTTATTAGATTTATAAAAGGTGTTCCCAAAATAACAGCATGATGAATATCATTGGTCAAAATGAATGAAGTTCGAAATTCAAATCCGTTATTGGGAATAGTGGCTTCAACTTTGGAGGTTATTTTTAACTTTGAATTATTGGCGGCAGAAAGTCTTTCATTTGTTTTTTCATGAAATTTCCTGGGGACAATGTCTTCTTTAATGCAATTTAAATCAGCACCAGTGTCAAAAAGGGCAAAGGTGTCAATTTCAAATTCTTTGGAAAAACTCAAAGTTATTCCAATTAAGTATTTTCTTGTGGTGATTTGTCTTAACACAAAAAGAAAATCACTTGGTATAGATTCTATATTATCAAGATTTTGATTTTTATTGTCAAATTTTATTTCTTTATCCGAACTACTATCTGAATTTTCTTCCAATTGTTTTTGTATCAAAAGTTGAATAGTATCAGAATCGGTTTTCTGTTTTTCTTTTAATTCTTTTATTTCAATTTTAATTTCTTTTATTTCTTTTTGGAGATCTTGAATATTAGGAGCATTTTTCTTGTCTTTCTTTTTATTTAAAATATCAGTAAGGTCATAGGCATTTTTCTTTATTACAGGGGCTTTAGAAGATTCAGCTACATTTTTCTGATCAAAAGTCTTTAAAAGTTTATCAAGATATTCCTTTTGTAAAATTGGGTCAGAAATATGTTTAACAAGTTCAAGGAAAGTTTCCTGATCTTTGGTTAAAACATTGATTTTCTTTTGTAAAAGGAATTCTGAATCAGACTCACTGGAACTTGAATCCGAGGTATCAGAGTCAACTATCTCATCAACCTGTAGTGGCTCATTATCTCCTGTCATAGAAGAGTCAGAGTCAGAGGATTCAGACTCAACAAGTAAAGAGGCAATTTTTGAAAATGTTCCAAAGAGTTTTAAAATCTGCTCTAAAACAACTGAGCAGGAACTGTCCTTCGAGATAACAACGCACTGTACTAAATTCCTACTATTAATTTGCTAAACCAAGATCCATTTTAAAAGCTTGTTCCGTCTACCAAAGTCACATAAATGTTTTGCTTAAATCAAAACAAAATGATGTGTCTTATTTGCAAAAGAATTTAAATCTACAAATAATTGAAGACCAAATGCAAAATGAATTTACAAAAAAGAAAATTTCAAATTTCAAAACCTTAATTGAAAAGGAAATCTGTGCTGACTTACCTTCTGCTTTTTGGGAAAGAAAACAGCATTCTGTTGATTTACCATATGAGCCCTCTTTTGATGAGAAACAAATTCCTACGAAGGCTAGACCTATTCAAATGAATATGGAATTAGAACAACATTGTAGGAATGAGATTAAAGATTTGGAAAATAAAGGTTTAATTGTGAAATCAAGGTCTCCTTGGTCTTGTGCCGCTTTCTATGTCAACAAGAACTCTGAAATAGAAAGAGAAACACCAAGATTAGTGATCAATTACAAACCTTTAAACAAAGCTTTAAAATGGATTAGATATCCTATACCTAACAAAAAAGATTTACTCCAAAAACTCCATTCTGCATTCATATTTTCAAAATTTGACATGAAATCGGGTTTTTGGCAAATTCAAATTCAACCTAAAGACCGTTACAAAACAGCTTTTACTGTTCCATTTGGACAAGATATGAGTGGACCGTTATGCCGTTTGGCTTAAAAAATGCACCCTCTGAATTTCAAAGAATTATGAATGACATTTATAATCCCTATTCAGAATTTTGCATTGTTTATATTGATGATGTTCTGATCTTTTCCCAAACAATTGATCAACATTTCAAACATTTAAAGACGTTTTACTTTGCAACTAGAAAAGCTGGCTTAGCTGTCTCTAGTTCAAAAATCTCTTTGTTTCAGACTAAAGTTAGGTTTCTAGGTCATCATATTACCAGAGGAACCATTACCCCTATCGAGAGATCCCTTGCTTTTACAGACAAGTTTCCTGATAAGATTCTTGACAAAACTCAATTGCAAAGATTTCTTGGTAGTCTTAATTATGTTCTTGATTTTTATCCAAACATAAATAGGATTTCGAAACCTTTGCATGATAGGTTAAAGAAAAATCCTGTTGCATGGACAGATGAGCATACTAAAGTTGTTAGGCATATAAAGAACATTGTTAAAGAAATCCCCTGTTTATTTCTTGCTAATCCTAATTTGCCTAAGGTTGTTGAAACTGATGCATCTGATTTATAAAGAATTGACCTATATCCCACGATTCCTGGTTGTATTGGTATCAGAGCCAGGGGGGGTAGGAGTAATATAGAGTAAAGAATTTGTGTATGTTTATGCTTTTATTTTAATATCTGTGTGTTTGTTGAATCCTTTACTGGTAGTAAGTCCCGATTAGGATAAGAGTTTTCCGCTTAGGGCTGTAAAACCATACCTGTAGACACTCATATAGATTTAAAGTTTAAAGTTTTAGACTGCATGGATTCTCTATTCTGTAGAGCATCCTCTTTCTCTAGCTCTTATTCCGAGAGGACTAGTGTTTCAAAGAATATAGTAAATTCTGAGGATTTATAATTGCTGATTTTGATAAAGCTATTGATTGTTGGGAATTACCAAAGATTTCTAAAGACATGATTTATAAAACTAAAAAACTTGATTTCTTAAAAACGGACTATGTTATAAAAACTGAAGAACGTGACATCACTCTTTCAAAGCCTTTTGAAACAATTCAATTGTTTTCAGAACATTCTCTAAAGCATTTAAAAGAAAAGAAATTTAATTATGTGCATATTGGTTTAATCCAAGTCGGAATAAAACCTCTTACCAAAGAAGGCTTAGATACGTCTATCCTAGCCGTTCTAAGAGATGGCCGATTCATCTCTTTTGATGATTCCTTACTTAGTAGTATTGAGTCCAGCCTTTGTAAAGGTCCAATATCATTTGACTGTTATCCAAACATTACAGTCTCCCTTAAAGACAAAAATATTCTCAAAAGCATGATCCTCCAAATCAAGACCCATAATTACCACATGATTGAAGGATCAATTCCTGTTGCATTAATTTACAAAATATCCTATAAAGCAATGCATTCTGCATTTAATACACAGCATAAATTCCAGTCCAAAAGAGATGAGACTCTTCTCTTACAGACTGACATGTCTAGAGCAAACACTGTTGTTCCAAGACCGATTCAATGGAAAGATGTCCATCTTCCAGAAGATTGGATTTTAGATGGAGCTACTGAACCAGTAATTCCAAAACAACTTGAACCTAATACAGAGTTGCAAAATGTGACTCAGTATTCTGATGGTAGAGTCAAACTGTCCTTCAGAAGGTCTACTTCATCTAGGTTCTCTGATAAAGAGTCTGTCTCTGGCATCCCTTCTTCAGAAAGAAAGTTTACCAGAATCCCTTCTGTCATAAATCTCCCATACAAAGAACAACCTAGGTTTTCCACATCGGATATTCCTAGTTCTTCAATTCGTTCTGTTGACTATACCACTAGTATCCCTCACCCAGTCTATACTAGTAGTCAACATAAACAAACAAAGGAGGAGAAGGAACCTTCTCCTCCAACATCCCCTACTTTCTCTGCAATTACAGAAAATGCCATAGGTGTCCTAGAAAAAGATTTCGAATTGGACAAAACTCTTCTGCACAAAGATTTCTATTCTGAATTGAACAAAGACAAAAGAATTTGGTTTTTCAAACATTTCTTAAACCAAAGAAAGCAGATTCAAGAAATTTATTATGAGTTCATTCATTCGCATAAAGCACATATTCTATTTTTCGATTGGTTTGAAATGTATGCCTCCAATAACAACATTTCTTGCCCCTTTAAAGAATCAAACCCTATTACCACTAGAAAGAAAATTCCTGAATGGAATCTTTCTGATAGCAATAGAACAATTGAATCTGAACACCCACCTTTGAGAAATATATCTATTGATCAAGGTGAACCACCTGTTCAGATTAAAGCCTCACCTTATAAAATTCACAGAGCAAATGACCCTGATAAAAATTTAGATGGTATTATCCAACAGAATAATTTCTGTAATACTAATCTAAATACGATAGGAAAACAGTTGACTAGAATAGAAAGTCAAATCCAACAGTCGATTATAACTGTTTCTCCTATTCAAACCTTAAAGTCAATAAAATTTGATGATGATAAAAAGCTTAAAAAACCTATTTTCGAGCCTTTTCAGGTTTCGAAAAATAGTCAGAAGCTTGTCCAATAATCAAAGTCAGATTTTATAAAAGCCATTAGAGAAAGACTTGATAAAATAGACGTCTCCTCTTCCTCTTCAAAAAAGCTTGAAATAGCCCCTGAAACTCCTCAATCCAGTAACCAAATAGGAGTATTGGATTATGATCAGTCTTCTATAACCTCTTCAGATATAGAAGCATTTAAAGAAGAAAAGGAGTCTATACCTAAAGCCAATAAAATTCATTGGGAATTAGCACTTCCTGCTACTTCCTACTCTCCTCCAGACTTAGCCGTTGATAATAGGCCCAGTGCAATAAACCAATCTCGGTTTAATGCATCTTCTGTCTATGAATGGAACATAGATGGAATGTCTGAGTATAATATACTTGGTCTATTACAACAAATGACAATGGCAGCTAATGCCTACAAAACCCAATCAGGAACTTCTGACAAAGCTATTGCAGAAATCCTTATTGCTGGTTTTACCGGTCAACTTAAAGGTTGGTGGGACCACCTTCTCACTAAACAACAGCAATCAGACATTTTGAATGCTATTCAAACAGATGAGGATAAAACCCCAATTCTGGATGAATATAACAAAGTCTATTCAAGATCTTTATTGCCACTTTAATTTTGACCATCTCCCTTCATTTCATAGGTGACCCTTCTCATCTACGAGATAAAAATGCTGAGTTACTACATAATCTAAGATGTAGGAAACTTAGTGATTTCCAAAGTTATAAAACCACTTTCTTCACAAGACTCTTTCTAAGAGATGATGCAAATCATACCACTTGGAAAGAAAAATTCCTTTGAGTCTACCAACACTCTTAGGAGAAAAGGTTAGAAATTCTATCAAGGCCCTTTATGATAACCGTGTTCCTTATGATGAACTAACTTATGGTGAATTAGTTAGCTTTATCAATAAGGAAGGTCTAAAGATTTGTCAAGACTTAAAACTACAAAAACGCCTAAAATGAGAGCTTAGAAAGTCTAAGCAAGAATTAGGAAGTTTCTGTAAACAATTCAACTATGACCCTTTTAAAGCCACTAAAGATTGTAATGGTAAGTGTTCTTCAAAGACTTACAAAAAACATTACAAATCAAAGATTCATAAATATAGGAAACCTTCAAAGAATTTTAGAGAACCCTTCTATAAGAAACCCTCGAGGCCTTATAAGAAAACCCATTTCACTAAAAAGAAAATTTTTAAGAAACCTTCTGAACCATCTTCAAAAACTTCTTTTAATTACAAAGATGCCACATGTTTTAAGTGTGGAAGAAAAGGCCACACTGCAAAGTTTTGTAGAGTCCATAAAAAGCTCCATGAGCTTGGTCTCGATGAAGAAACCAGCTCATCAGATGATGAAGAAGAGCCGTTCATTTCCCTTGGAGAAGAAAATGAAGACGACTGCTTCGGTATTTTCTCTCCTGCAAAGCACTGTAAATAATTTTGTATTCATGTTCATGTAAAAAAAAAAAAAAAGTAATTTTCCATTTCTCTGTAATTATTGTCTTTGTCGTTTTTATTCTTTTCTCCCTTCACTCACTATTCTCTTCACGAGAAAAAAGCTGAGGAGATAAGAATCTTTCTTTTTCTTTTTTGGGTCCTACAAAGACTTTTCTCTACAAAAGCAGAAGATGCCCCATCAAGTTTGTCTCCCGTGTTTCCCGGCTTTTCAGGCACATGCGAAGACCAACTGTAGCGAAGCTGTAGCATCTTAAAAAGATGGATGTTGAGTATATAGTTCTCATTAACCTTCAGTTGAAGGCATCCGACCATTTGCTAATTCTCTCTCTCTCTCTCTCTAAAGAAAATTCTCTCTACATCTGGAGAAATAGAGGAAGCAACTAAAGGAATTTTTCTTCCTGGTTCTTCTTCCTTTTCTAATTGTAGAAGAAAATCCTTCTTCCTTTCTTTTTAATAGTTCAAATTCAAAGAAGCAAAAGAATGTAAGCATATTTCATCTTAATTTTAAAAGCATGTTCATGTAATTTCAAAGCTTTATTTTCTTTCTTTCAAAGTATAGATCTAAGGTTGGATGTTATGTATGATCGCAGACTGGTAATAAATATTAGATCTGCCATATAAATTGCTACTTGCCTCTGGAGCATAGAGACCTGATCTCTCCCTTCAGTTGTAGTTCTTCTTCTCCCTCCACACTCAGAGCACCATTTCTGGGATCCAGATCTGGTACTGTGTATTCTTAGAAAAGCCCTCCATAATGAATGTTTAATTTTTGTAAAGCCCTGTGTTGCTTAGGCTTGACGCCCTGTAATTGAATAAATAATTTTAAAGAGTTTTAATTTATTTAGTATATCAGCTGGAATACTTGAAGGGTCTTTGAGGACTCCTTTGCCTTTGTCTTTTTTCTTTGGAGGCATGCTATCTGTTTTGGAGAAATTCTCTCGTTAGAAAATCTGGAACAGAATTTCTATCTCCTTTAATGAATTCTATTTCAAAATCAAAAACACTTAAAATAGCTTGCCATCGTGTAAAAATTTATTTTGATGCAATGTTTTGAACATCTTTTTCTAAAACGTGTTTTGCAGCTTTGCAATCTATCCTAAGTAAAAATTTTTTGTTTAATAAATCACCTTGAAATTTTGAGATGCATAAAACTATGGATAAAATTTCTTTTTTAATGGTAGAATAATTTTTCTGACAATCATTCCAATGAGCAGATGCATATTGTACTATTTGTTCTTTACCATTATCAACCTGTTTTAATATTCCTCCATATCCTAAATCAGATGCATCAGTTTCTATTAACTATATATATTAATATAGTTAATATATATATTAATATATAACTATATATATATATAGTTAATATATATATATAGTTAATATATATATATATTTATTAATATATATATTAATAATAAATATATTAATAATAATAATATATTTATTATTAATAAATAATAAATATATTTACTATTATTTATTAGTAAATAATTATTAATAAATATTAATTATTTATAATTAATAATTAATACCCTTATTAATTATTTATTAACTCAAATTTCTAATAAATATATTTTACTATTATATTTATTAGAGGGTGATTTTTATTAGTGAAGCACATAAAATTTGAGTTAATTTTATTTTAAAAATAATAGGGGCATAAAAGATATACTTCTTCAATATAAATATAATAGTAAAATAATATATTATATAATTAATAAGAATATTATCGTATTTTAATAAATTAACATCGGCCAATATTTAAATTTAATAGATATTAAAGTGTAAGTTGAAGTTTTCAACTTTAGAGGATAAATTGAAGCTCGTCAATCAAAAGATGCAGCACGAAATTTTCCCTTTTTATTTTAGCAGATAGATAGACACGCTGGCAGCATGGCAAGGCTACGTGCCACCTAAAAGTAAAAAGTAAAATGAGAAAGTTTGTCAACTTAATGAAGCTTAGTTTTGGGCCTTGTATTTTATTTTATTTTATTTAGAAATTAATAGGAGAGGAACGTGGACGTATAACAAACAAGCAAGTGAGTGAAGGCCAGTTTCTGTCGGTTTTGGCAACATCGAATTCGAATCCAAGAGAAGAACTTGTTCAAAGCCCACGGCCGCCCAAAGCTGCGTACTTTAAAAGTCTCTTTGACTCTTGTATGTTAAGTCGTTATGCTCTTTTTCTAACGAACGCACTACTTAAAAGAGTAAAACTGGAAGAGAAATGTGGGTTTGATTTTATTGATATTTTGCAATGGAACAGAGAGTAAGAGAAGAACAGATGGGAGGTGAAGGACAACGAGGAGCAAGGGTTTGTGAGAAGTTTACAGCTGGGTATTATGCAACCTGCACCATTGGAGGAATGCTTAGTGCTGGGACTACTCATCTTGCTACCACTCCTCTCGATGTCTTGAAAGTTAATATGCAGGTGCAATCGGTGCTTTCTTTTAATAACTTTTTGTTTCTTTTCTTTATTCACAATCTGTTGATTCTTTCATTGGCTTTTCTTGAATTTATTAATTGCGAACCTTTCTTGGTCTTTTACTTATAGCCTGTTGAAGCTTGATTAACAGTTTCAGTGTGTTGATCAAAGGCCTTGGGGTTATTCCAGTGACATTTTCTCTACTGTCTATGCTTGTGCTTTCCGTATATACTTCCCATTGGTTTTTTGTTTGAGTTAATTAGAGTTTTTGTCGCTGGCAATGCCATTACATAACAAAGATTATTACTTGGTCTACTTTACTTGAGCGCGCACACACACACACACACACACACACACACACACACCCCATTCCAATCATTGGTGAAAGTAATGCCGGTTATCCTTTTCCCCGTTACATCTTAGTTTCTTTCTCCAACACTTTTTTTTTTTTTTACTTTAATTTGTTTGTTTAGGTAAATCCACTCAAGTACTACAGCATGTCATCCGGGTTCTCTACCCTATGGAAAGAACAAGGCCCTTCTTCTCTTTGGAAAGGGTGGTCTGCCAAGTCCTTTGGATACAGTGTTCAAGGCGGCTGCAAATTTGGTCTTTATGAATATTTTAAGAGCCTCTACGCTAATATTTTGGTCGATTACAACAGAACTTTCATATTCTTTCTCAGCAGTGCATCTGCACAAGTCTTTGCTGATATAGCACTCTGTCCTTTTGAATCCGTCAAAGTTCGCGTTCAAGCACAGCCCCAATTTGCAAAGGGTTTGAGTGATGGATTTCCAAAAGTGTATAAAACTGAAGGGCTTGCTGGGTATTGTTACCTGAATACTTGATCTTAACTTTTTCCTTCTTAAATTATGTTTATTTAAAAGTCAAAGTTTTATTGCAGTTTCTACAGGGGACTTTTTCCACTTTGGTGCCGTAATCTTCCATGTAACGTTACTGCTTAACTGCATTCTTGAAACATTTATTTGCTTGTATTGCTAGTATCCTAACTGATTAATTTCTTAAACAGTTTCTAGTAGTTGTAGCATTTTTAAACATTCTATTCTGCTTGATATGTCTAGCATAGTTGGCTAGCACCTAGCTGACATCAGTAAATTCTGAAAGTACTATTTTCTCATTGTTATGTAATGGACTTTCATTGGTTATTGCACAACCATCAATGATTTCCATCCGATTACCAGTGTAAAAGCTCAAAGGAAATTAGCTCAAACAAGCTTAATGTCATAACGTGACTTAAACCATTCTGCTGCTGTACATCAATAATGTTCCCATATCTTTATAGACCTGTGATACTTCTAGGGTTGTTGTTTCATTTAGTTATAGTTTCAGTCTATCTGATGTTTGCATCTTCCATTGCTTTATCATATTGACAACATCTATGCGAACTTAATCTAACGGACTGAGAAATCATAATTGTGCTTTAGTGCTTAACATTGCAATTCACAGAAAACATGTACCGAGTTTTCAGGGTGGCTATTCAGTTTTAGAGTGATTGGCTGTCAATCAGATATAAACTTGAATGAGATACTTTGCCTTTCAGAGTTGTTTATTTTTCTACGTACTGTTTGAATTTAAGCTTGAAGAACATTTTTTCATTTTTTCTTTTTTGTTTGCCCCCCTTTTTTGTGACTTGCAGTTTCTATGATCATGTTCTCAACCTTTGAGCATTCAGTGGACTTTATATATCAAAAACTTGTTCAAAAGAGAAAACAAGATTGCTCCAGAGTTCAACAGCTTGGTGTGACATGTTTAGCGGGCTACACGGCTGGAGCTGTAGGCACTCTAATCTCTAACCCTGCTGATAATATTGTTGCCTCTCTCTACAACAAAAAGGCGGAAAATGTGCTTCAGGTAGCTCCTACGAGGGTTTTTCCTTTTCTATTGTTCTTTGATTTGGTTTGATCAAATATCAACTGCATTAGTTTCGGCATCATGAATTCCAGGCTATGAAGAAAATTGGGTTCCTTAATCTCTTTACCAGAAGCCTTCCTGTTCGGATCACAATTGTGGGCCCTGTTGTTACTTTGCAGTGGTTTCTCTATGATTCTATCAAAGTTCTAAATGGATTGTAAGTGGGTTTTTCTTGTTCCTTAAAGTATAAATCAAACTATCACATCGGTATATGTTCATTTGATTTTTTGTTTCATGGTATTGAAATGTGATAACAGTTGAAGAGTATCAGAAAGCCATCAACCAAAATACTTAACCTGCATCCATATCTTCTTAAACTTCATTATCTGTGCCCCTCTCTCATTTGAATCATAGGATTGAGTTCTTGAGTTCTTTGCTTTGTGGTATTTGGTATGCACCATCTGTCGCATTTTCCAATAAAAAAGCAGAGTTGTGGTTGAGGACCTTCTTGTCATTACACAAGTGTTGCTCCATTATTTCACAATATGACGAATGTCATTTGTTTCACGATGGAGTCCATTTTAGACAGGAAAGGAAGTGAGTATATAAAGTTAATTGCTTATTGAAGCAATACTTTTTGGATGTGCAAGAAGTACCGTCAACGGTTTTTCATGGGAAACTTAATTTTATACCCAAATGAAACACTGAAGAACATCTGTTGCAACTTTTAATTGCCTTATGGAACATGGTGGATATGCTAGTAAAGGAACTTACCATTTTGTTGTTTGTTCATTGGTTTATGTTGTTGTCAAATGGTTGTACTGTATATGTTAAGACCAATTATTTATCCTAGTGAAGTGGGCATTTACATTATGTTTCTTTTATAATGCCTTCTAACCACAAATTATATTTGAAATTATTGAAGGCCGACTAGTGGAGGGCTCCACCGATGCATGAAGGAAGCTAATTTATCAGCTTAAGCTCATGGTAGTGAAAAGATATATTACAATCTGGTCAAGTTCTGCTCCTGCAACCAAGGAAAATGCATCATCCTTGTGAAAAATAATGGTGAAACTATATCCTTTCTCCAGCATGGACACAATTTTATTCTTTGGGGCAGTTAATGCTATAGTTTCTCTCCAATATGTTTAGGTCAGGCTTGCTTCTCTGCAGTATGGTTCAAAGCTAGTAATGGTGCCTTAAAGTGCCATCTATTTCCCATGCAGCTGAAGTTCTAATCAATGGCAACATAAAACTGCCATAGTAAGGAGATTTATGTGTGTATATATATCTTTGTCTCAGGGTTATTCCAATTTTATAGGATGTCAGAAAGAGCAAATCTTTTTGATATTTTGCTTACATAATTCATTTAATCATAGGGTTGTATGCTAGTAAATAATGACAGCTCAAGTCAATGTCTAGGAGTAGAAGCCACAACAGAACGACCAAATATTTCTATATGCTGTATATATATTGAATGGATGCTTTTTAGAGCTGCTAAAGTGCTTACATAGAGATATTAGTAACTGTTGATCAGTTGTATCAAGTTTCATTTTTGCATATCCAAGAGCGTAGTTGCTCTTTGTTGTGTGACTGTGTTATTTGCAGCTGGCAAGCTACAGCTTGCTTGGCTCTGAATGTGATTGTGATTGAAGAAGCAGCTAGCTTGTTGACTTGGTTTGTTTTCATGTTGTAATTGGTCCGATGAATCTTCCTTGCTTTGATAAATCACACCCATGTATATATATTATTGGTAGGTTTTTTTTTTTTTTTTATTTTGATTCCTTTCTCTTTTCCATGTTAAATAAAGCATATTAGGTTTTGATTCTTTGGATTGTGTATGTTTCTGATAGTTTGAAAATTAATTTCCCTTAAGACAAGGATCATGTATGCATCTCATTGTTTGGCAAATGGCATATAAAATGATATCAACAATCATGATCAAAGTAGACATCTAGCAGAACAACTCAAGATTGAATTTGTACTCTATGGGAGATTTGAGTTGAACTTGCATATAAAAGGGATGTTTATTTATTGAGTTGCGTTGGAGTGTTGGACGCGTGTCATTTTAGGAAGGAACCAAGTTTATCTGGTAAGTACACACACACACACACACATGTTCATCGGTTAAGTTAGGGCTAGGGGTGCTGCATGAAAATGAAACACTCAGTGTAGCTTGATTCTACTGAATTAACATACAATCGGGTCATGCTCCATTCATCTAAGAGTTCCGCGTATAATAATAATTTAAGTGTTGTTTAATTTGATACATTTCTTCAGTTATTGAGTTGGGTGTAAGTTACACGCAATGTGACTTACCCACACCCCATGCCATGCTTACTTATCCATAATTACAAGTATCACAAAAAAAAATAAATAAAAAGGGAGGTAATTTTCTTGCATCAATACTGCTGCATGAAAAATACGTTGTTGTGAACTTGTGATGCATACATACATAGTTACTTCTATTTATGTTCATAAGCATCACGGTGCTCACATCACATCATCTCATCAGCAAAAGGACAACTGGTGGCTTTTTATTGTAATTATTATTTTTTTCAAATTCTTATATGTTACGATCAAAATTAAAAGCTATTGATACCTATAGTTAAATCTAAGGACTGGTTCGGAAATACTTTTAGGAGGTTTAAAAGTGATTTTGAAAAATCAAAAGCTAATTTTTGCATTTGAAAAATTTCTTTAGGAATTATTTTTCATAAAATCACCTTATCATACAATAGATTAGATTTTAAGAAGTGGAGAAAGAGTAGTATTCAAATAAATATTATGTAACATTATGTCTAATTTAATCATTTATATTCTTACAATAGTTTAATAATAAGATTTATCAAACACATACGACTGCTCTTAAAACTCACAGTACTTTTAAAAATAAATTTTATCAAATATTTAATTGATTCTCTTCACAACTGATTATTTCTATAGTACAACTAACAATAATTATTTTAAAAATTATAGTATTATCAAACTGGCCCTAATTCTAGTGAACTATTTTATTATAGGGTAGTATTATTTAAACCGATAGAATCTCTTTTTCACACCCATTTTCTCACTTAACCCTTTGGATTAATTTTATTATAGGGTAGTATTACAAGGGCACAAGTTGTCATTCGTTTTTTTTTTTTTTATAATTCATATCTTTCGGATTAATTTTATTACGACTCAGTTGAAATATTTTGATTAGGATTAGTTGGATTTACTTTTAAATAATATTCCGTAGAAATATATATATATGGGAAGAGAAATCACTTTAGGGTGGGTACCCCTAAAGTGATGTTATTTTGAAGTGTAAACTTTTTGAAAAGGAACCCACTTTTCAAAAGCTATGGCGTGCTGTGCATGAAAATTGTTGATACATCAAATTGAAAAGCGCATTCAAAGTTCAAACTTGTGCTTAGGAAAAATGATATGTAGTAATATAAGAGAAAGAGAGATTCTTGAAAGATTCAAACTTTCTAAAGTCAACCAACCTTCTGCTTGGAAACATCTCCAATCTCCATCGGCTGCTAAAATAAAGAACAGAAGACTAAAAAAAAATTTCACCACCTAGATAAGCATGGAAACGGATTCGGTGCTTAACTGAACTTGTGCTGAGCATTAGATTCAATGGTTAGCAATTGTTTTATATGGGACTCAAGTAATTGCTGATGGTTGATTCGGTGCCCAGCACAAACTCATCTGAACACCAAATCCTGGTTCGATAAGCATTCACAAAGTTATTTGTTTTCAATGCAAAACAATAATAAAAGTCTCCAATCTTGTTCATTTGGCTGGCTGCTGCCTTGAGAGTTGAGATGAAAGAAAAAACTTCAACAAAGATCAAAATCCATTCAAAGTTGCAAGCCCAGTTCCTGGAAATTGGAAGAGTTGTACTTGTACCGTCTAAATTTAGCAAAACAAACAAAAAAACAAGATTTGGAATGTAATGTACTTAAATATCGTATTATTATTATTATTATTATTTATATCCATAAATAAAACAAGCTGTAACGTTTTGACCAAAACATCTTTCAGACAAACAAAGATGACAGACAGAGCGCGCTGTCTTTAAACCACACGTGTAGTGAACGTAACAATCAACGTCAACCCACGTGCTACTCATCCGGTATTTACTCTCTTCCTCACCCACATGCCGCATACATTACATACGGTCAAATTTTAGTTGATATTGATCACATCCCATTCCCACCCACTAACACAAACAAGAAACTTCAGGTTTGTTTTTGTAAATTTGTAACAGCGGAAGGAAGAGACTTTTTGGGATCTTTCTTACAATTTTCTTATTATTATTATACCTTCCCAGCCAGAAGAAACCGTGTAAAAAACAGAGCGCATTTACATTCTCTCTCTTTTGGGTAACAATAACATCATATTATTAATAAGTTACATGAAAGAAAGATGATGCTAAAGGCAAAGGATGATGAGTGAGCGATCAATGATCATGATAATGGATGGGGACTATGTGGTAAAATAAGGCCGCGTTTAATTAAAAGAAGAAAAAAACATAAATAAATAAAAGAGTGAGCTGGTCAGCACTCTCGGATATCCGATGTTTCTTAGCAACACCTTGCTAAAAATAACAACAAAACAGACAGATCATGGTTTCATAATAATTCTTTAAAGAACTATCAATCCACAGCTATTTCGCTTTGCTTTTGGATTATTATTATTATTATTATTATTATTATTATTATTTGAGAGATCCATTTATTATCGTCAAAATAGTTTAGACCTTTTGTTTGTCTCCTCTCTGTTCATTCCATTCCTTTACGTTCTTTCATCCTTTCCAAACCATCTGGTAATAGATTCTTCTCTTTTCCTTTATCTTACTTCATTCATATCTATGTATGTTTATGTGTTTTGTGATTTCTTTGTGCTTAAAAGTTTTGTTCTTTTGTTGACTGGTAGCTAGCTCCATTTGTTTTGACAATTGTTGTTTTTTTTTTTTAAATTACTATTTTTATTAAAATTAGGTTAACGTATATCCTAGATTATTCTAATTCTTATCTTAAAGCATTAATCTTGGTGATTCCTAACGTGGGGATTCTGGTATTTTTGTTCTTGTTCTTTAAAGATGGTGAAAGGTATCACCTTTAAATTAAAAAAAAAAAAAGAAAAAAGTGCTTTATGATTGATCTGATATGGTAATGCTTTGATTCTTTGATTTATTGTTTTGCATATTCCTTGTGTCTGAGTTGGGTTTTCCTGATTTTGATACTATGTTAGTGTAATTGATGAAAGATCTACTAGTGGATGAGGAAAACGCTGTGCACTAGGGAATTTCAATTGTTTCATGGGCAACACATGCCGTGGATCTTTCACAGGAAAACTCTATCAGGGCTACAATCAGCCCGAAGACCATTCCAACAATTCCAAACGAAACACAAATTCGGATCATACCAATTCTGATTACTCAACACCTAGCTCGAAATCCCAGCAACTAGTTTCTCAGGAATTTGCCAAAGAAAACCCCAAGAAAGATAATTCTGTACCTCAAATTAGCCCTTCTAAGAAAGATAACATCATGAGGCGTGGCATTGATAACCAGACTTATTATGTATTGGGTCATAAGACTGCTAACATTCGGGATCTTTACACGTTGGGTCGCAAGTTGGGACAAGGTCAGTTTGGGACTACTTATTTATGTACTGAGATTGCTACCAGTATTGAATTTGCCTGCAAGTCAATATCGAAGAGGAAGTTAATTTCCAAGGAGGATGTGGAGGATGTTAGGAGGGAGATTCAGATAATGCACCATTTGGCGGGTCACAAGAATATTGTGACGATTAAGGGTGCTTATGAGGATTCCTTGTATGTTCACATTGTGATGGAGCTCTGTGCTGGTGGTGAGTTATTTGATAGGATCATCCAGAGGGGACATTACAGTGAGAGGAAGGCGGCTGAGTTGACAAGGATTATTGTTGGTGTTGTTGAGGCTTGTCATTCGCTGGGGGTTATGCACAGAGATCTAAAGCCTGAGAACTTCTTGTTGGTTAACAAGGATGATGATTTCTCCCTTAAAGCTATTGATTTTGGACTCTCAGTTTTCTTCAAACCAGGTAAAGAATGTCTTTCTCTGCTATTTTATTATATAGAAATGCTGAAATATTCTACAGAAAGGAAAATTCGCAGAATGGTTTCTCTGGAGGAATGTTGTGGTAATCAAATTGTTGTTTTAATTGGTCAAAATACATTCATTTAATGTTGCCAGAATACAGTTGAAATGACTGAATCATGACTAAGTAAAACTCTTTTTGTAGTTTTTCATTGAAACTAATACTAATTCCTTCAGACAATTATCGAGTGGCCAATATACATTTTTGCTTTTTTTTTTGGGTGAATATGGTATAATGAGACTTTAGCATGCACTTAGACTAATGTACTTTCAAATTGCTTTTCTTGTGTATCTTTATTTGACACATTCTGCTTTAGGTCAAATATTCACTGATGTCGTTGGAAGCCCATACTATGTGGCTCCTGAGGTACTTCTTAAGCATTATGGACCAGAAGCAGATGTGTGGACAGCAGGGGTCATACTGTATATATTGCTTAGTGGAGTGCCACCATTTTGGGCAGGTATGCATCCATGCTATGTTGCTACAAAACCAAAAAAACTTTGCATTCGGTCTGCAATGTACTGAAGTGTTTCATGTTTGGAGTTTAGAAACACAACAGGGAATTTTTGATGCGGTGTTGAAGGGGCACATTGACTTCGAATCTGACCCTTGGCCTCTAATATCCGACAGTGCGAAAGACCTTATTCGGAAGATGTTATGCTCTCAACCATCAGAACGCCTGACTGCTCATGAAGTTTTATGTATGTATCACCTACCTAGGTTATTCTAACTGATCTTTAGTAACATTATATACTTGAAATTAAGGAACTTCTCACCAAATTTGGTTTTTGCTTTCCATGTCATGCTTATCCCCTATACAATTGCTCACTAGTGGCTATATTATTTGAAGAATGTAAAAGCAATTCGGTTAACTTCATTTTAGCTGAAGTGATTAAGTTGGTTTCTTGTTTTATTCCGTACCAATGAATATTGATTTTGTTAGCTGCCTTGTCATCACTTCCAACCAAGTAATTCTTGTAAATAACTTTGTGACATAATAAAGTTAATTTTGCGCCTTTCAGCTGTTGATTGGTTTAGTAATTAGTAGTTTAGTGCAATTCTTTCCATATGATTTTACTACTTTTCAGTAATTGTAACCTGAATGATTCTGTTGAAGCTGGTTTCCATATTTGTCTAGGTAGTCAATAAATTGGAGTTCTATATACACAGACTTTTTCTTCCATTTAAACTCGTTAGCTGTTGCATTTCTTTTTCCTTTTTTGGTTATATCTTTTGTTTAAGCTCATGCCTTCTCTTTAACCATTTTTTTAAGCTTACCATGTACACTTCCCCATCCCATCCCGAATTAAACATATCCCCTTGGAATTGAAGTATCCTTTGGGGATGGGTTTAATTGTGGGGATTTTGTGCTTAATAGATCTAGTGTAGTATGTTAATATAAATTTTTTTGACAGAGATTTGCTATTTTTAAGGAAATTTGTAAACATGAAAGTTTTTAGCTTATACCAGGACTTCACTATAGATGCCATCTTGATTTGGTGGTTGTTTCTTTTGAATACATATCAGTCCAAGTTGAGTTCTAATTTCCTTATCATTTAATTAGGTCATCCGTGGATCTGTGAAAATGGAGTTGCTCCTGATAGGGCACTTGATCCAGCTGTACTCTCTCGTCTCAAACAATTCTCTGCAATGAATAAATTGAAGAAGATGGCTTTACGAGTAAGTGCAAGTAGATGAATATAATCTGTGTATAACAGTTGGTATACTTATTGCAGAATATACAATCAGTTTTGCAAATTCTGGGCAGAAGCATAAGAACACTATTTCTTTTTGGGTCTCATTACTATTACCTTGCAGTTAACCTTTCCAACTGGAAAGCAGCCATCAATCAGTGTGACTTCTGTTCTTTTTCATGATCAGGTTATAGCTGAAAGCCTCTCTGAAGAGGAGATTGCTGGTTTAAGGGAAATGTTCAAGGCCATGGATACTGACAATAGTGGTGCAATTACATTTGATGAACTCAAAGGTGGTTTACGAAGATATGGCTCTACCTTGAAGGATACAGAGATACGTGATCTTATGGATGCGGTAAGCGCACAAGCTTGAAAGTGTGTGTGCGTGTGAGTGAGTTCTTTGTGGTTTGTGGAGTTCAGTGTGTGTTTTGGACCGAAGGGGAAATAATTCCTTGTTTTTTAGTAAACTGAATCATGTCTTGTATAGCCGCATGTGTAACAGTTCGTGCCCAACAATCAAGTAGATATTGTCCGCTTTGAGCACACAGCCTTTCACGGTTTTGTTATTGGGTTTTGCAACCCAAAACGTATCTATTAGTTAGGAGTGCCCATGACTTGTAAACTAGTCCAGGAACTCACTCACTAGCGACGTGGGATACTACAACATGGATTCTTTATTTCATCAGAACTTGGTTTTACAGCAACAAATAGTAGCAAATGGCTTTTTGCTTTTCCTTTCTCATTGCACGGTTAAGAAGCAGGGGATAGATGGATCTTTGTTATACAAAACTAAGCTTATTACTTCTGTTTAAATTGCCATTCAAACTCATGAGGTGATCTTGACCTATGTGGTTATTTTGAATTTTCTGTTATAATGTTGTTTGATAATGTTTGTCTTTTTCAGGCTGATGTGGACAATAGTGGAACTATTGATTATGGGGAATTTATAGCTGCAACTGTTCACCTCAATAAATTAGAACGCGAGGAGCATCTTATTGCTGCATTCCAATACTTTGACAAGGATGGAAGTGGTTATATTACGGTTGATGAGCTTCAGCAAGCTTGTGCTGAACATAACATGACAGATGTTTTACTTGAAGATATAATCAGAGAAGTTGATCAAGATAATGTAAGCTGTCTAAATTTGATAACCTGTTTTGTCTTATTTTAGATAATAGTTGTAAAATTGTCGATGGTGGTATGAAAATTAAACCGGAAAGAACTGGACAGGATTGAATCATAGTCGTTAGCTTGGTTGGCTAGTTTTTATCAATGGCTAAAATTTCCATCTTATCAAATTATTATTGGTCGGTTGCCAAGCTTTAGATCTAAGTGATATGGCACTATTTGGAGTTTGAGCTAGCTGATTTTCTCTGCATCATTTTCCTGTAGATCAAGGGTTTTGTCTCTCCCCTTATTGTATTTGTTTATTGATGATACTTCAAATATCTTCCATGTCTATTGTTTCAGGATGGAAGAATTGACTATGGCGAATTTGTTGCCATGATGCAAAAAGGCAACATGGGTTTGGGTAGAAGAACTATGCGAAACAGTCTGAATATGAGCATGAGAGATGCGCCAGGTTCTCAATAGCTTTGAGTCATACACATTATGTACAGGTATTTTTCGGCTTCTAAATTTGAAGCTTTACATACTTAATGATTGGTTGGTTGAGATTTTATCTGTATGCTCGTGGTTGCTTTAATTTAGGCAAAAGGACCAGGTGCTCTAGCTTTTTAAGGTGAAAAATCAAATGGTTCGAGCTGTTATAGTCATAAAACTTCATCAAAAGAACTGGAACATTTAAGTTTATAGCCAATCATTCAAGTTTATAGTCATAAACCTATTGGTTTTGAAATTCCATAATCAGACTTGGCACATTTTGCAGGTTTTACAGCAAGCCAGTTGAGGATGATCGGTGATAACGCTACCAGGAAAGTTTTTGGTCCTTGTTAGTCAGAAACTTTCTTCGGTCACCGAAAAATATAGACGAGATGTTTTATGCCTGATTTGTCTTCAAGATGTTAGTAAGTTGCTGTATGACTGAACAGCATGCCAAGTAGTTTAGTGAACCAGAATGAAAATTGGTCAAGTTATTCAAGTTTGTGTTTCCTTGTCTGATGTTTTCCATTAGTTGTTGAAGAGAGAGATTTGTGTCATGGAGTTACTCATGAGCAAATCAAAAGGCTTATTTGTATGAACAGTGAAAGATTATGAATTGATGATTATTCACGTCATTAAGCTCATCCAGGCTTCTGGGGAAGTTTGCATTTGTGAAAATTAAGCACGAAAGTGTAAGGTTCCTACTCATTTCTTCTCAAGAGCATAAGAAACATTTGGGGTCATATTCCCTCGTTTAAACAAACAAGCTAGTGTCCTTTCAAGATACTGGAAATTTGAATTAGGCGAATTAGGCAGTATCAATCTAAATGTTCATACAGGAAATGCAACTAATAAATATGATCCAAAAATATTTGAAGTCTGTACTACTGTGATTTTGATTATAATAAAATTCTGAAGTTGGCAGATACAAGAGCGCAAAAGGATTCTGGTACATTGTTTTATTTTCATTCAGTTGGAAAACCAGTAAAATGGATGCATCTACATCAAACCTTTAAAAGCGGACGCGGGGTGGGTGGGGAAAGAGCTCCGTGCTTGCAGTCTAATTCTAATATGACTAATAGGGATTAGTGCGCTGATTAACAAAAGAGTATTCTATATTGATTTGTAATCACTTGCTATACACCCTCTGAAACAGCAGTTTCTTGAGCTAATGAGATTTCCTGCAGAAATAGGAAAAAAAAAGTGTCAAAATGAGCACAAACTGGTAAGACATGCCCATGAACAACTACACGGACTGACGGACCCTAACTGAATGAGTGAGATTATTTCAGTAAAAAGGAAAGGAGAGATGGGAAAGCCAGAGTGGTTGCAAATATAATAATTCGATTAGCATAGGAAGCATCCGGCTGAATTTAGACTAGATAATGCGCGTATTATGATGAAATTTCATGAATTAAAGGATCAATCCTTCTCGTATTTAAGTTCTGCATTAAACTAAAGTTTGTCCATGGATTAGCTCCACTATGTTCTAATCTATAATTGCTAAGGGATTAAATATAAAACTTGAAACAGATAAGTGCTGACTTAATAAAACCTTTTATTTATACTTGCCTTTAACTTTGCATCACTGGAGAAGATGCATTTTGATGAAATGGCTTGTCCTTGATCAAACAGCCATCCTGCTTCACATACTGTTTCACCATCCTCACTTTCTTTTATTGAACACCATAATTGCCTGGGAAGCAATATTAGATTGTGTTCATCTCTTATTGACTTCTGAACACTGTCTCCTAAAAGTTCTCGAAGAAAATTCTGGAGTTTTCACAAGAAGTTCATAACATACACCAATCAGGCCATGAAGTAATACTTCTTTAACTCACGGTGATATGTAAATTACTCTTAAAAACCTTGGAGCACATGCAAGTAAACTCATGTATTTCGAACCGACAACCACGAAGGTTTTAATTATGTATTTCCAAAGAACAAATTACATGATCAAGGGCCTATAATGGTTCAGGACTCCAAGTTCTTTAAAATATATCCTTTGATGGCTGTATAATACTAACATGAAGCAAACAAAAAATGACTTATTTGAAAAATGCAGAACCTTATTGAGTTTATATAAATTTCAAGGATTCAGTATTTGGTCCATAGATTATAACAGAAAATATGTGGAAAAGGAAATGAATGAGTAAATTCGACGACTCACTTCATGAGAGCTGGTGAAACTGGCAATAGCACTAGGGCCCTGCCAAACCCCAACGACCTCTGAAGCTTTCAAGGCATCTGTAGCAGCAAAACCAGAGTCCCGGATAGCACATCCCCCAAGCTGGTCACCATTTCTAAATGGTCCGTACCACTGCTCACAAAAAACTCTAAATTTGTCTAATATCATCTTTTGTTCTTGTACACGGAAAACCTGAATTATCCTCACACGAGACTCCTTATCCTGAGGATTGATCAAGCAATGCTCAACCTCAAATGCATCATAGTCCCCAATTCGCCACAAAGCCACATAACAGCCGGTAGACTGATAGGCAAAGGCAGAAACCTTATTATGCACACCGCCAATATTCCGGACATCAATGCTGTAGTGAGTTGCAGCATCAGCTTCACATCCAACAGTTGGGAGCAATTTTATTGATTTGAAAAACATAACCTCGTTGTCCTCTAGTTGAGCAAGGGTGGGGCATTGAGTCTGCCAATCGAAAACCTTAACTTCCCACTCTCTATAAGCCTCAGGTACAACATTCTCTGGAAGTTCAATTGGGTTACCTTTTGTTGTAAAGTCAGCTCCAAATCCGTCCCACTCACCAGAGACATTTTTGGAAAATTCTGACCACGCTTTAACATGCAAACGGATAATAAAAATCAGATAGAAACCTGAAACTTTTAACATTAAGAAATAAATAAATTATTTTCATCTTATGCTATAGAACGGATAAAGTGACATCAAAATCAGATTAAAAAAAAAAGCAACTTTACTTTAGCATCAATAAAGAAGAGCAACTTACAATTAGTGGTGGCAGTGAAAGTGGGATTGGAGCTTTGAACAGCAACACAAGAAATGGGTGAAGTTCTAAGTTGAGATTGATTGGTGGGTTGAACTTGAAATTGAAGATTGGGTTTGGGATGATGATGGATGGTGGCAAGTTTAGGTTTAGGCAATGGGAAACTGAGAGAGTTTAAGGTTCTGTTCCGGGAGATTATGCTGTTAGCTGCTAAAGCCATTTATTCACAATCCAGTCCACACCACAGAGTCCTGCTCCTGCTGCTCTGCCTTTCTCTGTTCTCTCTTCTCCGAAACAAAAGGTGATTTTGACAATGAAAGAAAGAAAAAATATTCTTGCCTTGATTCAGCCTCAGCGATTGGGCTGGGTTTCAGTTTTCAAGCCCAAAAACTTTGGTTGCCCCAATTCCTTGGACTGAAACTAAACCATTACCATAAAATATTAATGTTTCTTTCTCTTGACACGATGAAGTCGACTCAGTCGTGAAATGACGTGAATTAGTAAAGTAACCTTTGATTAAAAAATAATGATGACAATTAAAAAATAATATTGTCAAAACGCCGATATTTGAATTTGTTTATGTGGAGAGCCGGTTTCTTGTTTTTATCTAACAGTTTGAGTAGAAATAGGCAACCGTGAATTAAACTTTGGAGAGCATGATTTGACTCTGGTGAGTACCTGCTACCAGGAAAATGGTCAAGAGTGCCAGAAGTATTTTTTTTGTGTTAACCTTCCGACGCTCAAGTCAGTATCACGGATTTTCGCAAAGTAATTGAGTATATAAATTTTGTGTAAGAAAAATAAATCAAAAAATAAGAATTTAAGAGGAAAAGGCTCCCTTTAAATAAAAAGAAAACCAAGGTAAGGAGGGATAGAGATTAGTGAGGAAGAAAAATGAGTTAAAAAATTATGTTAGGACTCTAAGTAGTTTATTTTAATTTATTTCATGTTATGATTAGGTTTTTTTATTACAATTATAATTTAAAGATCTAATTAGATTACAATTAGGATTATGTTGAACTACTATAAATAAGTGGTTCTCATTATGTTTGAAAGCAAGCAATAATAAAATCAATTTTAATCCCTTTTAATGTTTCTCTCTTCCCCTTAATTCTTAAATTCTTCAACTATTCTCTCTTGAATTTCCTAATCAAAACCCTAGAACCTTATCATCTGGTATGAGAGCAATCCTTCCTGGCCACACTTTTTTTTTTCACTCTATCCTTCCTGCCACCAACTTTTCTTTCTTGAGTTCAATTCCAAAAAAAATAAAAATTGATATTTCCAGCAGCCAAACTTTTGTCATTATCCCTTGAATTTTGCCTTGTGACTTGAACCGAACCCACCATCCAAACTTGTCCAGCATCTAAATTTTCCAACCGAAACTGAATTCCCTTGAGAATTTTTTTATTTCGGCATCATGACTGTCAAGGACCTTGAAGCCAAAGTTGAGCAGTTGTCTCAACGGTTTAATGAAAAGGTTACAGCCTTAGCCAAGCAGAACAATGATCTTCAAGAACTCATGCACGACATCTTTCAGCAATTGAGCCCATTGTGCAAGGGAGCACAGCCATCTCCTAGTCCACATGAAGTTGCCATGTTAGAATGCAAGGACTCTACCCAACGAGAGACAATCATTAGCCGGCATTGTGACCCTTCTGGAGAGAAGGCAATTCCTGTTCTCATCAAGGATTCACACTCTTCAATTCTAGCCCTCCACGACCCTATACCAGACCCAATATCCATTCCACGACCCTCTTCTTTATTTGGATCAATACCCGCTGCCTTACCCAAACTTTTATCACCATCTATGCATGTCGATAGACAATCTACAGAGATTTGTCTTATTTGTGATGCGCAACTTAAGCCGAAGCATCATTGAAACCAACCTCAGCTATTACTTTTAGCAGTCGATGTCCCGCCTTATCATCAATCCAATACTTCAACGGTTTACGTTCTACCTACACACTTTTTGGATTGGAAGCTGTTTGACAACTATTTACATTGGCAAATTTGTGTTATTGATCCTGGCTAGAAGGCTTGCGGACAAGCCTGTTTCAAGGGGCGGGGAATGTTAGGACTCTAAGTAGTTTATTTTAATTTATTTCCTATTATGATTAGATTTTCTTATTGCAATTATAATTTAGAGATCTAATTAGATTACAATTAGGATTGTGTTGAACTACTATAAATAAGTGGTTCTTATTATGTTTGAAAGCAAGCAATAATAAAATCAATTTTAATCCCCCTTAATGTTTCTCTCTTCCCCTGAATTCTTAAATTCTTAAATTATTCTCTCTTGAATTCTCTAATCAAAACCCTAGAACCCTATCAAATTAAATCCTTTGAGATCACGTAGAGAAGCAGATGAGATGGAGGTTTTTCAAAGTTCTCCACTGTTGGCCCTCTTTGGAGTTTTATAGGGATTTGAATTTTTTCCCTCTTGAATTATGAGATCATGGGTGTTTTTTTGGATATGATTCCACTTCCCTTATCCCTTAAATCAAGGAATTACGGGTTTTATAGAAAAGGCTCAATCCCTTAATATCCTTAAATTTTTGGATGAGGTGAAAAAGTAGTTTTGACCGGGACTCTTTTCAGTTTAATCACCTCCTCGCCTAATTCTACTTGCCGATTTTCTCTTAATTGTGTTAAATGGCGAGGCCAACACAATCAAGCTTAGAGTAAAGCATGATTGTGGTTACTTTTGGTTGTTACCCGAACAAATAATATTATGAAAAACGTGCTCCCGACTGTGCTGGTCTGAATCTGATTCATGTGCAAGACGAAGGGCAGTAGTCTATTTTCCCACCTACCCTGACCCACATTACATGCATCACTTAAATTACAAAAATTTCCTAAAAAAATATTTAATTGCATTCTTTAAAGTTTAAAGCATTTTTTCAATTAACGCTGTGGCCGCCTGGGCCATTGCTTACAAAAGAAGCTGGGGGACAAAAGGGATGGTTAAAGAGTAACTTCCTTAGATTTGTTATGGAACGGCCAGCAGTACATACGTTAACAAGTTGAGGAGGGAGAAAAATGCAAGAAATTTTAGAATATATCGAAAATATTACGTTAGTCATATAATAAATAAATTATATTATAATATATATATATTTATTTAAAAAATTATCATACAAGTAATTATGGTATTAAATTTAAATACACATATCATACATATATTAGTTAATTGTATTACATAATATATTCTAAAACTTTTTGATATAATATTTTTCAAGTGTTGATGCATGAAACACTAACACACACAGACACGCACGCATGTACACAAACAAAAGCACTTTTAATTCTCTTCTAGAGTCTAGACTAAGAGATTGTTTGTTAAATATTTTTAAGTCTGAAGTTTTATTACTTTTATAGTTTTTTTAAAATTTATTTGTTTGTTTTTTTATAACTTATGACTGATTTTCAAACATTTACGTCTGAATGGAAAAAGTAAACTTTTGTAACTTTTATCTGAATGGAAAAATGTCTGAATGAAATAAATATTATATTCCAAAAATATCTCTATTAAATAACTTATTTCCTAAACTACAAAATCTAATACCTTTTTTTGGTTTTAATATACAAGGATATAAATATCAAATAACTAATTTTAAGACTTTTTTTTATTATAAAAACAAATAAGATGCCACTTATATTTAGATATTAGAAAAAGAAAAACAAATATGTAATTCAGATTTTCGTATTTAGACCTATTCAGACTCAAAAAAATTCAGACCCATTCAGATTTTGGATCAAAAAACAAACGCTACCTTAGTCTAGTCGTAAAAACTAGTGGGTGCTTTTGCTTACGGAGGACAATAATATAATTAAGGGTCCGCCTATAAGGTTCGGTTATATTAGAGTTGTTTTATTTTAGAACACATTTTAATAACCGCACGATTAAAATAATAAATAATAAATATTTTAATTTAGCAATAGCTTATAAATAAAGACGGTCGCTAATAATAACTTATACCCGTCACATAAAATAATGGGTTCTATTACTTTGTTATTAATTTTTACACTAGCGAGTGACGGGTATAAGTTACTCTGGAAGTAACTTAGCAAAACCCATCATTAAAAGCATAAACCTGACAGAGATGGGGCCGGGGGTCAGCCAAACAGACGAGGTCTTTTTATCCAATCGACAAATATTATGTACTCTCACATCTGGCGTCGCCAACGTCCGCATGCTCGGTCTCAATGCGTCCTCTCTTTTAGACTTTTGCCGGTAAATCTATCTCCATGTAATGTATACCCAAATTAAATTATTAAATTAATAACCTGCAAACTCGTGCATGATATGATCCGATCGTTCATTGCTAATATGCATTCGGCGGTGACAATGATGGGATCCATGTGCCCTTTACACTTTAGTCGCAGCAGCACAAACTAGAAAGTTTTTTTTTTTTTCTTTCTTTAAATTTTCTGTTCACAAAAGAAGAGAAGATATTTTGAGTGATTAGATTAGATTATTTAAGCACCGACACTTTTTCTTCGGGATCGAGGTGATTGATATAATAGTGTTATATTGCGAGATGGGATAGAATACTAATTTCAAATTGAGACCAACCATTTGTTGAATTAGTAGAACCCACCAAAATTAGCCGGTCGCACACAACTTTTTGTCAATAAAATACCAATTGGCTCTTCTTACTCAGATCGATTTAAGCAGCTGGCTCTCTGGCTGTAGCACTAGCAGACAGATAGCTTGTTTCTCTTCCTCCTCCTCCATATAGTAAAAGTAAAGTAAATAAAATAAAAATGTGGCGTGGCGTGGCATGACATGACATCGGATTCATTGATGCAGAATAATATTTGGTCCTGCCTCTGCGACCTGGCAAATGGCAATCATTGGTTGGCCTCCTGCTTAATTCCTAGGTGTGCAGTGCGGATGCATGCACCGACGATTTACTTAAATTTTTTTAAATTAAATTAAAGCTACGAGTTAAAACTACGGCAATGCAAGCAATGCTGGATGGAGTGATCCGGCCAGCATTGTAATTGTTGGTTGAATAATAACAATAATTGGTTAATGAAGCGCCAGCGTGTTCAGAGAGACTAGCTAGTAGCTAGATCTATGACTACGAAATATATATGAATGGATCGGACCATTACAAGATTAATATTATAATCAATACTGCTCATTGCAAAAGAGACAACAACATTAATTAATTGATTAATTTGATCTCCTCTTAATTCTATTACAAACACTACATACAATGAATTCAATTATTGTATAGCACTTTCAACAATGAATTCAATTATATATATATAATGGAAACAATTTGGAAAAAAATAATAACAATTAAACTATTAATTAAACTAACAACATCAAAAGCTGAGGACTAGCTAATTAATTAATGACATGCACCCAGTTGATCCAGCTGATCGATGTACATCCAAGAGTCTCGCCCACCAGCAGCTCTTCTCAGAATTAAACTTGCAGCATCGCACTCATCGCATTCACATTTATATAAAGTAGAACGTCAACAACAGAACTGAAGGAGCTAGCCAGGGAGCCAAAACAACTTAAAGCCATGAATGCATGCATGCGTACACAAAAATAAATTTGACTGATCCCATCCATGACCGTGATGATCTGAATCTTGAATGTTGAATGAATGAATAACAATTCTTATTCCAGAAGATTAAGCTAGCTTTATATATATAAAGGCTATTGGTAGGTATAGGCGCTCGTATAGCTAGCTGGCTTCATTAATTTTGAAATATCTTTGCAGAAGTAGAGTCAAAATTCTGGGAGTAATGAAAAGAATTGTACTTGCATGTCTGAGGGAGACCAACTTTGTCAGATCCCATGAGCTTCCTAATCTCAGACCTAACTTTGTAGAAAACATGTCTCCAGCTACCTTTGTTGTGGCAGCCAAGAAGCCTAGTTTCTTCCTCATTCATCTCCAGATCTTGAGCAAACGTTGGCTTTCTTGACAGGATCCATGACCAGCTCCAGTCCCACCATTTTCTTATGGAATTTCCTACGTATTCTCCCATGGAGGACACGGCCTGGGATCCCTGAAACTGAAATGCCCATGATTTCGTTTGTGCTGACATTGGCTGGATCTTTAGAGACAGTGATGATAGCCTTCTGCGCAGCGAGCCCCCCTGTTCATTCCCAGCTGGCTGTGACACTGGGAGAGACTTGTTGCTTGTTGCCGTGGTTGTGGGCAAGAATGGTTTTTTTTGCAAGTTCTGAATAATGGAGCTCATGATCGATTATTGATGATTGATGACTGTATTTGTGGGCAATGAGAATGCCGATTGCCAAAGAAACTTGAGATGATGGGGTTTCTGTTTGCGTGTCAACAGCTTTTGAGAATGAAGACAGACAGACAGACAGAGAGAGAAGAATGAAGAAATATTAGGAGAAGAAGGCGTGTGTGTGTGTGAGCACTCACATTCACAGCTCCTTCACAGCCTGTTTTATTCCTTTTCGTGGTGGTGATGGGCCTATTTCGCGGTGGGCTCCACCTTTCGTTTCTGTTCTCCATCTTCTATTTACAATTACGTCTACTTCTTCTCCCGAAAAGTGCTTTTGAGAAGTTGAATCAGTATGACAAGGGAGCGAGAATTTACTTATTTCTCTTGTCATTGATTAACTTATTACCTTAGTTGTTAAACCTGTTTTATCTTTGTTTTTCATGAGGTGTTGATTAATTGTTAATCAAGTTATTAGATTAAGACTCATTGTGTCTTGGAGCTTACAATAACAAATTAACAAATCAAAAGCCAAAACAATACCAACACTCAACCTAGCTACATGGTATATTAAATAAAATATGAAATAAGGATGTAGACATTGCCACTAAAGATGGCCAACGGACCAGGCGACACGTGTTACGGCACGACACGAGCACGTTTTGATGGGGCACACAGGTGGGCTGGGTCAGGCTTAAAAATTTAGGCACGTAGGCCTTAAAAGCACAGTACGATTAGAGATTGGCTAAAGCGCGGCACTTAAAAAAGAACATTTCACTTTTTAATGAGAGTAAAATTAAATTTAATGATTTTACAAGTAACTTGAAATTGAATATTTTAATATATTTTTTTTTGTTAGCGTAAGTTTTTTAAATTCATTTAACTCTTAGTTTAAACAAAACACTCTAATTGTTTTGTGTTTATAATTTATTAAATGAATAGTTGATATCATGATTTTAATAAATAAAATTATAAATATCATGATTTTATAATGTATGTAATAATGTTATTATAAACTATGATCTATAACTCTATATAAGTCTAAGTTAACAATTAAGTTAAGCGTTAAGAAAAATTCATTGTTGTTATTGTTGTTGTTAAGTATAAAAAGAATTATAATACCATAGAATCTAATTTAATAGTTAGTATTACATTCTCTTACTATTATTAGCTTATCATTCTTAAATATGGGCTTGAGTTTCGAACTTTGATTTTATTAAACTTGACTAAAGACACATGAACTAAAAAAAAGGACATAGAATTAACAAAGAAAAATATGCCAATAATTTAGCATGCCTTCTTAAAAAAATAAAAAGAAAAAAGAAAAAAAGTTGTTATGCTTTTTTTCTTAGACACGGCACATCATGGCCCATGGCACGACGCGCGTAGGCACGACATGTGCGCCGGGCCGAGCTTAGGCAAAAAAAATTAGGCACGACACAACACGGAGTAAATAGTAAGCACGGCACAGCATGAGCACTAGCACGCATAGGCCTTCCTTTAATGGGCTAGGCCAGCACGGCACGGCCTGTTGCCCACTTTGAATTAGCATTGAAGTCTTACGCAAAATTTTTACAATGTTTGTTCTTTTTCTGTTTTTTCAAACAATATTAATTACATTGCTTTAATTAACATTTATAAAATGTAAATCTTAACGAGAGAATATATATATATCACGAGTGACGTATATAGCGTTGGGATTTAAATAAAGACTTAAATGTTGGGATCCTTAACATTATTGATAAATAAATGAATAGGGTTATTTGAACTAAAAAAAAAATCTTTATAACCCAATTATTTGTAAAATGTTATATTACAAAAATACACATAAAGATCGTTACGATAAGTACAAGGGACAAAAATAAATTATTTTTCACACTCCTTTACGGTAAACCCCAATTCTCTCTGTTTCCTTTCTTTCATTGTATCAAAACTAAATATATGTGTTAAATTTAATATGGACGTTCAATATTCTTGAATTAATCATCACATGTCAATTAAATTGTTCAAATATTAGGAACTTAAAATAAAACAAAAATTAACAGTAAGAAACGTAAACAAATTAAACTTTTAATTAACAGAAGACCTGTGAGGTAAAAATATTGGTCAAGTTTGCCCTTCATTACAGTAACAATACACTTTTTTAAGATCTTGTAGCTTCTTAAATTGAGGACAACCAATTGTAGAGGACTATTCTTAAGAAGAATATTTTTATTTTATTTTCTCATTTCATAAGGATGATGTTGTCTTATGATGTTTTGTTAGGGGGGTTGGATCAAGGATTTTCAGGTGTCCAACCTAAAAGATTAGCCTATTGAGTGGAGTGACCCATCCTTCTTATAAACTCAAATATCTCCTTTTTTCTAGCCAATGTAGGACACAACTCAACAATTCCCCCCTCGAACGAAACCACCGCCGGATCCTAATCCTTTCGTTTGACATACCTGAGTTGTTCCACCATCACATTCTAGCTACTAGGGTCTAGCTCTGATATCAATTGTTAGGGGGGCTGGGCCAAGGATATCCAGGTGTCCAACCCAAAAGACTAGCCTATTGGGTGGAATGACCCATCTTTCTTATAAACCCAAATATCTTCCTTTTTCTAACTAATGTGGGACACAACTCAACAATCCTCCCCTCGGACGAAACCATCGCTGGATCCCGGTCCTTTCATCCGACGCACCTAAGTTGTTCTACCACCACATTCTGGCTACTAGAGTCTAGCTCTGATACCAATTGTTGGGGGGGCTGGGCCAAGAATTTTTAGGTGTCCAACCCAAAAGGCTAGCTTATTTAGTGAAGTGACCCATCCTTTTTATAAACTCAAATATCTCCTATTTTTTAATTAATGTGGGACACAACTTAACATATTTATAGCTATTCGAGACATCAATATTCATGATGTGAATTTATAGTTTTAAACTAATGTTTGAAAAAACAAAATTGAAAAAGTAAGAAAAAAGAAGAAGAGGAGAGTAGTGGGTGTAAAAATTAGGGTATACTTTTTATCTAGCAAGGTGTGTAAATTTTTTATTTTTAAATTTTAATGATGGGTTTATTAAAAAAATAGGTGTGAAAATAAATATTGACCACCCTAAAAAATGTTCATGTTTCATGTGTGTACATAAGAGAAGAATGATTGGGATGCGAGAAATTGGAAGTAGTAGTTTAATGCAAGCAATTTGTCGTGTTACTGGAGAGACGGCATTGATCTCATCTCGTGTTGTCGTGATGTCTGAGGTGGCTCGCTAGAGTGGAGCCCACATTTTAAGCTGTCGGTTGGGAATCAAGATTTGGGCCACGAGTAGAACATCAACAGCTAAAAAATAAAAATTGCGTGGGCTACAAGTAGCCCAATGTAATAAAATGGGCCTCAAGTTTCACAGATCAATATATTTTATTTTCCCTGTAATTATTAATTTGACAGAAAGGCGAATAAATATCACCTCTTTCAGTTCGATTCGAGTGACGAGATCTTGGCTTCAACTAGCTAACGAAATTGAAAAAGCTGAAAATTTCACCGGAAATAGAGATTGCCGAGCATGCAAATTCAGTAAATGGAGTACAGAAAAATCAAAGACGAGGTAAATTTCCATTTTTTGTCTCCGTCATTTGCACTTGGTGAGTTCAGATTTTAGTGGTAAATTTCAATGGCCTTGCAGGACAACGATGGAGGTGGAAGTTCTAGTGGTGACTTAGAAAGCTTAAGAGGAAAGCCTAGTATGTTTTTCATTTTTCATTTTTTGGTTAAAGATCAAACTTTTCATCGCAAATTGCCTAATTTTATTTACTGAAATACAGTTTCTGTTACTAATGTGGCTTCAAATTCTAGTGAATTGGCCAAGTGGAAGCGCAAGTAAGTGAAAAATTTTCATTTTTGTGGGAAATATTTGATTTCACCCCCTCCCCCCAAAACAAAAATAGGAAAGAGTTTGTAAAATGGATACTTAATTGGTGCAGGTCAGTTGTTACACTTGCATTGACTGTTCTTACAAGTTCACAAGCGATATTAATTGTTTGGTCTAAGAGAGCGGGCAAGTACGAGTATAGTGTCACCACCGCTAATTTTTTGGTAAGGAGCAAGATTCTATAACATATCAATCTTAGATATCAAATTTTGTCTGGAGTGTTGGTTGAAGTTGACATTTTATTTGCTCCTTTTGAAAAAATTAGGTGGAGACTTTGAAATGTGCATTGTCACTTGCAGCCTTGGCAAGAATTTGGAATCGTGAAGGTGTCACTGACGATAACAGGTTTTCTTTTCTTTTTTTTTTTTTTAATTTTCTCTCCGTTTCAATCCCTTCTTATTTTCATTAAAAATTTTGGAAGATACCAAGAAAATCGATAAAATAATTTTGTTAATTTGGAATTATCACTTTATTGATTATGTGATTGTGTTTACCAATGTATGTTGTTATTAATTTTGCATGCCCAATGATGGACGATCTTAGTGAAATTATTGAAGCTTATTTTAATTTCTTGTTCCAATTGTTATCCTGCTGCGGAACTAGGTTAAGCACAACTTTGGATGAAGTGATTGTTTACCCAATCCCTGCAGCCCTTTACCTTGTCAAGAATTTGCTTCAGGTTGGGTCCGGTAATTGTTTGTTTTCTGCAACTACAAGGTCATTATTTTCTTTAGTTTGATATGTGATTTTGTATTTTTCATTTTTTGTGGCAGTATTACATCTTTGCTTATGTGGACGCACCAGGTTATCAGATACTGAAGAACCTGAATATTATCAGCACTGGTGTTCTATATCGAATTATACTTAAGAAAAAGTATTTCTTTTCATCTTGTATCTTGTTATGATGGAAAAAATATAGTTTATAACTCCTTAATAAAACTTAGTACAGAAACTGACACTGTCAGATCATTGCGTTTGACTACTTTAAGAATGTAAGAAACAAAATAGAAGCCATTCTGCTTCTTTTTTATGCCGTCGGTCTAAAAGCCAAAGTTGTTTGGTGCTTTGGTGAAAGGCATCAAAACATATATGAACCGAGCTGATTTTCTGCTTTGTAGTTACAAATAGATAGGAAATTAACTGCTTTTTTATGTCTGAGAAAGTAAACAGCTATTGCTTACTTAAGCCAAAGGAAAACCTTACTGAATGAGTTCTTGCAAGAGTCAATCCAGTCGTCTAACTTTGGATTTTGTTTTCAGGTTAAGTGAGATTCAGTGGGCGGCTTTCATTCTACTATGTTGTGGGTGCACCACAGCACAGCTGAACTCTAAGTAAGGCTTTTCATCACATTAGTCCAAACTTTGTCTCATATCATACTCATGTTATTTCTCTTTTGGCATTTCAACAGTAAACATTCCCTTGGGGCAGTTATGTAGATGATTCAAAGTTTTAACTTATAAGGTGCTTGCCGCCTGTTTGTGATAGAATACCTAATGTTGTATTCAAATATTAAAGATGAACTAAAAATCATAATCTCCATTGTTGTCATAATGTATGGATGGTAGAAATCAGGAAACATCATTCTCCCATTCTAGTACGTACAGTGGTTACTTCAATTCTCTCTCTCTCTCTCTCTCGTCTCCCCTCTCCCCCCCACCCACATTTGTTTTACTATGCTCTGATTTCTGTTATTTTGGCAGCTCGGATCGTGTCCTTCAAACACCTTTGCAAGGTTGGATAATGGCCATTGTAAGTAGCTAACAAACTAGAGGCTCTTAATCCAATGGAAGTAGTGAGAAGTTTAATAATAAGTTTTATTGCTTAATACTTTATGATTGTAATAGGTTGTAATTCCTTTTGCAGGTAATGGCACTTTTAAGTGGTTTTGCTGGAGTATACACTGAGGTGAGGTGAACTTTTTAATTATAACATACGTGTTTTATTTATTTGGAGCTTATTTAGTTTCCTCAGCCATTTTAACTCGGCCTTTACATATATATTCTCAAACAATAAGGACAATCTTGATTGAGAATGTTCTGAGCTCCATAAATGTGTATCGCATTCCTCATTTTAATGATCTAATGTTTGTAGTTAATTAATTCTATGCTTTTCCTTTCTCTGCAGGCCATAATTAAAAGGCGACCTTCAAGAAATATAAATGTGCAGAACTTCTGGTTGTATGTCTTTGGCATGGCCTTTAATGCTGTTGCCATAGTAATTCAAGATTTTGATGCAGTGATGAACAAGTAATTCTTTTACAGTCAGTCTACTTGCTCTTCTGTCTGTCTATGTGTGTATCTAAGTGTGATTAGATTAGTAAATACATCAATCTATGGCATTGAAACTAAAGACCCTTCTGTTTCCTGCTTCAGAATCTAAAAGAATACTCCTGTAATGGATTAATAATTCCTAGATATCTCAAAGTTATATATAGTTTTTATGTAATGCATTTTCTGTTCAGGGGGTTTTTCCATGGATACTCATTTATTACAGTTCTCATGATTCTTAACCATGCACTCAGGTAATTTTTGCCTTTGTTATGCCTTTTAATTTCACTTTTTGTCTTGATATTGTGTGCATAATGATTTTTCTATCCTTTTCATCTGTAGTGGAATTGCTGTCTCCATGGTAATGAAATATGCAGACAATGTTGTGAAGGTAATAATGATGCTTAATTTTTTTGTAAAATCAGATTTACTATTTTGATGAATAGCAAACTGCTCCTATATTTAAGCTCTTCTAAATATACCAGCTAAATTTGAAGCTCTTCTTGAGGGCCTTGCTGTGGCCAGCTGTACAAAAAGGATTTCTCAAAGCTGCTTAATGGTTCCTTATTTCTTTTTTGATAAGAAGCTATAAAGTAGTGAATTATTAACTTATTTCTTAACATAGTGAATTATTAAATTTTATGATCTTATTTTCATACCAATTTTTTCTATTCTTCAGATCACCTTATTGAGTATGGTTATGGCTGCTGATATATTTTTCGAAGGAACGAAAATGTATCCAGCATGTTTCTTTCATCATTTATTTGAAGTTTTTAACTTGATACCTTCACAATGTGGTGCAGGTGTACTCTACTTCTGTGGCTATGCTTCTCACAGCAGTTGTTTCTGTGTTCCTTTTTGGCTTTCATCTTTCCCTTGCCTTTTTTCTTGGTTCTACGTAAGTTATAAATTTTTTTTCCGTATGCTATAACTTCCCATGGTTGTAATTTATTTTCAAGGTTTTGTGCATAATGGATCGAAATATAATACATTTATAGTAATTCATTTACTTACGTATACTGTGTTTCCAGTGTTGTCTCTGTCTCAGTGTACTTGCATTCAGCTGGGAAACTACAAAGATAAGGGTAACTTCTTCATGCTTGCTTCCCAATTTGCACAATCAAAGTATGCTTGGATTCCGTACTATTGTTTTCCCAATTCTCGGTATACCCTCATTCCGTTGGAAAGCTACAAAGAGAGCTTGCTGCCTGCCTAATTGTGATATATCAATGCAAGGGTTCTATCCTGAGAACTTTAGCTCGCATTTTTTCCAATTGATTATACTGGGATCATTAAATCAAACTCCAGATTATATAATGATATGCTTTCACTTTTTCTTTTTGTAATTTATTTTACAATTAGTTCAAGAAATGATAAATTGGATGTCGAGATGATTGTATCATATGAGAGACGGTGATGCGTTTCATCAGTTGTAAAAAATCATCTTGTATATTTATTATACTCGAGGAACCTATATGATGTTATATTATTCCACAGACTAATGCATGTTTCAAGTCATTTGCGTTATGAGTACGCCCCCCTTCTTTTTTAATAACGACAAACAACCAAAATTATCTAAGCAGTAAATATATTATTAATAAAGTCAGGTCACAAACACAAGCAGCCCAATTGACAAGATCAATCCCCTTAATTAAAAACTGAAGTATTGTTTACTCGACCTAGTTTAGGGACTGACATGATGGTGATCTGATGACTATGCTTCTGGCATAGCATTGTAATTTTACCATTTTTAGAAACCTCAGATTTTCTCCAAGCTCCTATTACTCTCTCTATGCAATCCACTACCTGGGCGTATTGTTTTTACCCTCGTGCTAATAATATCAGGATTCCAGACCAAATCTATCTTAAACAAATGAACATGCTTAGGACTAAAGCCCGGCAAAAAAGAACCAACCGTAAAGACTCAGTATTCTAGAAAACAATCCAATTTCCAATTACTTCACTTTAAAGCAACACGTGAAAGAGAAGCTATAAGTAGCCAAACCTATCTCCTCCTTTGCATCATCTCATCTATTCACTTTTGTCTTCTCTGTTTAAATCAAAATTGTCAGTAGAAATGGTCCTCTTCTCTCATTCCAAGCTCTTGCTTCTTTCCTTGTCTTTGCCTCTCTTCGTGTGCTCTAGTCTGGCTCATGATTTTTCCATCGTGGGTTATTCACCAGAGCAGCTGACTTCCATGGATAAGCTCATTGAGCTATTTGAATCATGGATGTCTAAACATGGAAAAACTTACAAATGCATTGAAGAGAAGTTGCATAGGTTTGAGATCTTCAAAGAAAATTTGAAGCATATTGATCAGAGGAACAAAGAGGTCACTAGCTATTGGCTTGGTTTGAACGAGTTTGCAGACATGAGCCATGAAGAGTTCAAGAACAAGTTTTTAGGATTGAAACCTGAGTTCCCAAAAAGGAGACAGTCTTCTGGCGAGTTTAGCTACAGAGATGTCGAAGCTTTGCCGAAATCTGTTGATTGGAGGAAGAAAGGAGCGGTTGCTCCTGTCAAGAACCAAGGTTCATGTGGTAGTTGCTGGGCATTTTCAACTGTTGCAGCTGTGGAGGGCATCAACCAGATTGTCTCAGGAAATCTGACTTCATTGTCCGAACAAGAGTTGATTGATTGCGATACAAGTTTCAACAATGGCTGCAATGGAGGTCTAATGGATTATGCATTCAAGTATATTGTTGCAAGTGGTGGACTCCACAAGGAAGAAGACTACCCATATCTTATGGAGGAAGGCACTTGTGAGGAAAAGAAGGTAAGTAGAAAGAAATTATGAAAGGTTAAAACTAACAGCTAGCGACTTTTTCACTTATCATGTTTATTTGTTATATAATCTAGGAAGAAATGGAGGTAGTGACAATCAGTGGCTACCAAGATGTGCCAGAAAACGATGAACAAAGTCTCTTGAAAGCACTGGCTCACCAGCCTGTTAGTGTAGCCATTGAGGCTTCTGGCAGAGACTTCCAATTTTATAGTGGGGTAATGCAGCTTGTTATACATTGTATCTCTTTTATGCTGTATATTGAAGGCAAGTTTTCTAAATTCTGATCATGCGTATGCCTTTTTGTAGGGTCTATTCACTGGGCCTTGTGGAGCTGAGCTTGATCACGGCGTTGCTGCAGTTGGATATGGAACATCAAAGGGTTCAGATTACATCGTTGTGAAGAACTCATGGGGACCCAAATGGGGAGAGAGAGGTTACATAAGGATCAAGAGAAACACTGGAAAACCTGAAGGGCTCTGTGGCATCAACAAGATGGCTTCATTCCCCGTCAAGAAGTAAACAACTCGGGAGTTTTTTTGTTGCCATTGATCAATTCTTTTCATTTCATTTCTTTCTGGTCGCTTCCCACTTGAAGTGACAAAACTTGGTTTGCTTTCTTTCCTACTTTGATAATAAACATTGCGGCTTAATATTGCACAAGAACAAAAACATTCGTCCATTTATGAGAAAGCAAGCGAACAAGGACTAGAGCAGGAAGTTTGTAACAGAAACGTACAAACGTCTACCCACAAAATATCTCAACTTGAATATGAAATAATGATAATAACAGTAATTATGAAGTCGAACTTCATAAACAAGAAAATACAATGCACCCGACATCATAAGTATGGAAAAACTATTCGGGTGCAAGTCATCGGATTTTCAGTTTCTATTCTTGCTTGTAAGGGTGAAATTTTGACATTCATATGCTTAAGTTTCTGTGCTCTAATATTCTATGTGCACTGAATGATCGACACAGGACAAATTGGGTTAGGAGTACAGGCAAAGAATCAACTTTAACTTGAAACTTCATTGTATTTAAAGACACAGTCATAAAGCCGTCCTCCTAGAAACTGGGCAACCTCTGGATGTTTGACCTGAAATAAAGAAAAGCCAAAACGAATGCACAATATTAATGCTTAATGTCAATGATTTCCTGAAAATACTAATAATATTAATACAAATGAAACCATCACCATCCCAATCTTCAAGGAATCACATTTGAATTGAGCATACAGATTTGTTTCAATTCCGCGACCCTGACAAAAACAATAAAAAATTTTAACATTATGTTGATGGATTCAACATATTAACCAGTGATTCAACCTATCAAAATACATGCTTCGATGAAAATACTACACTCATGCATTTTATTAATAACCAAAAGAAGCATATATACCAATATCACATTAACAATCTGGCTATGCCAATTTAAGAAATTAGCAGAACCAAATCCACCGGAACTCTCAAGGACTTTTTTTGACTTACAACAATTTCAGATTTACAATGTTATTTACACAATGCAAACTCAACTTTTCGCCTATAATGTTATTCACACAATACAAACTCAACTTTTCGCCTATAGAGCAACAAATGATAACAAAATCAGCATCGATATGTCGATGACCAGTACATTTGCATTTTTGCTTGAAATTCCTACTCATTCAAAAACACATTGGGAAATAAGCCAAGCTTTAATCAAAGGAAGTGGTTTAGCTTCAGTTGTATCTTCAAAATATAAAGAACATACCATGCCTTCTAAGATAACTAGGTCTGCGTCACTCGCCAGGTAGGCAAGCTCTTGTGATACTCCTGTAAGATCAATAACCTACAAGAGTTTTGAAAATGAAGAGATTATTTCTATACATGTGATGACTCAAAGACATCTTTCTACTGATGCAATGACTTTAAGAAGTAAAAAGTAGCACTTCCATTTCTTACCGGCAAATCATTGCCAGAATTGGCAATAAAAAGATTTGAAGTATCAACACCCATGAGCTGCCCCTTTTCATCCTTCAACTGAAAATTGGCACCACATTATAGTCATCAAAGAAAAAGAAATAATTGTAACTTTTACTTTTTATTTTCATGTTTTCTGTCACCTTTGACATGATTTCAATCAGTTCAGGGTAGGTTACATCATTGATTGAAGGTAAGTCATTAGCAGCCAAAACAACCTGTACGGAGTGAGAGAGATAGAGAGATTAAAAAAGAAAAAAATGTCCTTCATCTAAATAACTAGAAAGAGTGACTACAAACTCAGTTGCATAGCAACCGACATAACTGAATCAGAAAGCAAAACCTGAGTTCCACGTCGGAGTAATTCCCTTGCAAATGGTAGGATACCTAAAATTATATCCGCACCAGAATTATCAACAAAAATGACAGCCTGTAATGGACCACAACAGAACTGGTTAGCGCAAGGGCGTACTTATCATAGCATTGATGTTTTCCTTTTCTCTTCCAGCAAAATGCTTTCAAGGATGTAACTCATTGAAATAGAATATCAACAAAAGCCCCACAAGGAACTTGCCTTCTTCCAAGCTTTCTTGCTCCATTTCACTTTAAAGGTCTCCAAGTCATCAATAACCCAAGGCCGAGGGACAAGATTTTGACAACTAGCCAAAAAGGACATACCGTCCCTTGAGAAGACCTCAGCAAGCTTCAAGAAATGAAAAAGATATATGATAAGTTGTTTACCATATGAATGAGTTACAGCTTCTATGATCAGTGTACAAACTGTCTGACCAATGGCTTGTTCATTAAAATTTATCATAGCCATCCAATCAAAGATTAACATACCTGTGCTGAACCAAGATCAAATATGTTTCCTGCAAATATTCCTCTGACCAGGCTCTCTATGCGCTTGCCTTCATCTTTGATAACATCGTTAAGACGAACTACATCCCCAAATAAGGATATAGCCTTTGCATTCTCTTCATCCTATTATGATTTATCACAGAAAGGAACAGTCTTTAAGTCATAACAAATAAAAGGAGGATGGCCATTGGCCAATATCAAGGATCCCCTGTCATCCTGTATCTCTAACCTCTAACCCTCCTCTCTTTCCATCAACTCTGTCATTTGACCGGTAATATTGCTAGACAGTCAACAGAAAAAGGTCAAAGAGTATCAGTTATTTTTTTTGCTAAGACAAAGAGTATCAGTTATAGATCTCAAGAATCTCCAAGCTCTCACCATAGGGTTTGAAGATGGCCATTAGAGGATAGGGAACCTAATACTATAGTTCTTCTGAGCTAATACAAGTTATCAGAATCAGATGCTTTTAAGTTTTACTTCATTTCACATGGAAACTCTACAGGCTTGGCATGGGAAAGAAGGACGTGACGTATTTAAGTCTAACATTTACCTTGACTTTCTTGAATATATCTCTGAACCCCAATTCTCTAAGGATTTGCTCACGAAGTCGGCAAAGAAGCTTGAAAATCCCCAAAAAGAGAAAAAAAAAAAAACTCTCCACAATAAACCATTGAGAAAACTCAATCTGAAATTGAAATTGATAATATGGAGTGGAAAACAGCATCCTTCGCTTACAATGCAATCAGGTGGTCCACCATGACTTTCTGGATCTTTCTTTAAGTCCTCCAGTATCTCTGAATACCTTTTGCAGATTATGCACAAAAACTTAGCACAATCAAACTTACAGACGGCACACCGAATTATTTATTGAAACAAACATGCAACAACTAGCAAGATAGTTGAACTCGTTCAAATTCAAGAGACATATATGCTATAAACAGCTATTTCAAGAACCTGCACTCTAGGAGAAACACAGCATCTAAATTCAAATGCCAGACAGGATTCGAAACAAATCAACAATTCAAAGTTCAGAAACACATAAATTTTCTAAAAAAGAACGAACTCGTTTGCCTAAGGAGAAAAGGTCACCCAGTGTCATCAATTTCCGTAAATCAACAATAATCCCATAATACTGAGGATGCACATTATCATTCCATATTTTGCAATTTAAACTCGAACAACACTCAATAATCCCATAACAAAAAGAAAAAGAAAAAGAAAAAGATAGATCATGTGTGAACAAAAACAAAAATCTAAAATTTGATATAAAAAAGGAACCTTTGAGCAAATTTCTCAGCTCTGACATGAGCATCAGACACAGTGGGATCACTCTCAGCTCGCTTCCTGCAACAAACAAACATGTTAAAGGACAAATATTTTAGTTTAATAAGAGAGAGAGAGAGAGAGAGAGTGAATAAAAAAGAAAAAGAAGATGACAGACTTGAAAGAAGGAATAGAATTGAGGAAGAGGTCGAGCCAAGCAATCTCAGTAGGAGTAGCCTTTTTGGGATTGTCAGTTGGGAATCTGTACGGAATTGTGCATGCCCTGTAGTTTGTTTCGATCGGAGTCGGAAGCAGTGGGAATGGAACAAGCTCCGATACACTCTCCATTTCCTGTGGAATGGATGAAATGAAGAATGAAGAAAAAAAAATGCAAAGCAGCTGATTTATTATATGTATAGATAACGAGAGAGAATGGCGAGGCAACAGCTCTCCTCTCAAGTTGTGCTCTGCTGCGTCTGCGTCTGCCCAAATCCCCTCTCTCTCTCTCTCTCGGAAATGGGAATACGCCTCTCTGTTCTTTACTTGTATTATTTTACTTGCTTTTAGTTGACAAGAAAGAAAGAAAGAAAGAAAGAAACCTCCAAAAATAATTATAATCTTCTACGTTTTCCACCACTGAGTGCTTACACAACCTCTCATTAGTCTATTCATCATAAACATTGATATTAGATTTAGATTTGCGCGTGGCTTCTAGAATATCTTTAGAGATTCTGCCTGATGTGTTTGTGATGGCTTTTCACAAAAAGGTTAATTTCGTCTTATCCCCTTGACGTTTTTGTTAATATTATGGTTTTCCCCGTATGTTTCAAATACCATCAACTAACTACTTGTTGAGCTTTTGTTTGGCTTCATTCAAAGCTGGCTGGCTGCCAATGCCATGCCAATCTACGAAGAAGGTGGTGGTTGCCTTGGGGGATTTAAATTATTTAGAGCAACTCAGCACTTTCATTTTCACATGCTCAGATCAGAAGCATGAAAATTCTACATAAGAGAAAAAATAAAAATAAAAATAAAAACCATAGGGGCAACCAACTGTGCATGAACATTACAAATTTCAACTAAGCGCATGGTGGTGGTATTTGGGTACCGATGTATTTAGCTACTACATTTTTACAAGAGGAAGCAGGGTGCTTCTCTCCTGATGACAAGTCTAAATGAACATTTTCTAGGTAAATATTCTGGCATGGGATCCCTTTGCTACATTCCAGTGCCACTGCTACTGCAGAAGATGATGTCCCTCTTATATTCTTGAAATATACATCACTTAGCTTCACCCGGGATGGTGGCTGCACCCAATCATCAATGAAACTTTCATCAGTTTTCTCCATGAATGAAACCTGATTTGAATAGAATGTATATGGTGACTTACTTTGGTGGGACAAGAAGTGAATGGACAATATGCCTGATCAATTATAATCGGATTGCTCACGTTGTTCATTATGATATTTTCAAATGTCATGTTGGTGGCTGCACTGCTACCTGGAGAATTAGCCCATGTCTTAATCCTAACACCATTCATGGTCCCTGTCATCGTGCTATCTCTGACAACAAGTCCCCTCACATCTCCTTCATTCCGGTATCTTCCCAAACTTCCAACGCTATATTGCATTATATGATTTGAATAACAGGTTAAATATCTTCTTAAAAAATGAGATCATTTAGTCTAAGAAAACATTGGAGGTACTGCTAATAAGAGTATCAAAGTTACCTGATGCCATGTCCGGGTCCACAAGTGATGCTAGCGATAGTCACCTCAGAATTTCCTTGCCCAACAGAGATGCAGTCATCGCCAGTGCCAATATGTGATTGTGAAACATAGACACCAGAACTTCTTTCGATGTGGATCCCATCAGTGTTGGGACTGTTCGCTGGTGCAGAAATTTTAATTTTACTGCCTCTGAAGTTCTTGCATTCCACAAGAGCTATATGAAAGGACTTGCTATTCACTGAAGTTATTCTTCGGATAATAGTCCTATTCATTGCTACAAATTTTACATTCTGAAAGAAGAAAAATGAACCTTCATCAGCATTTACTTGAGGCACCTATTTTAAGGCCATACTTTACAATTCTTTACTTGAGAGACTGGCAAACCAATATGGGCTTCAGATATTGACAATATGCATAGAACAGTAAACTATTGTAATAGCTTGTTCTGGGGTAATGGCTTATAGTGCATACAGTTGGAAGAAGTTTGCAGTTGAAGTTGGTGGGGCACCCATTGTAAGGCCATGCTTTAGCTCCCTGGCCATCAAAGGTCCCTCCTCCAGTCAGGGTTAGCCCCTCCACCCCACCAAATTCAACCCAGCCAGCTCCAAATCTATAATTGGACAAATTTGTTGTTGCAATCAGATAGCCCTGCAAGTTCATTTACCAGATACAATCGTAAACAGAGGACTCACTAACGATGACGCCAGAGGAAAAATAAAATTTTGCCTCAAAAGTGAATAAAACATTGAAACCTCACCTTCATTTGAACGGTTATATTTGATACATTTTTGCAGGGGCCTGCAAACTTAATGGGACCAATCAGGTATGTTCCATGAGGTACCAGAAGAGTTACTGCACCTGTTGTCTCACATGCCTCCTTCCATGCTACTTCGAAAGCCTACATCATGTATATTAGTTGTGAAACAATCATATTGATAAGAAAAGGTAAAGTGAGTTACAAAAAAACTAATCTCATTTTCTTTGATCATCCTCGTTATCAACAGAGAAATTTTAACAATTTTGTTGGATTACTCTGGGCTAAAGCTCAAGTCTAAGGTTATCAAAGCCAAGGTTATGTTGAGAACTAGGATATTGACATGAAGAGATGCAAGTTAAATTTGGTAGCAAGAAGCAAGATCGAATACAACTCAAAGACGTTATACTGCATGTGTTCTTCCCACTCCTTTAAGCTTTAATTTGTCAAGTCAAGCAAAGAAAAATAAACGCAACAAGCTACAACACTTCCAATTGAATCTTCGAGGAGAGGGAGAGAGGGGACAAACGTTGCTGTCATCAGTTCGACCATCCGCTCTAGCACCAAAGTCCTTTACATTGAATCTAAGAGAGTTATTTCCCTTGTGATGTATGTTCTTTGCCTGTGCTACAGCACCTTCTACTCCAGAACCAGCTCTCATTGACCCACTTCCCCTGGTAAAAGCATAAGCATCACTGAAACAAATGATGAAGAGCACCAACTGCAATTTGGTATCCAGTTCAGTATTCATTTTAAGCTATATGTTTGCTATGTTTGTGTTCTGCTGATTTGCAGTTCTGATATTGACTAATTCAGGGTTTCTCGCAAGTCATAAGTTGGGCAAAGTGTACATAATTCCATTGATTTTGAATTTGTAAGCGCGGGACTTTTGAGTTGGCATATAACTGTCCTTAACTCCTTCCCCACTACATAGGTGGTAAATAACCGTCAGTTCCACAAGTGCAATAAAAATTTGGCAACGGTTTATGAAAGCAGTGAGCAGTTTTTCCATTCCAGGTAGCCTATCATGATTGGGCTTTTCCTAAACTTCTGCTAACATCATTTCTCACCTTATCTTATTAAATTGATGCTCTGGATCAAACGAACAACACCCAGGATTCCTGTTACTTCCAATGTGCGGAAACGAACATGGTAGCTTAGCTCAGCCTGGGTTGTTCCCATTGCAAAAGGTAGACATTCAACCGTAGGACAAACCATGCATAGTTGCATTGCTTTACTCGAATAATCTACATATGCAACAGCAACAACAATGTCCTAATTGGAACTTGGAAGTGTTGAGCTTCACCATATCATTATAACTAGAATCAGATTACAGAAGTTGTAAATCCAGAACCGATAAACCTAACAGATTCTTAGCTAAAAATTCACCTGCTGGTGATTGTCATTGACTTGTTTATATCACTAGCAAAATCAAATGATGTCTCGTCATTTAATATATCATTTCTTTGTTCAAGCAAAATACATCCATATGTACATAACAACCGTAACACTATGGTTTGAAGGACTAGGGAGTAAAATCAATCATAATATCAGTTCAATCTCACTAATCTTTTGTAGCCCTTCTTCCTGATTGAATCAATTCATATGCTCAGGGACATCATCATTTTCTGTTTAAATGAACTGCATACCTCCATATACATAATAATGCACTTGAATGAATAGCAAAGTGGGCAAAACCAATTATGGAAATACATCAGCATATAAAATGATAAAAACTATCTTCCTTTTCCTACACATTTTGTTGTAAAGCCTCATTTCTTTGCCTTTGCAAACCTGAGGCATCGATATTTTTCCCCGCTTACGGTAATCTCAAGGGCTCCATCTTGGTTATCTTGATTTGATGCAGTTCCCATAAGGACACTTTTCTCTTTCTCTAGGTTTTCTTTCTCCATCTTCAACCTTGCTTCCTGACGGGCAATCTCGGCCTGGAAAATGAATAACATATGAGAACCTGCTCAAAAACCATCAGCCCCAAACTCTAATGACCTTTAATACTAAAATGACAGAGATAGATTATTAAATCAACATTATAGATGCATAGTTCTAAGTTTGCCTTCCATCTATAATTTCAACTCAAGAGCATGCACACAGTTTTTGAAAGAACATGCAACAACAATGGCTACTGCCTCATGTAGTTATAAAGACAAAAAGGCCATCCAGGCATCCACAAAAGTAAACTCGTCATTAATTCCCAACAGACATAAAGCAACAAACTTGCTTCTGAAGCGACAACAGAAACTATTAAATGTACAAGAAACTGGAAAACAGAAACTAATCATTCAGAAACCAAGTGAAATAGAAAATTGAAAGTGAAAAAAAGGAAGAAAAAAGAATCAGCCCCTTTGAATTTAGCCGTTATTACCCACCCCCACAAATCTATGGTGGGGAAACTCATGTAGGGCATGGCATCACCTATGTAGGTTATGTGAAAAAAAAAAACATCCCACCATAGACAAATGCCCGGGCAATATTAGGAAAGGTGATAGCTTGGCAGCGCCATTGACAGTGCCCAGTAGCAACAGAGCACTGCTCGGTGGTATCCTCAAACAAACATCCTCATGTTTGAGTTTAGAAGAGCTTTTGGCCCTATTCTTCTATTGAAAGCACATTCAAACAGGCAACAGCATTTTATTTGTTTTTGTTTTACAGGAACTAAACTAAATTTCACTCTAATCTAATCCATACTAATGCAAAAATAAAAAATTAATTTTTTTTTATAAATAGAAAAAAAAAGAAATTGGAAAAAAATAGAAGAAAAGGAAAAAAAAAAAAGAATTAAAACAAAAGAAATAATTTAAGGAAACCTCGCGGCGGGAGAGTTCGGCCTTCCAAGCGGCTTCACGCTCGGCGACTTCGCGTTCGCGTTCTTCGATGTAACTCTGCATTTCTCTTTCTTTCATTATCCTGTCTTGTATGTCTGCGTCCAACGCTTCTTTCAGCTCCTGTACGAACTTGTCCACCACCGCTTTTATCCTCAACGACATCGTTTTTAATCTTTCTCACTCACACTGTTACACTACTCTCTTGTTCGTTTCGTGTAAGTTCTTTACTCGTACATTCTTCACATCTTCTGATACAATCCAAGGGAAAATTTACGATTAATTGCAACTCCCGAGGAAGAAATAGAGGAATTTTCGACAACAAAAATGAAGCAAATTTTCCCTTTTTCTTTTTGGTTTTGTTTCTCTTCACGTCCCCTTTATTATGGACCTACAATTTTCGAAGGCCCAAATTTAATCCGGGCCCTCCTCGACTCCGCTTCAAAATGCATCGTTTAATTTCATGACCGTTGATTTTCCATCTTTTACTCTTTCAAAAGAGTTTTTATACTTTGACCCAACTAAATCCTAGTTTTCTGCATTATAGCCCCTCAGCACTCAGCAGTCAACTCAACTCGTTTCGAAAGACGAGTGATATAAGTAAGTCGTTCGTTAAAAACATTTGACAAAAAGCCATGAATATGATTATGAATTTGAAGGCCGTTTCAAAACTGAAATGGACTATATCATCTTTACAAGCTCGTCAATTCTCTCTCACAATCACACCACCATTGGCTTCTTGTAATAGTCTTACGCGAAATTCATCGTCCCTGCTTGATGACTTCACCAGATTCTGCTACCAAAGAGACTTACCACGAGCCATGAAAGCTATGTACGCCATGCAATGCCACGGCGTTCATGCTGATTCTATTACCTACGCTGTGCTCATCAAGTGTTGCTTAGCTCGTCACGCGGTTGAAGAAGCCAAACTCGTTCACAACCACGTTCTCTCAGGTGGGTTTGAACCCGAAACGTTTTTAGTTAACATTTTACTTAGCATGCATGTGAAATTCAACCTCTTGGAGGGAGCACAGGTTCTGTTCGATCAAATGCCGGAAAGAAATGTTGTTTCTTGGACGACTATGATATCGGCTTATTGTGACGCCAAGATGAATGACAAGGCCTTGCAGTTCTTGATTTTTATGCTTAGAGAAGGTGTTAGACCAAATATGTTTACTTATTCTTCAGTCCTAAGAGCGTGTGATAGTATAATCATTCTTAGGCAGCTTCATTGTGGTATCATTAAAGTTGGATTTGAATCTGATGTCTTTGTTAGGGCTGCTTTGATTGATATTTATGCAAAATGGGGAGAGTTGAGAAACGCAGAGTGCGTTTTCAATGAGATGCCGACTCGAGATTTGGTTGTTTGGAATTCAATCATTGGGGGGTTTGCTCAGAATAGTGATGGTGACGAGGCTTTGAATCTTTACAAGAGAATGAAGAGGGCTGGTTTTGCTGCCGATCAGTCGACCCTGACGAGTGTTTTGAGAGCCTGTACTGGGTTAGCGCTGCTGGAATTGGGGACACAGGTTCATGTTCACGTACTCAAGTATGATCATGATTTAATACTTAACAATGCACTCCTGGATATGTACTGCAAGTGTGGCAGTTTGGAAGATGCGATGTCTGTTTTCAGTCGGATGAAACAGAAGGATGTAATTTCTTGGAGCACCATGATTCAAGGGTTAGCACAGAATGGGTATAGCCGAGAGGCTTTGAAACTATTTGAGTCGATGAAAGTTTCAGGGATAAAACCAAACTATATAACTATTGTTGGTGTTCTGTTTGCTTGTAGCCATGCAGGGTTTGTAGAAGACGGGTGGTATCATTTCCAATCTATGAAGAAGCTTTATGGAATTGACCCAGGAAGGGAACACTACAGTTGCATGATTGATCTTCTTGGACGAGCTGGGAAGCTTCATGAAGCAGTTAAGTTAATACATGAGATGCCATACGAACCAGATGCTGTGACATGGAGAGCATTGCTTGGTGCATGCAAGGTTCACAGGAACACTGATCTTGCCATTTATGCTGCTGAAAAGATTTTACATTTGGATCCGCAAGATCCAGGAACCTACATACTTTTGTCTAATATTTATGCAAATTCCCAGAGATGGGATGAGGTAGCTGAAGTTAGGAAGACCATGAGAGCCAGAGGAATCACAAAAGAACCAGGGTGCAGCTGGATTGAAGTGAATAAGCAGATACATGCTTTCAATGTAGGAGATAGCTCACACCCACAGATAGACAAAATCAACAAACAATTAAAACACTTGATTCAGAAATTAGTGGGAGTGGGTTATGCTCCAGACACAAATTATGTCCTACAAGATCTTGAGGGGGAGCAGAAAGAAGACTCGATCCAATACCACAGCGAGAAGCTGGCAATTGTTTTCGGTTTAATGAGTTTGACACAGGGTAAGACCATTAGGATCAGGAAAAACCTTAGGATATGTGGAGATTGTCATACGTTTGCAAATCTCACGGCAAAGATGGAGAATCAAACTATTGTGATCAGAGATCCCATTCGTTACCATCATTTTCAAGATGGTAATTGCTCCTGTGGGGACTACTGGTAGCAAAATTTTACGAATGCTTGACCCTGCTGCTGCTATTTTCTCAGCATCAATAGAATTATAGAAGAGAGGGAAAAGATGGAAATTGGCAAGTGGCTGACCACGCAAGCTATATGCACAATCGGATGATTCAAGCCATCGTACACACTGGAGTCCAAAAGAAAGAAAATTGATGAAAGAAATTGATTCTTTGCTGATAGTTCAACTTAAGATGGTTATGTGGGATTGAGTTGATCAATCCTATCACTGCTCAGCTCATACCACTCTTGAGTCGAGGAAGTGCTTTGAGAGAGTAAACACCAAGGAGTACGACTGCCTCACAATGTCATCATGATCAAAACGTTATGTACAATAGAAATGTTGGATTATGTTTCATTAAATGGTTTAATGAAGCTATCATTTTCATTTCATCCATTGAAAATCATAAGCAATTTTGTAATGAGAAGTGATAAAACCTGGAATTGTGAGATTTAGCATCAGAAGAAAGATCAATGATCTTAGCAAAGTATCTTCTGTCCTCTTGACTATAGAGGGGGTCAAACCCTATTATTGATACAATGTTGGGACATCTATTGATCTCCAACCCCATATATTACATCAAGACACACTGAGATCATGCATAGTTCCTTCAAGAGAATAGGAAAGCACTGTTTTGGTTCCTTACAACTCATCTCTTGAGGCTTCATCCTTTGAGCGCTGAACATAAGATGCGTAAGCCTTAATTATTGACTCATAGATGTCAATTCCTTTCAGGTACTCAGCTTGGTTTAGAAACTGCAACAAAATAAAAAAGGTGATAGTCAGGTCTACAAGTGCTTAAACTGCATATATTAATTTATTTGACACTGGTGAGATTATATATATATGTAAATTATAATATTTAATGCTGGTCAGATATATATATATGGTGGTCAGATCCTGTGCATGCGGACTAAATTATAATATTTAATGCTGCAAAACTGGGAATACTGGCTAAAGCAGGATTTGCAAAAGACAATAGCTAGTTTTGAGAAAAGAAGAGTGAAGTTGAGCTCAAACACAGGCAAGAAGACTCCCAAAGGTAGAATATCACAATCAAGCAGTGAAGCCATTAGTTAGAAATCAAATTCAAATTAGGCAAGATTGACTCCAAGTTACATTGCTCAATATGAAAGCAGAGAACACATGATTGATTATTTCCAAGGAGATCAAATTGTCAGCCATTTTGCTGGCATGAGATTCCAATTCTGAAACAAGGTTTCACAAATGCATGCAGAAAAGCCATAGACAAGCACATACAAGCAGTACAATAAAAAGATACCATGGATAGATATTCACCTCATTATGGTCATGAAGTAGAATAGGAGTGTTAGCCATGGGAGAGAAGCCAATTGCAGGTAGGCCCCGTTCACGGAAGTAGCGAGCATCTGTGGAGGCAGGAAAGATCTCTGGCTTACCAAGTTTTCCATTAGCTTTTCTTACAGCTTCTTCTAAAAGGTTCCACCATGGGTTAGAACTGTCAGTTGCCGTTAGAATTGATCTCCCAAACTTGTCATGCAAAGAAGCTCTCTGCTTGAACTGACCAAGCTAAAAACATAGTTAGAGAACTGACAGAGAAGAACAAGAAACATCTCAGGTCCTTTTCACATTGCATATAATAGATACAACGTATAAAATGTTCACATAAACAGCATCTTTAACTAAGGTGATCAATTACAAGCACACACTCATCCATTGAGACTCGCATGAAATGTCATCATTTCTTCTAATATAAAACTAATAAATTTCTTCAAACAAAAAGGAAAAATTCATTCTCTCATCATGATAATAGAGTTATTTTGTTACAGTCATTCCCTCATCATCTAGCTGAATTATCTTATTCCAAAATTTTATGCAGAATCATCATAAATTGTAGGAAAGACCAAGGAGAGCACCCTTCCTTGGGTTGGCATGTAAGAGGCTTAAGGAGTTTATTACTACCTCAAATGTCATATTGCGTGAAGCAGGAGCCCATTCTTCAGCAATTCGTCTTTCCAAAGATTCAGCATCAGTAGTTGGTGGGACACGAATATCAAAACCTGCTTCTGCCTCTGATGGTTGTAAATTCATGACAAAACCCTGGTAGACAGCAAAGAAGAAAATTATATGTTTCAGAAGTTACAGCTTAAAACATCCTTGGAGCCTAATATTTCTAATCCTGACCATAAATTTGGTAGTATGCCTACTTTGGTCAACAAAGCACCAGACAGTACACTGATTAAAATAAACAACCATTTCAATCATTTTTTCAGAATATCAAAGGGAAAACTTAATCATTGATACACAATAACAGGTTACTTTGACTGCCAGTGACCTGTTCTATTGGCAGGGGAATTCATAGAAAGAGGTTCTACTCTACCGAAGGATTTACCAATATAGAACAAATTAAATTTTCCAAATACCGAAGTTAAACATAATAAATTCTAACTGTTCATTCAATTTGATGAAGAATTAATGAAGTAACAACAGATTCTGTATGTAAATAAAGCCAAACTCACATTTGGGGATGGAGTGCCAGCCTTAAGGAAGGCCATGTTAACCGAAACGACCTCCCCTTCAGCCTTTAAACCAGCCTTGACCAAATCAAACTGCGAAGCTCTGAACCTCCTCACACTCTCAATACTTTTGAACAAATTCTCCATTGCACTATTATCATACAGCTTGGCCCCATGTCCAGGAGCCCCTCTAGCCTTAATAACCAGCCACCAAGGAGATCTCTCCGCATAAAACGCTCTGTAATTCTCAGTGGGCGAGGCCAACCCTGAAACCTCAAAGTAACATTACAATCAAATGAATCTACGTTTGAAATATCTGTAGCTTTATGAAACGGAATCTCAAACTATCAAGAAGCACAACGGTTACAAAAATACTCTAACTACGATATAAAAAAAAAGGTAAAATAAAATAAATGATCAGTTTTTACCTTCATCGAGGACAATACCAACGTTCAAGCTGTTAAAAACATGAGAATCAGCAAACTTCTCAGCGCCATCATGACCACCAATCTCCTCATCAGGGACAAAAGACAAGTAAACAGACCGAACAGGCTGAAATCCACTTGCCTTCAATCTTCGTATGGCCTCCAAGTACTGCATGCCCACACACTTCATGTCCTGGGACCCTCTGGCGAAGATATTTCCCTGAGAATCGAGGTGGGCACCGAAGGGTTGGTGGGACCATTTGTTAGGTTCAGATGGAACGACGTCAGTGTGGGAGTTGAGAAGGATGGAGGGTAGTTGAGGGTTTGAGCCCAGCCACTTGAGAAGAATGAGTGGCTTGTTTTTGGCGAATTCGAGTGTTTGGGATTCGAGGGAGAGGGCTTCGGCTTGAGCCAGGATAAATTTGCAGGCTTTTGTATAGTCCGGGTTTGGTTGAGATGTGTTGATTTGGAGGTATGCTTGGAATCTTTCTATTATAGAATCATCTGATTTTGCTGGGCTTGAGAAGATGATTAGTTGATACAATACGAAGCAGATATGAAGAAGACGATGCCGATTCTTCATATTGTTTCCAAGGAGACTATGAGGCTATGTTCGGTTCGTAGGAAATGAGGCTGGAGAGGAAAGAATTTTGATTTCCTTAATATTTTCCTCCGTTCGGTTTGCAACATTCTATTGTAAAATATTCCAGTGAGTACAACAATTGAATAACAATACAACTTGCACTGAATAGAAGCAAAATTCGAATACAATAGAAATTGTAAATAATTTCGGTACAATAACTGTATTAGAATAGCAACCGTTAACAGCAAGTAGTACAAGCTGCACTAAAATCAATAAAGTAACAAACTACAGTAAAAAAATGTTAGTAAAATATAAGATAATTCAAAGGAACTAAAATAGGAGCAGAAATATTAAAACCCGAGGCATGTACAATGACAGCTTCCTTAAAAAATATTGACCATCTGTTAGAGTGCTTTAGGTTTAGTTGGTATCTGCTTCTCAAGATTCAACGGGGAGTGAATTTGTCCGTTAAGCGCAAACGGCAAATTTTGGTGAACTACAACAGCGAAGAACTTTGATCAAAGAAACGTTAAAGGAAGGTAAAATTTGTTTTTCCTTTCTGCACAAAAAAAAAAATAGAAGAGATAATCTGTCCAGTTCATTTTTTTTTTTCTATATAGACATGAGGGGCTGTAACTGTTAGTTGTTACAAACTGTTTTAAATCCATAACGTTTGTAACTTACAACAGCTAATTAAATCTAACATCTAACAGTTACCAAAAATTTAAAATGAAGTCAAAATGGGCCCATGAGGGCTTGAACAATTTTGGGCCGACATTTGTGTACGCAGGACGTGCGGGCACACATGATGGAATCCACCGAATAGGGCTAGGATTTGCACCCCCATGAGCAGGCGCGCGTAGAAAGAGCCTCTATCCTTATTATTCTTACTCATGTAAGGGTGAGTAAACATATATAAACCCAAAATCCTAAGCTTGTTTTCTCCATGTGGGATAAACTCTATTTTCTTTTAAATTTCCTATTCCAAGAGTGTACTTTAAGAGGCAATTTCTCATTCACCCAAGCATCGATTTGAGCATATAAATATATCATCTCAAAGTATTTGAAGCGTAGAATTCGAAACCCTCAAGATCTTGTACTTTCGCTGAGTGGATCCCACTCAAAATGTACTACTAAAATAGCTATTTATGAGCTATTTTTTCCCCACATGAATGAAAATTGGCAGCAAATAAAAAACTGCTAAATTTTGACACCAATACATTTTTTTTTACCTTAATGATCAAGTTCACTGGATCGAAATCTGCATAGGATAGGTAAGTCTCAACCTTTGAACCTTCCCTTCTGATAGTATATTTACTTTACTGGCTAATCAGTAGATACGATATCCTTGAATTGTTCTGCCATTTGTGTAAATGATGATATACTGCACATAAATATCTCTCCTCACACTGTCGAGTTCTCATGGTTATGTTCGTTTTGGCCGTGAACATCTGCCTGGTTCTACAAGAGTTTCTAAGAATTGTGCCATAATAATTCCCTTTGAAGTGGCCCATCTTCTCTCTCATATAGGTGATTTCTTAACTAAGAGTAACCCGTATTACTCTGCTTGGATTTTCGACGTATAAGAATCATTAAGAGCCTAACTCAACCTTTCTCCTACGGGCATAACTGTTTCATCATAGGAATGGACAGTGAGGTGACCCCCATAGTGATCCGACTTTAGTCTTTAATAATTAGGTTGTCCCTTTGAACATAGATCTTGGGATCTTCAGTCAACAAGATTGGGTTTTCCTTTGTTATTGACTTATTTTCCAATGGGCTTTAGTCTCATTCCCCTCGATGACTTTTCTACTAGCTCTCTATTTAACCTTTTGGTTAGCGGATCCACATTTTTATCCTTTGACCTCACATAGTCAATATAGATAACTCCAATAGAAATAAGTTGTTTAATGGTATTATGTCTACAACGTATATGTCTATACTTACCATTATAAACGTTGCTCTGTGCCCTACCAATCACTGATTGACTATCGCAATGAATACAAATTGTAGGCACAGGCTTAGGCCACTTTGGTATGCCCTCTAAAAAGTTTGGTAGCCATTCTGCTTCTTCGCCACATTTGTCTAAAGCAATGAATTCCGATTCCATTGTAGATATGGCGATTACTGTTTGTTTAGAGGACTTCCATGATACAGCTACACCATCTAGTGTAAACACATAGCCACTAGTAGACTTTGAGTCTTTCACGTCCGATATCCAATTGGCATCACTGTATCCTTCTAATACTGTTGGATAGCCAGTGTAGTGCAATCTATAACTACCAGTGTATCGAAGATACATGAGTACTCTTATGATAGCTTTCCAATGATTAGCTCGTGGATTGCTCGTATATCTGTTCAGTTTGCTTACTGTATAGGCTAAGTCTGGTCTAGTACAACTAGTTAAGTACATCAAACTCCCTGTCACCTTAGCATATTCTATTTGAGAAATACCCTCTCCCCTATTTTTAGACAGATGTAAATTCATATCTAAATGAGTTCCTGACACAGTAGTATCATCTTTGTTAAATTTCCCAAGAATTTTATCTATATAATGAGTTTGACTCAAAATAAGTCCACTACAAGCCCTTGAGATTTTAATCCTCAAAATGACATCTGCAAGACCTATGTCTTTCATGTCAAATTTAAACTTTAATATATTTTTGGTAAATTTAATCATGTTCTTATCACTTCCAACAATGAGCATGTCATCAACGTATAAACATAAAATGACATAGCCATTTTCTGTTTCTTTGATATAGACACATATGTCACATTCGTTGATCTTAAAACCACTTAAGATCATTGTATGATCAAATTTTTCATGCCATTGTTTTAGTGCTTATTTCAAGCCGTATAGCTACTTAACCAACTTACAGACTTTCTTTTCTTGTCTTGGAGCTATAAAACCTTCAGGTTGCTCCATATAGATTTCTTCATCTATATCTCCATTTAGAAATGCTGTTTTCACATCAATTTGATGTATTTCGAGATTGAGTAAAGTTGCAATCGTAATTATCATCCTAATAGAATTTATTCTCGTAAGAGGAGAATAAGTGTCAAAGTAGTCAAGGTCTTCTTGTTGCTTATATCTTTTAATTACAAGCCTAGCATTGTACTTATCAATTGATCCATCTGCTTTCATTTTTCTCTTAAAAATCCATTTATACCCTAAAGATTTACATCATGGAGGAAGATCTACTAACTACTAGGTATGATTTTTTAAAATGGATTCAACTTCACTGTTAATTGCTTCTTTCCACAAAGCGTCTTCAGGCGAAGTTACAGTTTTCTTGAAGCTTTGAGGTTCACTTTCTAGCAAATAAGTCATAAAGTTTGGACCAAAAGACTTTTCTATTCTAGCTCTTTTGCTACGTCTGACCTCAACTTCTTATTCTTCATCATGAACTTCTTCTTCTCGAGCTTCGTCTCTTCCTTCATTTTGACTATCTTCATTGTTAGTTTCATAAAGTTGTTCACTTGATACCACTTTAGATTTACAAGGAAACACATGTTCGAAGAACGATGCATTTCTTGATTCAATTATCGTATTTCTGTGAACATCTGAAACTTTAGACTCATGCACAAGAAATCGATAAGCACTACTATTATGTGCATATCAGATGAAAATGCAATCAATAGTTTTTTGTCTTATTTTCATTTTCACCTTCTTAGATGGAGGAACCACTACTTTAGCAAGACACTCCCACACTCGTAAGAATTTATAGGAAGGAGCTCTATCTTTCCACAATTCATATGGGGTTTTATCATCTCGCTTTCGGGGAATCTTAATCAATAATAATTAGTTGACAGAACAACATCTCCCCACATATTCTAAGGTAATTCAGAACTTATTAACATTGCATTCATCATTTCCTTTAAGGTTTGATTTTTTCGTTCTACAATCCCATTGGATTGAGGTGAATAAGGAGCTGTTACTTGATGCATTATTTCATTTTGTTCACATAGTATTTGAAACAGAACAACATACTCACCACTTCGATCACTCCTTAATTCCTTGATTTTCCTATTAAGTTGATTCCCAACTTCATTTTTATAGAGAACAAATTTCTCTAAAGCTTCATCTTTGCTTTTCAATAAGTATACATAACAATATTTTATGTAATCGCCAATAAAGGTAATAAAATATTTATTAACAGCTCTTGTTTGAATGGATTTAAAAGCAAAAATATCGTTATGTATTAAGTCAAGTGGTTTAGTGCTTCTTTCAATTGTATGAAAAGATAACCTTATTCGTTTTGTCTCAACACAAGTTTCACACTTATGTTTTGAATCAATTTAAAAATTAGGAGTATGCTTCATGTTAATTAATTTATGCAAAGAATTAAAATTAATATGTCCTAATCCACCATGCCATAGATTAGAAGACTCAAACAAATAAGTAGAAGAACTAGCTTTATTATTATTCTTTGGTTTCATAGTCATTACATTGAGCTTAAATAGCCCATCATTGACATAACCTTTTCCCACATACATCCCATTCTTAGAAAAACCTACCTTATCTGACTCAAACACCATTCGGAAGCCATGCTTGTTCAAAAGTGATCCAGACACCAAGTTCTTCCGAATCTCAGGCATATAGAGCACATTATTGAAGGTAAGCTCTTTCCTAGAAGTCATCTTCAGAATCACCTTCCCTTGACCTTCAATCTCAAACGTCACTGAGTTTCCCATATACAGCTTTTCTCCATTGCTCACAACTTCAAAAGTAGTGAACATCCCTTTGTCTGAGCACACATGTCTAGTAGCTCCTATGTCAATCCACTATTCTCTCGGATTGGAGCCAGCTAGATTCACTTTAGATACCACTGCTGAAAGATTGATGTCAGAAACATTATGAGTGATGTTCTCTACCATATTAGCCTCACGCTTCTTTTTTGGCAGTCTACAATCTGAAGCTTTATGACCCATCTTGTCACAGTTGAAGCATTTTTCTTGGAGCTTTGTTTGCTTCTGCTTCTTGGAGACTCCTCTCTTTAGGCCGAGTTTGTGGTTTTTCTTGTTCTTATGGCTATGTTCAATAACATTAGCTTTAGCCTCAGAGACAATTCCCCATTTTCAGTAACTTTGTTGTTTTCCTCAATTTGAAGCTTGATAATCAACCCCTCAATGTTCATTTCCTTGCTCTTGTGCTTCAAATAACTCTTGAAATCTTTCCAAGCAAGAGGCAACTTTTCAATAATAGCAGCCACTTGAAAAGTTTCACTTAGCACCATCCCTTCAGCAAGGATTTCTGACAGTATGACTTGTAGCTCTTGTACTTGACTCATCACTGTCTCGGAGTCTACCATTTTATAGTCTAGGAAACGGCCCACAACAAACTTTTTGGTACCATCATCCTCAGTCTTATATTTTCGGTCTAAAGACTCCCATAGCTCCTTGGCTGTTTTTTTTCCAGTGAATACATTATATAATGTATCACTCAGCCCGTTCATCACATAACCCTTACATAGGTAGTCTGAATGATGCCAAGCATCTATCGCACTAAGTACATGAACATCAGTTTCACCCTTTTTGGGTTTAGGAGCTTCCTCCGTCAAGCACATCGCAAGGTTCAACGTGGTCAGATAAAACATCATCTTTTACTGCCAACGTTTAAAATTCTAACCATTGAATTTTTCTGGCCTCTCAGCACGACTCAATGGAATAGTCATGGAAGCTTGATCCTTCACACCAAAAGGTCTAGCAACAGCAGAAGTTCTAATAACGGAAGTTGCAGTAGGGGTAGTTTCATTCCCTGTAGGTACTGTAGGAGGAGTGGTTTCAATCGCCATCTCACTTTTAATCTGTTTTAAGATTATTGCAAAATATTATAGTGAGGACAACAATTGAATAACAATACAACTTGTACTGAATACAAGTAAAGTTCAAATACAACAGAAATTGTAAATAATTTCAGTACAATAACTGTATTAGAATAACAACCATTAACAGAAAGTAATACAAGCTACAGTAAAATCAATAAAGTAACAAACTACAGCAAAGAGATGTTAGTAAAATATAAGATAATTCAAAGAAACTAAAATAGGAGCAGAAATATTAAAACCCGATGACTGTACAACGATAGCTTCTTTAAAATAGATTGACCACCTGTTGGAGTGCTTCATGTTTCGTTGGTCTCTGCTTCCCAGGATTCAACGGGAGCGAATTTGTCCGTTAAGCACAAACGGTAAATTCCGGCGAACTGCAACAGCGAAGAACTTTAGTCAAAGAAACATTAGAGGAAGGTAATTTTTTTTCCCTTTCTGCACAAAAAAAAAAAAAAACAGAAGAGATAATCTGGCCAGTTCATTTTTTTTTCTATATAGACATGAGGGGCTGTGACTGTTATTCTAGAATTTAATTGTAAAATTCAATTTTGTCATAACAGCTCACTAAATAATTAGCCGTTACAAATTGTTTTAAATCCATAACATTTGTAACTTACAACAGCTAATTAAATCTAACATCTAGCAGTTACAAAAAATTTAAAAAGATTCAGCTAAAAGTTACCAAAAGTTTAAAAAGTTTTGTGAGTTAGATTCAACTAGCGTTGTGTAAATTTCTGTTGAGAGTATTGGGCAAGTGAGTTGGTGTAGTTTTCTATAACTAGACATTGGCCCTAGAAGAATGATCGGCAAAATTTGGTTTAATATTTACCGCAATAAATAAATATCAAAACTTGCATTGCAACTCATTGATGCCAACAAATGACTGAAATATTTTGTCTCTTTGAATAATCAGGATATGAATTGCATTTAAAGTTATTCTAAAAACAAGAATATTTGGCTTTAGATTCAGCTTCTGTTATGGTAATTTGTGTTCACAACTTCTATCGTCAATTAGTTTAGTTGTGAGGTTGTGTTGATTTGTTGAAGGAAGCTTAAACAAGGGAAGCTTGCATACAATATGAATTAGACTTATGAGGTTGTGCTGAATTTTGCTTTTGGTAATTTTGTTATTATAAATTATTTTTTAAAAAATTAGTTTTGTTCATACGAATTATTTTTTATTTTGTTATTTCAATTTTGATAACATGAATTATTTTTATTTGGTTATTTCAATTTTGTTAATATGAATTATTTTAATTTTGCAAAAATAAAAAATATGGAAACGCCACTGAAGTTGAAGAGTTGGAGAAGTTATCAGTAATTTTATTAATAAAAGAAAGCTAAAACATTAACATTATTGTTGTGAACAAAAATTTACATGTACTGAAGCTTTCATGATACAGTTCACAAAAAAGAAAGGATAACGATGCATTAGTTAATTGTATAGCTTAAAAATAATACATATTAAAACAGTTATAATTATTTGCAGGCATGCCATTACAATAAGACTTGGATTTTCATGCTGTCATCTTTATTGAAGTTTTTTGCAGGCATGCCATTACAATTATTTCCGAACTTCTCTTAATAATATGTCAATTTTATTTTGGTTCAGATTTCGATTTTTAATCCCTCCAAAGTCATTACATTCACTGCTCTTCCGATCATCATCCCATTTGAAAGCCCCACATCCTTTGCACTTCCAAAACTTACGATTCGGATTTTTTTTTGTACGTGAAGTACGTAAGACCATATTACTCTTCCAGCATTTTTCACAAGCTTTCGTCTGTGTTTGAATTTCGCTTGTGCTAGAAGACATGATGATTGAACAAATTTTGTATAAATATAAACAATAGCACATAATCAATATATACAGCACATAATAATGATTCTCAAGTATACACAGCACATAAGCATGGAGTAACAGATTGAAAACAAGGTAAGAAGAAGAAATGATATTATTGTGGTATTTCTATTCTTATCACGGTTTAAAGCAAATGGGAATATATAACTTATAGCCTATTAATATTTGAATTCATGAAGTTAAATTGAATTCATATGTAGATATTACCGAATTAGAAAGCTGAGTGTGACACAAATTGAACTCAAGAGACAAATATATGTGTATCACCCGAGTGTTACATTGTGATTGACAAATGTGGGAACACTAGCAAATTGGTTTACTTGCTAAACTATCTTTCTAAGGAAAAGAGAGTAAGAATGCGAAAGTATGAAAGACAGAGTTGTTACCAAATCATTTAAAGCTTCACAATTACCGAATTGGCATTTCATAGTGTCATAAATGACCCTTCTAAACTTTGAAAGCAAATAAAACTTCAGTTGCATTTTGCATGCTTTTGTTTAAAACTCATGTGGTTTCTGTTACAGAGTTGCAGAGATTCTATTGCATCTTTACTTCACTTGAAATTTAAAACTTTATTCAATCAGGAACTCAACACATATTGCTTTAAGTTTTCATCAACGGTAAGCACATACTTAAAAACCAAAACTATAATGGCATAAAACAAGCTCTAGTTATAGTGATCACGGTGCCATTTGCAGCATAAAGCCATCTCAATCACCTTCTAAGACTATCAAAAATGCAATTACAAATCAATCTTGCAGAACTGTTTTGCATAAACACACCTCACAAATGAATCTAAATGCAATTACAAACCAATCTAAACTAGCTTATTTGCCCACTACAAAACTTGACACAAATACAACCAGGCCGCAAATTTCTACAATGGCAACTGAATCTTCAAAAATTCATCATTAACACAACGAAATTGAAGTTGCTACCCAAGTAATTATACATAGCGAACCAAAGCTATAGTGACTAATCATCCTAAATATTAGTAATCAAATTATTTGTATCTTTCACTGTGTACTTATATTATTTGAATAATGTGGCCAAAATTATTAGTAATAATGAATCAAATTACCTCCACAAATGTGAAGCTGAAGCTGTAAGTCATGGCGAGAGACCCACGGTGAAAAGAGGACAAGGTCAAATGCGTGAGCGAGGGGGGCCAACAGTCACTGACCGGAGCCGCAGAGAGAGCCTTGCGTGAGACTTGTGCGAGAGCACGAGAGAGAGAGAGAGAGAGAGAGAGAGTTGCGTGTTGTGAGATTTGTAAGGTGTTTGCGCGTGTGAGGAGTGTGTGAAAATTCACTGTGAGAAAGAATTTATACTAATTTCAAAACGCACCGTTCGGTGCTTGTTGTTGTGTGAGTGTCATTTTCCCACATTTTTACATATCGTGCTTTCATTGACGCTGTTAATTTTTATCCCGAGACGGATGATATTTCTATCCTATTTCATATTTAGTAGGTGTGCTTTGCATTTAGAATATTTAATTCTATTTTAATAACCAAGCCCATCTTTATTTCTTATTATTATTTTGTTTTTCGATTCACCATGATGAAATAAAATCATTTGCATTGCATGCAAGCGTGCACTATAATGAAGTAAAACCCCATACATAATAAATATGATATATTACAATGTGTGCATGGGATGATGGGATTTTGATTCATTTCTAAATAATTAGGATTCACTAGATACGAGGATGTTGAACATTTATTAAAGAGATGCTATAACACACATATAATGTGGCACGTTGTCGTAAATTTTGATAATAAGTAATTTAATTTAATTTTGTAGGGGAATGCCTCTTCCTCGGATGAGTGACATATATATTAATTAAGTGGGTTCCAATGGAAGAAGATGAGAGTATGAGTATATTTGTTTACGGAGAGGTAACACTTGATCAAATAACAGAGAGCTTCTATAGCCCCAACAGGCAGAGTTGCTGCAATGGGCATGGATCAATGGTGATTCGTGATAAGGGCAAGAAAATGTCTGAGAGCTGCATTGTCTCATTTAAAGATATTTTAGCTGTATGATAATCAATCATCATCGTTGTCCATTGACATTGTTATGCTTGCAAATTATAAGCATAACCACCTTCATACAAACTTGCTTCCTCAAATGTCTTGTTTTCTTCTTTTATCCGCAAACTCGTTCTTTTGTACGTTGAGAATGGACGCACACAAAGAGAATACTTTCTCTGTTTCAATTTGGAGGTAACCCAAATGTTCCTACTCTTCAAGAATCATGATGGCGGCTAAGGTGTAAATGGGCTGATCTCTTTTTCGCTTTCTGATGAATCTTTGTCAGGCTAGGTTTGGGCCTCTATAGCCTGGAAGTTTCTAAATTTGCTGGGCTTTATGCTCAGACCGGCTTGGTATCAACATGTTTTTGCATTTTTTAGTTACAACTTACATCCGTTACCATTTGGATTTTATTGAAATTTTATATACATACATTAATAGCATAACCTCTAATGTGACTAGTTTGAAAATCCACTCTCTTTAATAACATTAAAGAAAAATTTACTTATATTCCACATTTAGGAAGAGCCTTCAGGGAGGCTCAAACTGGTATCCTGAACAATCAACCTCACAATTAAGTTTGGAGGTCATTGACAGACCTGATATAGAATTGAGATTATCTAAATGTTTTAAATCAATTAGATAACATATTCTATGTACAACATCTCCCATTCTTTTATTTAAAAAAATAATAATAATAATAAAATTTTCCGTTAAATTCTTAAGTTTTATTGGCAGCATGGTTACCCCTAAGTTGAGAAATATAAAAAGAAGAGAAAAGGGAGAGCAATAAAAAATTTATTAAAAAAAAAATTGAGATTTTTAATAACTAGTGAGTAGTAGTAATACTGGCAGCGTTCTCAGTCTTTCATTTATTATTTAGCAAGCTGAAAAACCACTCTTCCATAGGCATAGGAATGGTCCGTGGCAGTGGTTTGTGTTTGCCCTGAAAAGATTTTGTTTCCGGCTGGGCACCAAGTCAATCTCCCCTTGTCCCATTGAGCCCCATCTTCGTCTTTGGTCTTGCCTTCTCAAAAGAAGAGCCAAGAAGAACTAAAGCCGCGTATGTATGTTTGTGAATGTGAACTGAGATACCTAAAGATTATTGCTTTGGATTCTTATTTTAAGACTTTCCGCTTTCCCTGTCTGCCACCACACAAAAGCCTTAAACCCTTCTGTCTAATCTCTTTAATAAAATTATAAGTATACCCAAACGCCGGCGCCTCTTGACCCATTTTTAGACTCCATTGCCCATTGGCGGCATTTCTTTTCTATCATAAAATGAACAAAAGATAACAAAGCAACCCTTTTATTTCCCGTGCTCGAATTAATAGTGAACGAAGGACTCCTTCTGTCGTCCATAAGAGTTTCCACGTAGCAAGCCATTAACCAAACCAGCTTCCAAATAATCAAGGAGATTGAGGTCATTTTACTGATCAAAAAGGACAAAAAAAAAAAAACACAAGCTTTTTTTTCTCTCTTCACTCTACAGCAATCCCAACAAAAGAGAAAAGAGCATTTCACTACAAATCATACTTCATCCAAAAACCTCAAATGGGAGCTCCTCAAGCCATTGTTCTTTTCTTGATTTTACTTCAAACATGCAAGACTGCAGCACAGGATGAAGAATGGAAGTCTGCTACTGCCACATACACCAAAGAAACAAATGGGTCTATCATCGTTGGTACTTTCTTGCAAATTACTTTATTTAACATTCTGTTTCATGTCTACTGAAGACCGATAGGCTATCTGTTTAATGTTGCAGAAGGTGCTTGTGGTTATGGGGACCTTCACAGGGCCACCTACGGAAAATACAGTGCTGGACTTAGTACAATGTTATTCAACAGAGGGAGTACTTGTGGAGCTTGCTTTGAGCTCAGATGTGTCGACCACATCTTGTGGTGCAAAGCTGGTAGCCCATCTGTCATACTCACCGCCACAGATTTCTGCCCTCCAAACTACGGGCTTTTCTCGGATTATGGAGGCTGGTGTAACTTCCCCAAAGAACACTTTGAGATGTCAGAGGCTGCATTCGTTGAAATTGCAGAGAGAAGAGCTGATATTGTACCAGTTCAATACAGAAGGTATAGCAATGCTTTTTCCTTTTTCTTTTTTCTGTTAGCTTGTTGGATTTTAGTGAGGCACATGCTGTGGTTATGAAATTTTTGCAGGGTGAAGTGTGAACGCAGGGGTGGGTTGAGATTCACAGTGAGTGGAAGCTCTCACTTCTATCAAGTTCTTGTAACCAATGTGGGTTTGGATGGTGAAGTCATTGCTGTGAAGGTGAAGGGATCAAAAACAGGATGGATACCTATGGCAAGAAACTGGGGCCAAAACTGGCAGTCCAATGTCAATCTTATAGGGCAGCCTCTGTCTTTTGAGGTGACCACCAGTAACCGGAAAGCACTCACATCATACAATGTTGCTCCAGCAAACTGGCAGTTTGGTCAGATATATGAAGGAAAACAGTTCTAGTGTGGAAATCTTGTGTACTTGAATTTGGAGATTGCAGATAGTATCTGCATAACTTGAGTTCTGAATATGTCTATCAATAGGGCTTATAATCATGAGATCATCAAATCAATTTTGATGATCCTAAATACATGTTCACACATAAAGGTGTTCATGGGTCGGACAGATTCCCTGCTTTCACATCAAGATTAGCTTGTTGTCAAGCAAAAAAAGGTGTAGAAGAAAGTTGAAAAAATAGGAATAGAAGGTCTCAGTTTTCTCTTTTTTTTGATATAGCCGTATGGGTATTTATTAGAAAGTATAAGTTGCTGATGAAATTTGTTATTATTGAAAACTAAGAGTAAACAGGACCTGGTAATCTTAGGTACTGTTATCCTGGCTATAGTAATGTTGTCTCATGAAATGGCTTACTCTGTTTCGATTCTATACATAATCTTGCATTATCGGATTAGATTATCCAAGCTGTGAATTTTGTTGTCTATAGAAACGGCTTACTCAATTTTTATTCCTCAAAAAAGAGATTGTGATCGTGCATCTCCATCACTCTATGACTAGCACAAGTATATTGTTTTGTTGTGAGACACTAAACTTCTATCATTAATTTCAGTGAAATAAACATAACTGTCCTCTGCATTTTATATCACATATTTATTAAGCAGATACAAAATGATGAATTAAACAGAAGCCACAGGAAAAGAGGGATCACAACGGTTAAATTGAATATGTACCTATGAATGATACTGGGGTGATGACAAGCCATCACATTTACTCCACCAAAATAAGCAACTACTACATGCAAGCAACTATAACCCAGTCGCCATTTTCTGGCTAAAATGGTAATGCTATCGAAGTGTCAGAGAAATGGGCTACGGACATGTCATACATGGCATGAATTTCTTCTAATTCATTCATCACAGCAAATTACTTGCAATAGGCAGCAATCTCTTCTTCGTCCTCCTCCAAGAACTCCAAATCACCATAATACTTGAAAGCATCCTGCCTAATAATACCGGAAGAAGCCACCTCCTCCATTGCTTCTAAACCATTAATCACAATTCTAAACGATGACCTATCCGGTTCACAACCAACGGTTTTCATCAGCTCATAGCAATCCATGACAAGGCCCCTAAGCTTAAAACTCACCAGACACTTCAACAAAGCATTAAACCCCTGAATCTCCGGCTCTAAAGAATTTTCACTTTTCAAATAAAAGTAAAGAATTTCAACATATTGGAACAATCCATTTGTACCAAATACCTGAATCATATCAGCATACAAGGAAACCTGCGGCTTGTACCACTGCTCCTTCCGAATATCTTCAAACACCTATAATAATAATAATAATAAAAAGAACGAAAAAAGCAATCAAATTTAATCGTCCAAAATGAAAAAGAAGTATAAATAAATAAATAAATAAACAGACACGAGTGTGATGAATTAATAATAGAACAGAATAGAATAAATAAAAACCTTGAGTGCTAAGAGACAATGGTTTTGTCTGAGGAGTTCGCGAAGGACGGCAATCATATCGAACTTTAACAAGCGTCTGAACTTGGAATTGAAGACATGGTCAAGCGGGTTACCGTGGAGATGCGCGCGCTTCAAGTGTTGGACAGCTTGGATTGCTTCGATGCTGAGGTTTCTTCCTCGCTGTAAAGGCTTCCTGTTCTGGCTTCCGTCTCTCATTTCTATAACTAACATTGACATTGTTGCTGTCAGTTGTTGCTTCTGTGTGTTGTGCCATGGCTTTACTGTTACATCCAACCAAGACGCCGATTTGGCTACACTTCTACTCATCATTATTCCTTTCCTGTCACAGCGACCAAGAGTTGAGCAACCAAGCGCTGTAACAATGTCTGTCCGGCTGCGTCTTGATTTGAATTTTGAGAACCATCAGAAAAGTGGTCTCAATTTATCCTTTCTTTTCTATCGAGAATACGACGCCGTTTTTGGGACTTAATTATATCAAACTCTTAAAACAGGTTCACCGGTGTGTGCTTTATAGTTTGTAGTATGAGCATCTACAAAACGTGGCTCAATACTATTGGAAGCTGCTTTCTTTAATCCGTCTCTGTTGATTTGTCCTCTTAACAGCAAAGACGCGAACCGTGGAAGGCAGGATACAGGGGGGAGTGAATTACTCGCTTTATCATCTCTTTGGAAGTGCCAGGTGGCGGAATAGTGAAGAGCGCAATGGCGAGCATTGTGGCGGCAACTCCGTGGGCGAGGATTCGGACCATAACGAAGCTCGAGCTTGCACCGCCGATTTTCCAGCAATCTTCTGTGTATTATTATAAGCGAAGGAGATTCTCTGTCGCCGCTTCTCTATCTACAAATACTAACAAAGTTGATGGACAAGTCAGAGTTCGTTTCGCTCCTTCGCCAACCGGAAACCTCCATGTCGGCGGCGCCAGAACCGCTCTCTTTAATTACTTGTTCGCCAGGTCTTTTATTACTTTGTTTTTCTTTTTAGCTTTAGCATCAATTAATTTATACGAAGCTTTAGGAAAAATCTGCTTTTTCTTTTTCCTTTTTTTTTTAAATTTTAATTAATTTTTTTAATTGTTGTTTAGGTCGAAAGGAGGGAAATTTGTGCTTAGAATTGAAGATACTGACTTGGAGAGGTCTACTAAAGAATCGGAGGAGGCTATGCTTCAGGATCTCTCTTGGCTTGGTCTTGATTGGGATGAAGGTTTGATTGCATTTTTTCGGAAACATATGAAATTTATAGAGATATGGATTTATTTATTTTTAATCTTTTGGCTCTAAGAATTGTATCTTTGACAATTGAATGGTTGTTGAATTTGACAATTGGCTATTACTTGTCTTGTGTTTAAAGCTTCATGAGTTGGCTAAGACATAACTAGTGCTCTGATCATTAGGCCCTGGTGTTGGTGGAGACTATGGTCCGTATAGGCAATCAGAGAGAAATTCTTTGTACAAGCAATATGCTGACAAGCTTTTGGAATCTGGTCATGTTTATCGCTGTTTTTGTTCTAATGAGGTAATTGTCTTTTGGATCTTCAACATTCATGTTCTATGATTCTCCCACATTTTGAATTTGATGAATATTGCTTTGCTTTGCCTTATCTTAATGGTGGGATTTATTGGTTTTCGGCATAATTCTTCTTAGGAACTTGAGAAAATGAAGGAGATTGCCAAATTAAAGCAACTGCCTCCAGTGTACACTGGAAAGTGGGCTACTGCCACAGATGCAGAAGTACAAGAAGAGTTGGAAAAGGGAACCCCTTACACATATCGATTTCGAGTGCCAAAAGATGGGAGATTAAAAATCAATGACCTTATTCGAGGCGAAGTATGTTCTATGTTTATCTATTTTCCTCTTTCATGTTGCAATATTATTATTATTGTTATTTCACTGACAATATTAAAAATCAATGACTAACAAATGTTGTTTGTTCAATAGTTTACTGTCTGTTTGTCCAGTTACTGTCTGTTTGTCCCCGAGTGGCTTTCAGTACCTCTGGTTAATCTTGCGCCTGTTGTTAAAAACATTTTAGGTGTTAACTTTTTAAGTAGTGTAATTATGAAAATAATATTGGGGTGATATTATTTGACTACTTAATATCACATTTTATCTTATCAATATGGTATAGGTGTTAACTTTGTTGGGTAGTGTCTTGAAGGTTAGTTGGAACTTGGACACACTTGGGGATTTTGTAATCATGAGGAGCAATGGACAACCTGTTTACAATTTTTGTGTCACAGTTGATGACGCCACCATGGCTATTTCACATGTTATAAGGTAATTCAAACAAACTATTCAATATTAATGGGCCTGTGCCATTTTCCAGTCTCAAATTTCCCCATTTTGCTGTCCTAGATTAGTTTTTGAGTTTGTAGCCTGTAGATTTTTGTGTGTATTACAAATCTACATTTTCTCCATCATTGCTTTTCAGAGCAGAAGAGCATTTACCGAATACTTTAAGGCAAGCACTAATATATAAGGTAATCTTAATTATCCATAGGTTGTACACTTGTACTTCACAACTTCCTTTCTTGTAGCTGATTTTGATATCATTATTTTATTCCATTCAGGCTCTTGGATTCTCAATGCCTTACTTTGCCCATGTCTCTTTAATTCTTGCACCTGATAGAAGTAAGCTCTCAAAACGGCATGGTGCAACTTCAGTTGGTCAGGTAGTTCTTACTTTCCATTGTTCTAAGTTGGATATGAAACTTTTCTCTGATTTCCTTAATCATTAACTTTTTCCTTATGAATGTTTATTCCAAAGTGCGAATAAAAGTATTCCTTGTGAATAATACATGCCATTTAACAGTTCAGGGAGATGGGTTACCTGCCTCAGGCAATGGTGAACTACCTGGCACTTTTAGGCTGGGGCGACGGCACTGAAAATGAATTTTTCACTCTCGAACAACTTGGTTAATTATTTTCTTGGACTTACATATATTTATTAGTATATTCCACCAGAAACACTGCTGAAAGCTTGGGTGATCTGTTTTTAACTAATTTCTTCTTGTTTGTTCCTGCAATTTCAGTTGAAAAATTTGCTATTGAACGTGTTAACAAAAGTGGAGCCATTTTTGATTCTACTAAGTTAAGGTAATTATGGCCTTTCCACTTCTAAATGCAGAGAAGCATTGTACATTTATTAGACTCAGCCAGCATTTCCAGAATATACTACTGCTTGCAGTTGGAGATGCTGGTCATAAACATTTCTCTATTATGCAGTTTTGTTACATTTTTCTTGTGTTTGCACAAGTTTCCAAATAGTTTCTCTTTTAACATTTGTCATGAACCTAAGGTGGATGAATGGTCAGCATTTGAGGGCAATTCCTTCAAATGAGTTGACCAAATTGATTGGTGAACGCTGGAAGAGCACTGGTATCCTCACAGAAGCAAAAGGGCCGTTTTTAGATGTATGATTTTCTGTATTTTATCTTCTTATGCATTCTATTTTGATTTATGTATTCCAAGAAACAGTACTTTATGGATTTTGTTTTAGTTTTTTTCCCTTCTTTTGCTGGGAGCTGATCTGGTAAATAAAAGCTTAAATGTTTTGGGGGAGTAAATAAATTCTTGAATGTGAGCCTATTATCTTCTTTCTTGAAAAAGCCACTTTTGTTTTCAATGTTTTGGTTTGTGTAATGCCTGTCACACAAGTTGTATTTAGAGGTAAATAAGTACTTGAATGTGGGTCTATTGTCTACTGCTTCTAAAGAGTTGATGACTACAGCAGCAGGGACTTCCGTTTTACCTTTTAATCCTCACACTATGTTGCGTAATAATTACAGCATAAATTTGTTGGAACAGGAGGCAATTCAGCTGCTCAAGGATGGGATTGACTTGGTACCAGACTCAGATAAAGCACTTTCAAACTTGCTGTCTTATCCTTTGCATTATACTTTGACCAGGTGATTAGTGAATTTCTCATGCTTAATTTATGGTTTTATGATATTAAATGGCATGGTTTCTGAGTTGAGAAGTTCTTACTGAATGTCACTTCTAACGGAAATTCTTACTGATCACTTGCGTCTTAGTATTTGCATTAGCATTTTCAAGATGTAGATTGCTTAGGCTGTAGATATTACGTTTGAAAGTAAAGGGTAGGAGTTGGTTTGTGATACTAAAAGATCCACAATGTTATTACTATAACGTTGTTTCTATCTTGTGTGCAGCTCTGAAGGTAAAAGTGTAGTAGAAGATAATCTATCTGAAGTTGCAGCCAGCCTCTTAGCTGCCTATGATGGTGGTGAACTACTTGCCGCACTTGCAGAAGGCCACGGTGGTTGGCAGAAGTGGGTGAAGGGCTTTGGAAAAAATCTTAAACGCAAGGTAAGCCTGAAGGGGATTCATTCTTCTCTTTCTTCATTTTCTTCTTCTGGTATCTGAAATGACATTTTGACCAATCTCAACCACATGGCAGGGGAAATCACTATTCATGCCCCTAAGGGTGTTGCTTACCGGAAAACTTCATGGCCCTGATATGGGTGCCAGCATTCTGTTAATCCATAAAGCTGGAACCCACGGCATTGTTTCTCCGCAGGCTGAATTCGTGACATTGGATGAGAGGTTTAAAATGCTGAGACAAGTTGATTGGGAAGCATTAAAGAAGGATCAACCTGCCCTAGAGTCTGCTGCTGTCACAGCGAATTGAGAATCCAACAATTTTGATCGGTAATTAGAAGAAACTAGAGATTTTTTTTAATTTAATTTGTTTGCCCTGTTTGACTGAGAGTCAATTTGTATGACATTGGAGGAAATCATTTTTTCTTGGTGTTATTGAGAAATAAGATTTTTTTAAAAGATGAGGGAATCTTAAAGCTTACTAGCTAGCATGTTGATAGATATTAACCTTTGGCGAAAATTATCATCTAAATTTTAGGGATATTCACATTGTATAACCAATAATCAATAATCGAATATGTGAAAGTGTAACTAAATCCATAACGATCAATTGCTTTCTAGAGCCGTGCGGTTTGCCTTTCAAATCAACACATTTTCTTAGACAATCTTTTAACTTTCTCTTTGTACTCTTTCGGATGATAGGATGTCAGAAAAGAATGGAAAGTTATGTTTGAGCTAGAAACCATAGTCACTTATATCGATGACTTCCCTATTATCTTTTGGTATTTCTATTTTAGCTCATCATAAAAATATAAATTACTCTTTTAAGTCTCTACATAGTAAAGGCCCACATTTTATTGGATACATTAAAGTCTAAATTATCGAAAATCTTAATAAATTACTTTTAATAGGACTTAACCTTATATGACAACTCGTAACACATAGTTATTGACATATAAGTCTAACGTTGGATTAAGGATTCAACAATCTCCCACTTATGTTATATGTGTAATCTTATGATCATGTTTTACAAAAATAATTGTATGAGCTCAACTTTACTGTCATTATCAAAATATATTTATAACCAATTCAATCTATCAAATATACCAACACAGGATCAAACTGGCGTTTGCTACAATTGTCGTAACTCAACCCATCACTGGTCACTATGCTAATACAACTAAATGACATAGATCATGATATGGATTTATAGTATGAAAATTTCATGCAATGTGATCTTAACATGCCTATTTTCAATTGCTCCACCTTAAACCTTAGTGAGATAAAATTATACCAAAATTAGAGTATAAATAAACCAAAACCTTATTTTTTCAGAAAATAACCTCAAATACTCATACTGAAATAATGAAAAATGTTTATATCATAAAAGCATCTAAAATTATAAGCTCTCACTAAAACTAAATATTCTTTAATGACACGACACTTATATGAGCAATGTGCTCATAAAATAGGCTTGGCAAAACCTCGGGTCCTAGCCGGATTTGGTCCTGAACGAGATCGGCTCGGATGGCTAAAATGGCTGCCCGGACCTGGATTTAAGCTCGGATTTTTCAGATTCATGCCAAGCTAAGCCCGGCACGGGTTTTTGAGCCGGGCTTTCCAGCCCGCATGAAATTCAAGCTGCCGAAATTTTTTTTCATATGCAACACTGTAACAACTAGTTGAAAGGAAAAAAAAAGACAAGAAAAATTTCATGCACAGGGCACTTGTGGGTAGTAGTATAAATTGCATATTCAATTAAAGATGAAAGAAAAGACAAAACAAAATTAAGTGCAAGAAATTTTGAAACTAGCATACAAATCTAGGCATGTTATTCAAGAGACTAACATTGAAATATTTGCATAATGTAGTTAAAGAGTGCCTATATCGTACAATTTTTTTACATTTCTTTGGACTCAATCCTGCAAAAACATTGAGCTGTTGGAGATTTTCCAAACTCTCATGCTTAAAACTTGAGGTGTGGAAACTGACATTGTTAGTAACATTGTTACTCACAATCACTTTCTTCTAAGAATCTACCTTAAAATCTCAGTTAAGATTCTAACCCATCTGGTTTTCTCTAAAATTAAAATTCGATGGGGGCCTATCGACGGACAATGTACCTTCTAATACCTTCACAACATCACCATTCCCTCACTAGTTCACTTTTTGCGACTGAATTAAGAAGGCAAAATTCAATACCTCGTGGCTGAGACTGACTGGCTGTGATGGCAGTGATGTCAGTTGAGAAAGTGGCGATGGAGGTGGAGACAGTGGCTGTGATGGCGGCAAAGTTAGCTGCACGAACGTCGCTATAGGCTGTGACACAGTGACAGTGATGCTGGAGAGTGGAGATGGAGCAAAGCTGCGTGCCAAGGCCAGCCAATCAGCAACTGAGAAGAGATGACGCTGACGGTGAGTGGTGGCTGCTGCTGGCTTGGAGTGTTGGAGGGTTGGAGGTGCAGTAGCGCTGCTGTTGAGTGTTTGTGTTTGGCTTGAGTTTCAATTTGGGAATTAGGGTTCGTTTGGTTTGGGTTTTTTTTTTTTTGGGTATGCTATAGATATTATATATATATAATTTTTTTTTTACATATTAAGAAATCGGGCACGATCCGAGTTCCGGGTTTTACTAAAAAATCAAATCTGGGTATTGAAATTCAATACCCCTATCATGAAACATTGTGGATGGCAAATCTTTAGTAAACGGATCAGCAATCATGGAGTTTGAACTGATGTACTTATAGACAACTGTCCCTTCTAAATTATTTCTTTAACAACTATGAATTTAATGTTTATATACTTTGACTTCGTCGAGCTCCTGTTGTTATTGGAATACAACACTACTGACTTATTATCACAAAAGTGGTTTTTCAATACCATCTACTATACGCAGTCTTGTGACAAAATTCTGCAGCCATATTCTATGATTGGACACCTCATAACATGCTATGAACTCTACTGTCATCGTGGAAGTGGCTATAAGGAACTATTTAGCACTCTTCCAGGAGATAGTACCCTAACTAGTATATAGATATAACTCGACGTGGATTTCATACTATCTTGGCATCTAGCAAAATTGGAGTCAGTATACCCAACGATTTCAAGCTTGATTCGACTTTCGACACGTGAACATATAGTCTTTTGTTCTCTGTAAGACTGTAAGACCTGTTTGGCTGCATTCCAATGATTTACTCCTAGATTGCTTAAATAACTGCCCAACATCTTACTAACGTGTGCAATATCCGATCGTGTATAAAACTGTGCATACATCAGACTTCTTACTACTGACGTATAAAGATCTTCTGTATATTCTTTTTCTCAAAATCATTTTTAGGGCATTGATTGAGACTAAACTTGTCTCCCTTAGCCACAGGGGTATCACCTAGTTTGCAATCTTGCATGCTATATCTTTTGAAAACCATTTCAATATATCTCTTTTGTAATAGTTCTAAAATACCCCATGAGTGATTCCCATGTATCCATATGCCTAAAACAAAAGAGTCGTCACCAAGATCTTTTTCCTCAAAATTCTTAGCTAGAAATCTCTTGGTTTCGTGTAATAAACCTATATCGTTGCTGGTAATCAAAATGTTATCGACATATAAAGCTAGAAAAATATACTTGCTCTCACAGAACTTATCGTATATACAATCATCGACCAAATTCATCTCAAAACCAAATGAGAAGATCATTTGATGAAACTTGAAATACCATTGTCGAGATACTTGCTTGAGCCCATAGATGGATTTCTTAAGTTTCAAACTATATTCTTTGAGTCTCATAACACAAAGTTTTCTGGTTGCACCATATAGATCATCTTATCAATATTACCATTGAGAAATGTTGTCTTCACATCCATCTAATGTAACTCAAGATTGAAATGTGCCACCAATGCTATTATTATCTTGAAAGTGTCTTTCAAAAAAACTGGAGAAAAAGTCTTTTTATAGTCGATGCTTTCTTTCTACATAAAACCCTTTGCGACAACACGCGCCTTGTACCTCTACACATCTCCTTTAAAATTCATCTTGGTCTTAAATATCCATTTGCAACCAATAGGTTTGCACATTCTGGCAATGGGACAGGATCCCACACGTCATTGACTCACTGTCCTTCATGGTCTTCATCTCTTTATTCATGGCATTAATAAACTTCTAAAAGTTAGAACTTTCTATTGCTTAACAGAAATTGATCGGATCATTTTCCATCATTCAAATGTCCACCTCGTGTTCTTGGAAAAATACGATGTAGTCATCTGGCACTACACTTTTTCTTTTCTTAGTGAATCTCTTTAATGACATAGGTTTTTGAGGTAGTAAAGCTTGTTCCTCTGGAGTAATATTTTGTATGGGGGTTCTCCAACATTGTCTTGATCTGTTGTGTCTTGAACAAAGTCAGAAATGAGATCCTAATCAATGCCAATAATACCTATAAAAATATCAACATATTCCTCTTCAGAGACAAAGTCTATAACTGTATCTCTTCCCTTAAACTTGACATCCTCAAAGAACCGGGCATTTCCAGACTCGAAAATCGACTTAGTCATGGAATCATAAAACTTATACCCCTTGAATCTTTCAAAGTATCCAATAAAATAGTAACTCACCGTCCTTGAGTCTAGTTTTTTTTTATTAGGCCTATAAGGCATTGCTTCAATTAGGCATCCCAAAACATGCAAGTACTTTAGACTAGGCTTCTCGCCCATCTAAAGTTCATAAGGAATTTTGGCAGTCGCATTCATTGGAACACTGTTAAGGATATGTGCTGTAATCTTAAGCACTTTTCCCCAGGGTCATTCTGGTAAAGTAGAATAACAAATTATTACTCCTTACAATGTCCTTAAATGCCCTATTTCATCTTTTAGCTACACCATTCATAGTAGGCGAACCTAGTATAGTGTACTATAGGACAATACCACATTCTTTTAAGAACTTAGAAAACAGTCCTGGATGTTGTTCACCTAAACCGTCGTATCTGCTATAGTACTCACCACTATGGTCAGATTTGACACTTTTGATTCTTTTGTTGAGTTGGTTCTCAACTTCAACTTCAAAATTTTTTAACATAGCCAATGACTGTAACTTTTCATGAAAGATATATATATATATATATATAGTCATATTTATGGGTCATTTCCTACGGTTGCTTGGAATGGTCAACAATATTTTATAACATTCATAGACGATATATATATAGATATATATCCATATGTATGAGTTCAAAGATGTCCAAAATATTGTTGGCTTCAAATCTCATTTTTTTGGTTTGTTTCCCTTTTATACATTAACACAAACATCAAAATTTATAAAATTTAAGGGGTCTAGAATTTCGGCTGACACAAGTTTTTCTGTTCTCCGTCTGGAGATATGACCTAATCTCTTATGCCATAACGCAATCGAATTCTCATTGGCTAATTTTCTTTTTATAGCTCGTGTACTTAATGGCAAGGATTCATTAAATGAAGTAATTGTATTAATTAAATAAATATTGTCATAACCTTACAAAGAACCGAAACTAACTAATTTTGAATCATAAAACAAATTAAATTTTTCATTCTCAAATGTACAAGAAAAACCAGATTTGTCCAAAGGAGAAATAGAAATCAAATTCCGTTTAAAAAAACCGTACAATAAATATTTCATCAAGATCTGAATAAAATTCAGTCTTTAATAATAATCATAATTTTCCTATTGCTTCAACGTCAATCGTTTTGCCATCGCCCATATAGATGTATCTTTCACCATCACTTAGTTTTTGGAAACTCATGCAACCTCTCTTAGTAGGCCATGCCTGATAGTTGGTGTAATGCTTCTTCTTATGCCCTTAAGCTCCATAGAAGAAACAAACAGTGCCTTCGGATCAGCCGATTTCATTTGCTATTTCTTTTGAGGTGCTGTATCTATGACTTCCTTATCCTTCTTTCTTTTCTTTCCCTTGTCTTTGTCCTTAGAGTTCAAGGTCAAGTGAGCACTTTCTATCTTATCTTTCTTTAGCCTCTTCCTAAACACAGTGTGATATGAGCTCACTCGGAGACCAAGTTTCTTTCTGACAGTTGTAGCTCACCTTAAACTAGTTAAACTGTGTTGGTAAGGATATCAAAACCAGATGCACTCGCAAGTCCTCAGAGAGTTCAAGCTTAATTACTCTTAGCTTAGAAGCAAGATGAGATATCTTCATGATGTACTCCCTGATATTCCCTTTGCCCTATATCTCATTGAAATTAAACTTGACAAGAGCGTACCTATTTCAACCTTTTCGTTCTTAACAAACCTTTGTTCAAATTCTGCAAGGAATTCCTTAGTCGTAGTTATATTTTCAGATATTGAGCCCTTAAATTCTTCCGAAATGGCCTTCTTCATAATCATCATACACATGTGATTTGATTTCTCCCACCTTTCTATATCATTCTTATCATTAGAGGTATTCTCATCCATAAGAGATGGGGGACAATTAACACTTAACGCAAAGTTAAGATCCATGACTCTGAGAATTATTATGAGGTTCTCTTGCCATGATTTAAAATTAGAGCTATTCAACATAAGAATAGAAATGATGTTGGCAGTAATATTAACAGGAGTCATAATTGAACATAGAACAACAAATAAATAAAACAAGCTTATATAAGTCTCAAAACAAAATAAATTCAAATAAAAGTAAATCCCATCTTAAGATACCAGACACTCCATTAATATTTCATCTTTGGACAAATATATTTCTTTGTAAATGATATCTTGGTGTAGTAATCAAATACTGATAATAAGAACATGTCAAATAATAAATCTTCCTTTGAGCCGATTTATTGTTCACTTGTAAAACCGAATAATCATCACACGTTTATTATCACTGGTGCACATATAATTTTGTTAAATATTAACCTTTCTTTGGTCTGATCAATATAAACATAAATTACATACATGCAACTGTTTACTTCAAAACAAATCAATTTCTACAAGAGATGTCACTTTAGTGATATGTTGCTTCAATTAATTCGTTTAAAAATATATATAAACATACCCATATTTAAATTTAAAATATTTTTGGTTAAAGTCAATGGTCAACGATCGAAGCCAATAGTCAATTGTTGACTTGATCAGGGCTGGACTGGGTCAAGTCAACCTAACCAGAATCCTAAATTAGTCCCATACCTTTTTTTTTAAACTCTAATTCCTAAATTTTTTTTCTCTTTTGCTTTTACTCAATTTGCCATGCCCTGGCGCGGCCCAACAGCTGCACCTTACCTGGCCGAAAACTTCAGCATCGGCGGTTGCCATTGCCGTCGGCCACAAAGTTTAAGAAACCAAATTTGCAAATATATGTTTTTTTTTTAATTTTAGAAGACAACCACCAATTGTTCAATTCTTAATGATTCAATATGAAGATGTTCTATTACCACTTGATAGATAATAATCTTTGGTGAAAATCATCATCTAAATTAAGAAGCATTCATATTGTATCACCAATAATCAATAATTGAATTTGCGGAAGCATACCTGAATCTATAATGACCAATTGTTTTCTGGAGCCGAGTGGTTTGCTTTTCAACTCAATATGTTTTCTTAGAAAATTCTTTAACTTTCTCTTTGCACTCTCTCTGATGATGGATGCTAGAAAAGAATTGAACCTTATATGATATTTTGCAACACATAATTATTTACATATAAGGCCATCGTTGAAGTAAGGATAAACAAATGTACTGTCAACATATATAAATCAAATGAAATGATCGATCGAATCGGTGACAATAGCAACCTGCTCAAGTTTGATTATACAATTTGGACATGTTTTTGTAAGAAATACCTATCTGTAATGTTCAGATAAGGAAGGAAGACATATATTAGTTACTCTGGCAACTTAATAACTTCATTAATGAAATTAAACATGCATTTGGTTGATAGAAGTCAAAGAAAAGAAAAGGTTTGCTAACGAATTGAAATGTCACCAACTAATTTAAAAAAGGAAAAAAAGTTGAATTAAAATTATATTTATATAAATAAAAATTGAGAAAATGATACTGAAATAAAGAAGTAATTCCTCCTAATTTAATTTATGCAGGGAATGTCTTAAAGATCACGTGACAAACACAAGACAAGTAAAAAAACAACGATAGCCAAGCCAAGTATAAACAGAAGAAAGGAAACGAGAGAGCAAAACTACGCATCTGTCGGTTCAGAGTTCAGGAGGCAACCAACGAATTTGCGAATCGCAAATTCCAAATGCCAAAATCCATTCCATGGCACATTATTATTTTCTTTATATATAAATATTACGTATGATGATGACAGAGTCATAACATGGAACTCATTTAAGGAAAATTAACGCCATTTCTCTCTCTCAGTCACAGATTCAGATTACATTACAAATTCTCTCTCTCTCTCTCTCATTCGTTCATGCTGAATTTGAATTTGATGATGAAGGACCAATTAGATCTGTGAATGCATGCATGCATAGATAGATAGCAGATAGCATTTGAATTGAATGCAACTCCAAATCCAAATTCAATTCAAATGTCAGCTTCTCAAACCCTAGGCGGCCCTTCCCGCTGCGGCCGCGCCCTCGGCCCTTCTCTCGACAAGATCATCAAAAACGCGGCGTGGCGCAAACACGCCCATCTCGTTTCCTCCTGTAAATCCGTCCTCGACAAGCTCGATTCCATCTCCGACGATCCCGCTCAAGTGTCATCACCCCTCTTCGGCCTCTCCCAAAACGACGCCGAGCTCGTCCTCCGCCCCATTTTCCTCGCGTTAGATTCCGCCTACCCTAAAGTCGTCGAACCTGCCCTCGAATGCGCCTTCAAATTGTTCTCCGTCGGGTTAGCCCGCGGTGAGATTGAAGGTGAGAGTGATAATACTAATACTACTTCTAATACTAACACTAATCAGAAGAATTTTAATCTTATTTATAAATTGATCGAGGCTATTTGTAAGGTTTGTGGGATTGGCGAGGAGCCGATTGAATTGTCTGTGCTTAGAGTTTTGTTGTCTGCGGTTCGATCTCCTTGTCTTTTGATTAGAGGGGATTGTTTGTTGCTTATTGTTAGGACTTGTTATAATGTGTATCTTGGTGGGTCTAATGGGACCAATCAGATCTGTGCTAAATCGGTTCTTGCTCAGATTATGGTGATTGTTTTCACTAGAGTTGAGGAGGATTCTATGAATGTGCCTCATATCAAGACAGTATCCGTCAGTGAGTTGTTGGAGTTTGCTGATAAGAGTTTGAATGAAGGAAGCTCGATTCATTTTTGCCAGAATTTTATTAATGAGGTCATGGGAGCGAGTGAAGGGGTGTTTGAGCCGGCTATGCTGCAGTTAAAACAAAATGTGAGCACAAAGTTGCCAAATGGCGATACTGAGGTGGCGAAAGAGGATGAGAAAGGCGAAGGTGAGGTGGCGAAGGAGGGTGAAAAAGGTAAAGGTGAGGTGGCGAAGGAGGGTGAAAATGGCGGAGGTCAGATATCGAAAGAGGGTGAAAATGGTGAAGGTCAGATGCCAAAAGAGGGTGAAAAAGATGAAGGCCAAGTGCTGAAAGAGGGTGAAAAAGGTGAAGGTCAGGTGCCGAAAGGTGATGAAAAAGCTGAAGGTCAGGTGGCAAAAGAGGGTGAGAAAGGTGAAGGCAGGGAAGGACAAGGGAATGGTGGAGCGGAGTTGGGTGGTGAAAGTAAGATTAGGGAGGATGGGTTTCTTCTGTTTAAGAATATTTGTAAATTATCTATGAAGTTTTCGTCACAGGAGAATCCAGATGATCTAATCCTTCTGAGAGGGAAGATTTTATCTCTGGAGCTGCTCAAGGTGGTCATGGACAATGGGGGTCCTGTTTGGCAATCCAATGAGAGGCAAGAGTTCTGGACTTTACCTATTATAAGTTTATTTTGTATTGTTACTTTTGATGGCACTAAACCTATGCCTAATAACATCTGACTTGTGGTTTCTGATGCTTGCATTTTTGCATTTGCATTTTCTGACTCACAACTAGCACAGCTGAATAATGTAATCATTTTTTATTCTTTTAACTTTTCCAACTAGCTATTTGTTTATTAGGTCATCAATCATTCATTGAAGCATGCTGCATGGTTGATACAATGAAAACAAGGAGTTGTTTGAAGTGGCTTTAAATGCTAAACTATTCCAAAAAATAAAAGTGGTGAGGCAGGATTGGATTTTCATTGTGCTTGGAAGCAATTTCATATCTAGAATTTGTTTCAGTCGTTCATTAAGTAACCTTTTATTGTTTATTAAAAGGTTTCTACTTTGATATTCCCATAAAATTCTCTATGGTAATCGTGCTAGTAATTATCTAACTGGCTTGCCCTAGGGGCCTAGCGGAGTGGTTTTCAAGCAATTTTATTGGCTGACCATCCGAGTTTGAATCTTGGGGGAGCTAGGGGGATTAAAAAATGATTTGAGCTTTGCCCACCCCTCTACCTTCTTTTTTTTCCCTTAAAATAAAAAAATCTAATTGGCTCTTATAAATTATTTAAATCATACAGTTTATGTAATTTATTAACCATCCAAATTAAATAGAAGAAAGAATTACGATTATTTGGATAGAAATTTTTATTAGAATAAAATCCTTCACCCTCTTATAGAAATTTTTATTAGAATGAAATCCCTTAAATCTTTTTGTTTACTGCCTCCACAATTTCTACATGATTTTAAAACTTGTTCTGCGTTTATTGCTATATGGAGAATGATTTTCTTAATTAAAATGTATATTATTCTATAGTGGTTTTATTAAATCTTTTGTAGAAAATTTAATTTTCCTTATTCCTTTGAACAGGTTTCTCAATGCTATCAAGCAGTTTCTCTGTTTATCATTGTTAAAGAACAGTGCATTATCGGTTATGGCTGTTTTCCAACTTCAGTGTTCTATTTTTATGAGCTTGTTATCAAAATACAGATCAGGGCTAAAAGCAGAAATTGGGATATTCTTTCCCATGCTCGTCCTCCGGGTGCTTGAAAATGTTCTCCAACCAAGTTTTGTACAGAAGATGACTGTCCTTAACTTATTGGAGAATATCTCCCAGGATTCGCAGATTATTGTTGATGCATTTGTGAACTACGACTGTGATGTGGATTCTCCAAACATATTTGAAAGGTATTACATGTCCATTCTCTAAACATATTGATTTGGTTACTTTTGAGGCTTAGTTGAGTTATAACTCGTTGAAGGAGTGGAAATTTGTTGTTCAAACAATGTCCGTTTTCAGCTTGGCATTCCGTTTTTCATTTTTTGAATTGAAGCTTCACATTAGTCCCCACTCTTTGAAGTTATTATAAATTTTTGATACGAGAATGTCAAGACAGTGAAATAGCAAAAGGAACTCCACAACTGACATGCCAAAAATTTAAAAAAAAAAAAAATTCGGATATTTTTGGAGTGAAACCTTTGAGAAGGATTATTATTACCCATGTAAATATGCTAGAGAAGTACCATTTCTTGCAAACTCTCTCTCTCTTTCTCTCTCTCTCTCTCTCACACACACACACACAAATGTGCTAGTCTATTAGCAATAGTATGGGGTTTAGTAAAATGTATTAAAACTCTTATAATTCCATCAGATGCTTGCAGGATTGTCAATGGCCTTCTGAAAACTGCTTTAGGACCACCTCCTGGTTCAACCACATCTTTGTCTCCAGCCCAAGATATTGCTTTTCGGTATGAATCAGTGAAGTGCTTAGTTAGCATCATAAGGTCAATGGGAACTTGGATGGACCAACAGCTGAGAATAGGAGAATCCTGTTTTCCGAAGGGCTCTGAGACTGACTCATCAACAGATAATAATTCAATTCTGAATGGAGAAGATGGAAGCGTCCCTGACTATGAGTTACATGCAGAAGTAAATTCTGAATTTTCAGATGCTGCAACGCTTGAGCAACGGAGGGCTTATAAAATTGAACTCCAGGTTGGTATTGCTTTACATTGATGAAAACAATGCACTTATTTTATCATCTAATTTCCTTCACCTTATATCTTTTTCATCAAAATAAATTGGCCTAGTTTGCCTTCTAGTGACACCTTATTGGGTTATGCAGAAAGGAATATCGCTTTTTAATAGGAAACCTTCCAAGGGTATTGAGTTTCTGGTAAACACCAAAAAAGTCGGTGACTCTCCAGATGAAGTAGCTTCATTCCTGAAGAACACTGCTGGCCTGAATGAAACCATGATTGGTGATTATTTAGGTGAAAGGGAGGAATTTTCTTTGAAAGTTATGCATGCTTATGTCGACTCATTCAATTTCAAAGGGATGGATTTTGGCCAAGCTATAAGATTTTTTCTGCGGGGCTTCAGGTTACCTGGAGAGGCGCAGAAAATTGACCGGATCATGGAAAAGTTTGCTGAGCGCTACTGTAAATGCAATCCAAGTTCATTTACCAGTGCAGATACTGCCTATGTTCTGGCTTACTCTGTGATAATGCTCAACACAGATGCTCATAATAGTATGGTGAAAGATAAGGTTTGCATGTGGAACCTGTTCGTTTGTGTCTTCTGCTACACAATTGTGACTTGACATATTCTACTTGTCTGTTAACTTTTCACTGATTTTAAAAAAGTGGCTTATTAGTTGTTTTAAAAGGAGTCATCTTTTCGGAATGTTTTAATACCTTTTAATCCTTTTGACTTTTTGAAATTTTCTTGCTACTGAGAATATTATATATCTCTAGTGTTCAAACTGTATGTGACAGCAATTTGTCATCTTCTATTGCTACAGTTCTGGAAATTGTAAAATTTGTAAAATGGATGTATAAAGAACATGAATAATTAAGTTTGAAATGTCCCATGAAGCCAATGAAATATTCATGTCATAGTTTTATAACAAATCATATAACTGTATTGGGAATATTCTGTTCTGACTCTGTTATGAATTTGTTGGCTGTGCAGATGACAAAGGCTGATTTTATTAGGAATAACCGAGGAATAGATGATGGCAAAGATTTACCTGAAGAGTATCTTGGTGCCCTTTATGATCAAATTGTGAAAAATGAAATAAAGATGAATGCTGATTCTTCTGCTCCAGAGAGCAAGCAAGCAAACAGCTTAAATAAACTTTTGGGGTTGGATGGTATACTCAATCTAGTCATTGGAAAACAGACAGAGGAAAAAGCACTGGGAGCAAATGGCCTTCTGATCAGGCGAATTCAAGAGCAGTTTAAGAGCAAGTCAGGAAAATCAGAGTAAGCTGTTTCTCAATATATTTCAATGGTTGACAGTGTTACATATTATTCATTAATTATGAGGGTTGATTGGAACTAAAATGTGGGAATTTGGATATAGTTTAAGTTGCTTAATACTTCTGCTTGAAACTTCTTTTAACCAGCATTTGTTAAAAAAGGGAATACTAAGTTACTCCTTGAAATGCCTTTATATTTCAGTAGTATCACTAGTATTAATTTTTCCATTCAGCCTCAGTTATATCATATCTAAACTCCCAAAAAGAAGGTGGGGGGCGCTGAAATTGAGATTGCATCTCATTTTAGCAATGAATTTTCTTTTGCCATTGGCAGGTCTTTATATCATGCTGTTACAGATCCTGGAATATTAAGATTTATGGTGGAGGTCTGCTGGGGTCCTATGCTGGCTGCATTCAGTGTGACTCTTGACCAGAGTGATGACAAGCTTGCTACTAATCAATGCTTACAGGGCTTTAGACATGCTGTGCATGTCACTGCAGTGATGGGTATGCAGACACAGAGAGATGCTTTTGTGACATCTGTGGCCAAGTTTACTTATCTCCACTGTGCTGCAGATATGAAGCAAAAGAATGTTGATGCTGTGAAGGTGAGCGTTGATTGAGTGTTTAATTGTCAAAAAGAGAAATGTTTTTCCATATTTGTGTTGTAAATAGTGGGAGCTGGTTGAGAAATGCTTGCATCAGAATGTTTGCACTACAGCCTTTTGGTTTCATATGTACTGTACAAGGGGACTGGTAGAGTTAATTAGATGATCAGGATCATCCTTTACTGCTTTTATGCTTGCTTCCCTGGCTTTTAGCTATATGCCTGTTCATTTGAAAACTGATAGAGCACTTAAAAACCACTTCTGTGCATTTTACTTTGAAATAGGAGTGAAAATAACTACTATAATGACTAGCTGGCCCCTATTATCACTTTATCCATGTGTTTGCTTTGTGCAGGCAATTATATCAATTGCCATTGAAGATGGTAATCACCTTCAAGAAGCCTGGGAGCATATACTAACATGCCTCTCTCGAATTGAGCATCTCCAACTGTTGGGTGAGGGTGCACCAACTGATGCATCCTTTCTCACAGTATCTAATGTCGAAGCAGATGAGAAGACTCAAAAATCTATGGGTTTTCCATCTCTAAAGAAAAAAGGGACTCTCCAGAATCCATCTGTCATGGCTGTTGTCCGAGGGGGTTCATATGACAGTACCACTGTTGGAGTCAATTCACCAGGACTGGTAACTCCAGAACAGATTAATCACTTTATTGCAAATTTGAATTTGCTGGACCAGATTGGGAACTTCGAGTTGAATCATGTTTTTGCTCATAGCCAAAGGTTGAATAGTGAAGCTATAGTAGCTTTTGTGAAAGCACTGTGCAAAGTTTCTATTTCAGAATTGCAGTCTCCAACAGACCCTCGTGTATTTAGCCTCACAAAATTAGTTGAGATTGCGTAAGATTCTTCACTTTTTTAGTTAAGTTTTTGTTCCAAATGTATATCTTCTTCTACAAACCACATTAGTTTTGATAATTTAAAGGAAAATTTGTGGTAGGGGTTTTGATTGTTGGGATTTATATGTTCCAAAGATAATGTATTCGATGGAAGCCAAGCTGAGTTGGATTTTAAGTTTGCTGATTAGCATAGATTCATTGTTCTGATTATGCGTGATGCAATCTGCAATAACAGCATTGTAAATATTGCAGGCATTACAACATGAACCGCATCAGATTAGTTTGGTCTCGCATGTGGAATGTTCTATCTGATTTCTTTGTGTCAGTTGGCTTGTCAGAAAACCTTTCTGTTGCAATCTTTGTCATGGATTCATTGCGGCAGCTTGCCATGAAATTCTTAGAGCGTGAGGAGTTAGCAAATTACAACTTCCAGAATGAATTTCTGAGACCATTTGTGATAATTATGCAGAAAAGTGGTTCTGCAGAAATTAGGGAATTAATCGTTCGGTGCATTTCTCAGATGGTTCTTAGCCGTGTCAGTAATGTGAAATCCGGCTGGAAAAGTGTTTTTTCGGTATGTAAATATTGGTACTATAGATTTGCATATATTATATCAGTTCGCTTTATATAGAAAGTCAGAATAGTTATATTCTGGTTGGGTGCTTCTCACTTGATGCACTATCTTTTCAGATTTTTACAGCTGCTGCAGCTGATGAACGGAAAAATATTGTCTTGTTGGCCTTTGAGACCATGGAAAAGATAGTGCGGGAATATTTTCCTCATATAACTGAGACTGAGTCGACAACTTTCACTGATTGTGTTAAATGCCTTCTGACCTTCACGAATAGCAGGTTTAACAGTGATGTCTGCCTCAATGCTATTGCATTTCTCAGGTTCTGTGCTGTCAAACTTGCTGACGGCGGCCTTGTCTGCAATGAGAAGAGCAGTGTTGATGGTTCATCAGGTCCACCGGTAAATGACAATGCATCAGATCTCCTGAGTTTTTCTGATAAAGATGATAACTCATCCTTCTGGGTTCCTTTGCTCACAGGTAATGTACTTTGCAGTTTGATTCCTAGCAAACATTTTAAGTTCTACATGGAAACAATTCCGTGCTCATGGATGGAAAAAAGTGCATTTTTTTATCAATCTGAAATCTATAAGTGAGCAGTGTCTTATTAAAAAGAAAAAGAAAAAATAAGGGAAAAAAAGTAATATGACATGTCTCTGCTGATTAGCTGCCATTCTGCAATTAAGCACATGTTCATGAATTTTACCGATTGAAGAATATGCCAAAACTACTTTGACAATCAACTGATAAAGGCTGTATTTAGTCCTTGTTGGTTTCCTTCATATTCTTAGTGTTAGTGATTATAGACTGTCCTATGCGCGGATGGACATGGGTGGCAGTTAGCTACTTTTTAGATAACATAGAAGATTACATCTGAACAAGGATTTTTTCCCTTTCTTAAATTTGTTTGAAGCATAAGAAATATTAGGTGATAGTTTCCTTCTTATTCTTAGTGTTAGCGATTATAGATTGTCCTATGCGTGGATGGACATGGGTGGCAGTTAACTACTTTCTAGATAACATAGAAGATTACATCTGAACAAGGATCTTTTTTTTTTCTTAAATTTGTTTGAAGCGTAAGAAATATTAGGTGATAGAAGTAGTGTCTGATTGTGAAATTTATGTGTCTTATCTTTTTCAAAATTTAAAACCTGATGTTCTGTTTCAGGACTGTCCAAACTCACGTCTGATTCAAGATCAACTATCCGAAAGAGTTCTTTGGAAGTGCTTTTCAATATTCTAAAGGATCATGGTCATCTTTTCCCACGGCAATTTTGGATGGGTGTTTACAGTTCTGTTATTTTCCCGATATTTAATGGTGTATGTGACAAGAAAGACATGCCTGATAAAGATGAGCAGGATTCACCAGCTTCACATTCTCCGCAGTCTGAAGGAAGTACATGGGACTCTGAGACTGCTGCTATTGGAGCAGAGTGTCTAGTTGATATATTTACCTGCTTTTTTGATGTGGTGAGGTCTCAACTACCAAGTGTGGTGTCGATTTTGACGGGATTCATAAGAAGTCCTGTTCAGGGTCCTGCAAGCACTGGGGTTGCGGCATTGTTGCATTTGGCTAGTGAATTGGGAAGCAGACTTTCTCAAGATGAATGGAGAGAGATTTTACTTGCTCTGAAAGAGACAACAGCATCAACTTTGCCAAGTTTTATGAAGGTCTTGAGAACTATGGATGACATTGAGATTCCTAACACCTCTCAATCTTACGCTGACATGGAAATGGATTCTGACCATGGATCGATCAATGATGATATCGACGATGATAATCTGCAAACTGCAGCATATGTGGTCTCAAGAATGAAGAGTCATATTGCACTGCAGCTTCTCAGTTTACAGGTTTCTTGCTCCCACCTCTCTCTTTATCTCTCCATTTATGCATGTTTGTAAGCACGCGTTTAGAATTCTTGAAGCATTGCATAATTTAGACACGGCCATATATTGATTGCACATACCCCTATATACTGGCCTTTAAAATTCAGTGACTTCATAAGACAATTTGAACGTCACATTTATTTCTGACTTCGGATTTATTGATTTTATCATTTCAGGTTGCAGCTGATTTGTACAAGTTGCACCTACAATTCTTGTCAGCAACCAACGTGAAAATCCTTCTTGACATGTTCTCCTCCATTGCTTGGCATGCCCATGAACTGAACTCTGAGGTAGTCCTGCAGAAGAAACTGCAGAGAGTGTGCTCAGTGTTGGAACTGTCTGATCCTCCCATGGTTCATTTTGAGAACGAGTCTTACCAAAACTACCTAAACTTCCTCCGAGATTCTCTCATGGGTAATCCATCTGCAAGTGAGGAGTTGAACATAGAATCACATCTTGTAGAAGCATGTGAAATGATATTGCAGATGTACCTAAACTGTACTGGGTCTCAGACTGGGCAGCAGAAAGTGAAACCAGTTAAACAGCAGCGAGTGGTACGATGGATTCTTCCATTGGGTTCAGCGAGAAAGGAAGAATTGGCTGCTAGAACATCCTTAGTAGTGTTGGCATTGCGAGTACTGAGTGGTTTGGAAAGGGAAACGTTTAAGAAGTATCTATCAAATATCTTCCCATTGTTGATAGATCTTGTGAGGAGTGAGCATAGCTCAAGAGAAGTTCAGCTTGTTTTAGGCACCATGTTTCAATCTTGTATAGGCCCAATAATATTGCAATGATTTCTAAAACTATTTAATCCATCTGTCTATATATATTATATGGCTTCTGCTACAAAAGTCGTGGCACGGTGACGGTTTTTAAGAATACAAGCACGTAAAGAAACGTCTTTTTTAGAAGAAATTAAAGGGAAACGGTTCTGTTCCTTTTAACACACACTATGGCCGTTTGATTCGTGATTTGAAAATAGTTTATGAAAGTTAGAATACAATTTAAAAATTTGAGTTGTACTCTTTAGCCTTTTTTTTTTTTTTTTCAAATATGTTTTACACGTGTTTGATAAAATATTTGAAAACAGTTATTAAATTAAAAAAATAATGAAAACATGTTTCATATATATATATATATATATAATTCATGAAAATGAGAAAATGAGTACATTGGTTATTTGGTTTAGAATAATTCATTTGCCAGTGCTGAGATACAGCCAGTGGTGTGTGTGATAGAGAGAGTGTGTGTGTGTGTGTGTGTGTTGTCAGAGAATTCTCTGGTTTGCATGTCTGTTACGATATTCTATTATTATTATTATTTTGAGAATGAAAGTAATGCTTTCATTGATTTAAAGTTTTAAACACATAACTTGTGATGATGGCACACGCACAACAGGTTATTTTCATAGCTACAGCCTACAAGGAAGGAAGGAAGGAAGGAAGGGATGGGCATTAATTAACAAGATTTATGATTTGTTGTTGTAAACTTTTAATGTATAGATTTTGCAGAAAGAAAAATAAAAGGATATTATCATTTTATCACCATGACATATCACTTTATTATTTTATTGATTGGAATATATAGCGCGTAAAGAGCAGGTGGAAATGGAATCCGAGAACTGATAGCAATGTGCCTCAGCTCCTCAGTTTCCATGTTGTACCAATAGAGCTTAGACTCATCACTCACAGCTCTCCAGAACCAGCAGCGGATGGAAAATATCATAAATAAAACTTGTCAAACAACTTGGTCGATGAACCACGGATAAAACAAAGATCTTGTGCTGCTGAATCCATTGGCTTCGAACTGAATCCTTTAGAACCCATATCGCTAACTCATCATGAGACGCGGCCATCATCAAACCAACTGATCCTTTAACCTCCAACAAGTTGTGGTTCATGATAACCCGAGAATATTCTGCACATGGTTGGCACGGAACCTCTATGATTCTCATGAACTCCTCTGTTTCAATGTCCATGGTCTGTATAAAAGCACAAAAATGCGAAGCAAAATCTTGAGCTATCCAATGTAATACACCATTTTTAGAGCAATTAATGAACAGTTGTTGTTACTTTGATTATTCAAGCTAAAGAAAGAGCACATCGCTGCCAAAGAAAGTAACTCGTAATACTGAAGTATGATCAACTTATATTGCTTTGTTGATTCTATGCAGATAAATGAGCAGCGACTTGCGTGGTCATATAAAGCAGCCTTTTATTTCAGGCACATGCTTCAGTTCATGAGTGATTGTATCAAAGACATACAGGTTAATCTCCAATGGCATGCCTACTGGATCATGAGCTCGGTAGAGTAGCAAATTACTAAAAGAATCCTCTATCCAGACTGCAAACTTGGGCGTCAAGTAAAAGGAAGTTGCTTGCTTTGCACTCAAGCCTTTTTCTTCAAGTTTAAATGACGCACAAGTATATGCATGATGAGTATCCTGTGGGGAGTAAACATTAATCCTGATATTTGACATCAATTGTTGAACATTCAACTCCTCAAAATCAGGATGGGAAATTGTATTACACCAATTCTTGCAAACACTCCTGAATCTGAGTAGAGATTTTCCAGGAAGTCTCCATAAAATATCATGGATACTATATCATGCTTTTCTTTCTTCCTAGTAACTTCTACTTTTTCTTCATTTTCTTCCATTCTTAGAAGGACCACGATTCCCTCTTGAACTTGATGCAAAGCTTCTCCTGAATTAAAAACAAGCATAGCAAGAAATTTTATCTATCTCCCTTTTGAGTTTTTATGGGATTTGGACACCCTTCTGGAACCTTTTTAAAAGTGAAAATAAAAAATTAATCCTATGAACTGATATATGGTAAAAGCTTCTTCAATGATCACCGCCGAAGGAGGGGGGGGGGGGGGGGGGGTGTGGGAAGGGACAAATTCAGAAAATAAAAAGGGAAAATAAAAAAAATTCAAATTCAGAACGTTCTATAGTAGAGTGTTACCTCACAAGCATTCTCCAGTGATGAATGCAGAACCAATCGCTGTTGCACAAAAGAAAAGACTCCACGATTTTGGGGCAAGTTGAGGGAAGGTCTGGGGGCACTTAATATATATAACCGGGGGTTGGCGGATTTTATATTTCTAAATTCTAACAAGACAAACGAAAACTTGCGGTCCAAGTATTCCTAGAGTTGTAGTGGTTTAATGTTAAATATCTCTTTTTTCTTCTTATGTTTTCCCTTGTGCTTTCAATAACGACGCAGGACCATACTCGTATTCGAAATCGAAACCCAAATCAGCCCAATGTGAGCTCGAATTTCCCAGTCGAATACGGAATATCAGTGAACAGCAGCAGGGAAATAAGTTTTTAACTCTTTATTAAAACAAACAAAATAGTAAAATACTAACAACACACAACCAAAGAAATTCAGCATCCTCATCATGTATAATATAACCATTGGAATCCCTATATGAAACTAAAAAGGTATAAAACTGCTAAATGGAGGGAATATTTTTATACTATATTTATAATTGCATTACTTGATTGAATATCACAAGGAGCACAAAACTCTAAACCATTTCCAAGGACACATAAACAAAGAAGTGGGTTCTTGTTTTGGTTTTGGATATGATCAGTATTCAGCATAGCGATAATCAGGAGATCGATGGTGCAGAGGCTGCTGTGCTGACCTTCGCTAAGATTCATTGAATGAGTTCAGGCACACCAAAGCTTAAACTTTTGTCTAAAATTTGTAAGTGAATATTTTCTGATTTTGGTGTACATGCCATGCGATATCACAAGAGAAGAATAACTAGCGTTTCTATCCCTCGTCTCATTATTTTCCAACAGCTTAGTAACAGTAAAGATTAACCAGTTTTTTGGTGCATAAAGAGAATGCTAAAAAGGGAATCGAAAGCCAAGGATGCATAATCATCATGCTCGGGTTCTCTCTCTGGTCCAAACATTGAAGCAAGTCCCTTTAAAACGTAGAAAAAAATTTGGATGTGTGGTATTTTACCAGTCTGAAACTTTCCATGCATCACCGACATTTACATATCCATTTTTCTTTTACTTCTTTAGAAACCCCTTAAATCAGAACAAAAAGAATCAGATTAAAACCTACAAAAATTCATGGTTTCTTCTGTAGCATTTGCATTATCACCTGCTTATTGGCTTGCACGGGCAACATTACCGACTTTTGACAGCAAGAAAGTATGGTATCTTCTACACAGTAAAAGTTCATACAGTGGACAGAAATCTCGGACCACAACTAGCACACTACCTCCTTTCGCTTAATTGTATTGGTTTAATATGTCAGCATGCCCTCAAGCATCAGTCGACAGCTCTTTTGCCAGAACCTCACTGATTAGCAAGAATGTACTTTCTCGTCGTATTCTCTTATTGTTACCATATGACAACATAAATATATACATAATCATCAGTTAATATTGAACTTTTAGAAAACAGAACGAAACAAAACAAAAAATCAATGGTGTCTAGATTCCAACCTTTACTATATCAAGGATCTTTGATCCCAAGCTGCCTGAGAGAATCTGGACCAACAAGAAATATACGCCGAGGGGTTTGGTAACGGAAAACAACTACTCCTTTGTATGCTGTCCTTGGTATACCATCCTGCAAAATGAGGATTATTCAGGCATCAGCTTTAAAGATACCTAGGCAAATTCAATCTCCAGATATGCAATATTTATGCGTGTCTACAAGTACACAGGACAGAATAAGCGCATCACCTTCCATTCGTCAAAAACTCCAAACTGACGTGCAATGATTTCGAAGTGTGACTGGTCTTTGTATTCAATACGCACATCACCATCTATATTATATGCCTTAAGAACAACATTATCTCCATGAACAGGTGTAGCTTTTTTTACAATTTCGGCAAAATACTTCTCATAATTGTCCTATAAGAATAAAACACGATTTCTTGACCACAGAAGTGACAAAAATGATGAAAGAAAATGGTTGCATTCGAGCCCATAACTTTAAATAACATATTACCTCCATTAGATAACTCAAATCCCTTGACTTCCAATCAACCTTTGCAAAAGAACGAGCCGGAAATTAATGTTAGCAATGCAAGAAATATGCAGAAACGTCAAAATAGACAGAACAATATAAGGAGAAATCAATAGTTACAGGGACATCATTCAACTTGATTGGCGCCAGATATTGCTGGAAGAACTGCCCCAAACTAGAACCCTACAAAAAATAATAACAAAAATTACAATCAATATTGATGTGGAAATTCAGTGTTTAAAAATGGTGGTCTCAGAGAAAGCTTCATATATCCAATATCAAGGGTTATAATGTGTGCGTCTGTGTGTGTGCGGGCGCGCGTGTATCAAGTAATTAACTGTAGAAACAGATAAGCGTTCATAGCTCAAGAGTTGACAAACAGGACATAGGTCATAATTTGAGCTGGTATCAAACAAGAAACACTTTGAAGAAATGGGTAGAGATACATACATGCTCACCAAAGTTGTATGTTCTGCAGACTTCGGGGCGGATAAACTGTCGTCCTTTATGATTCTCTTTTAACCTCAACCAATCGTCCCAGTAAGTGAAGTTTTTCGTCAAGAAAAATGGGTAGATCAATGGATATAAAATAAAGGGGAAATCAGATATACCAAACTAAATAAAAATAAAATAAACAGCAAGGATATGCCTTTGGCCACTTTGGTGAGAGCTCATCCCATGTAGTTCTAGTCAACATCCACCCGAGACCAGGGAAGAAATCTGAGCGGTAAAGTACATCTGCAGAGTACAAACACAAAGATTTGAAATCACTTGCATGAGAAATAGCAGTCAAAAATGGAAACCAATCTGCAATGAGCTTGGTTTTTGTCGTAGAGTGGTTTTTTATTATTATCATTAGTTTGTAAAACTAAAAGTACTAGAATGATTACTGTATGGGAAGAAAAGTGAAAAGATAAAACTTACAAGGATCATGAACAAACTGCTTTTGTCCATTGTCATTCCATGAGGAAACAGCCATGATAGACCTGCCATGGGTTATTTAAACGTGAGTTTAAGAAACAAAAACTCATTGATAGCAGGAAATTTAGCAAAATTTAACATATACAATCTTGATTTCACCCAAACATACTTATCCTTGTCAAGAAGATCTGCTGCAGCTTCAAAATAATCAAAAAAATCAGGGGCAATTTCCATATCATCTGTCTTCAAAAAAGAACTTTTTAATCAGAATATACATTTTTTTGGCAAAGCACAAGCAAACTAGAAAGAATAAGAAAGAATTTTTTAGATGATTTGACGAAGGAAGGCAATTTCACCTTCTAATATGATAACCCGGCTGAAGTTGTGCTTGTAAAATAGTCTGTCCAATGCCCATTTGTAATGACCTAGGGAAAGATAACATTTCAGTGCAGAAATTTATACAAGCTATTATACAAGGAGAAGAATTGGAGCAATCCTCACAAGCAATTTTGTAGTATGCTGTCAATTCTCCAGGATTATCAGGATGCACTGGTTCAAAATCCAGGTGCTGCAATGAACCAAAGTTAGTATTCAGCAAACCTTAGATTGGGTCTGATGGTTTATCAATAGTTCAGGCTCAATAATAGCATGACATACAGTCACAGAATATGGTGACAAAAAGGGACTAAAACATGCCCCTGAAATAAGACATACTTATTCAAGTGTATGTTTTAAAAAAAAAGGTTACCTGCATATATGTTAGCTCATCATAACTCAAAGCCTTACTCTTAACATGTGGGTCGGACCCATCCTAAAGAATTCAAACATATGTATCAGTCTTGTCACTCGAGTTACAGATAAAAATGTACAATAGATCCTCCAATCATGCCCAAAAGAAAACCCAAATTTTCATTGTAGTGGAAGGATGCCAACAAATATAAGTACCTGGGATACAAAAAGCGGATACTTTGAAGCAACTGAGGCTTGATATCTGTAAATATGTAGAATAGGCAAAGCAATCAACTGATGATGCATACTATTTTGTTAAATTTACAACACTATGAAATTTAAAAAAAAAATTTCCTAAATGTAAGAACATACTTCAATACAGAATTTATTGTCCTTTCCAAATAATCAGCACGGTTGCATGCCATAACTACAACGGCTGCCACTGGCACCTAATGAATTAAGCAGAAAGCAAGGTGAAAACGCTTAGAAGTGATTACTTCTACAAGGAACAAAACTGAGAATTGCCTCATTTAATGCAAACCTGAACTTTGTCAACCAGTCTTTCTAGAACTCTACCTACAACATTAAGCAGAAGAGAAAGAGTAAGTGCCTTTAAATCATCCATTTTGAACATGAAAAGCACGAAGGGACGTGCCTAAAAATATGATCAGAAATGAAATATGATCTTCTTCTACCAATTCATCTGGCTTAGCAAAGCTCTTTCTATTTATAATCATGTACTTTCTGGTGACCTAATCTTCGCACTAGCATAAACACCAACAATGGTTGAATAACGTCAAACAGTAACTTTGTAAATTTTATGAACATGAATACATGTGTGACTTAAGAGCATAAATATGTTACAAGGATTCTAGTACGTGAGCTCACCCAATCTCAGTCAACTGTCATCTAAAATCCAAATAGTAAAAGAGCAACAATTATCATGCACTACGTTTTTAAGAAAGAAATACTAAGAAACTAGGTAGAAAAAAGAGACTATCATTAAGAAATACTAAGAAACTAGGTAGAAAAAAGAGACTATCATTGATAAGAGCATACTTTCGAGATCTTTAACAAGAGCCTTCAGTTGTCCACATTCTTCGTCTCGTCGTTTCTTTTCATCTGAAACAACAGAATGATCATAGTGTTGATTGAATGTACAGCTTCTGTGGGTTTGTCCCAGCAAACAGAATATGATAATTCGATGGAGCTACTGAGTGTAGGTACCCTTTTACATTTCCAAATAGTCAACAGCATCATGAACTACTAATATTTGCAATAACAAGAAAACTGCGCACCATTTGTCGGGTTCAAATAAAAAATAAGCATTAACAAATCATCAACAAAATGCAGCACATCAATAAATTGAATTGCAAAAGTCAAACACAGTAGGGGTGGGAAGGAAACAAACCTTCTAGGGCCACAATCCTCCCTTGTTGCATACTTATTTGATCAATTAGTAATCGCATTTGGTTTGTGCAATGGTTCTCTGATTCAACCTATCAAAACAAGGGTAAAAGCAATATGGACAGTTGGATTATGCTTCACTGAAGCACGAAGAATTTTTAACAAAGCTGGTGACTTGAACACAGGTAGATCAAATTTATACTCTTAAGGATTTTATTAAGTGACATGATTACCAGCTCAGTAGTTATCATCAATATATTTAACAGCTCATAAATATATATTTAACAGCTCAAAACAAGTAACATAATGTTATCACTTGGCTAATCTAAATATAATTAATCTTTATTAATTACAAAGCAGAGACACAGTCATAGTCAAGTAAAAGAGAAAACTTGCGTAAACAAAAACAGAAACAGAAATGCTACTCGATAAAGTACTTACAGCAGCAGCAACGCGATCAGCATACTCTGATTGTGTAGCGAAAAGTCGCATCTAAGATAAATAATTAAATAAAAAAAGCTTTATTTTTCAAGAATCAGAAAATTAAAACGAAATTTATGAAAAGAAAAAAAGGATAAACGAGAAGCACCTGGATGTAGATGAAAGCAACGGCAGCAGCTAATAGAAGCCACCGAATATCGCATATCGGGATCGCCATTTTCCGGTTTCTGTTTTCTGGCAACATTTTTCTTTCCAAGGAGATTTGTTGTTGTGTTGAGTAATTACTAATTACACAAGTTATTGAATTTTGAATCGGCGATCTTTCTTTCTCAATTTTTTTTTGTTTTTATTCAGTCCAATGTAATGTTACTTACTGGTCTCTCTTCAACTCTTAACTTAACCCATTGATTTGTTTTCTTTAATTTTTTATTTAAATAAAAAATTAAAAACCGATTTTTCGTTTTGACTTTTATTTTTGGAATTTTGGACAACTCATCATATTATTTATCTTTTCACGTTGAAATTAATATTATAATAATAATTTTGGTAGTTATTTGTTTTTGAAATTTTGGTCGATTAAACTTAAATTATTATTTATATTTCAACGTAGTAGACTAGACAGTTGTATTTTCTAAAAATCTCTAAATTATTTGAGCAATTTTTACTCGATATAACCTAGTAAGTTAAGTGGTTATTAATTATTATATCATTGTAAGTGACACTAATGTAAAATATTGGCTGGCGTATTAAATTTAAACATCGTACGATTACACATATTGACCAAAATTTAGCAGCACGATATGCTCCTTGACGCTTATCACCAGTAATCCTTCCACCAGCTTCTATTAAATTTATTCATGGAACTTTCACTTAAAAACTTTGTTATTGATATGAAAAAAAAAAAAAAAATTGGATAAAAAAGATCTTATTTGAATTCAAGAATAACAAATTTCAAAGTTTATTAAAATTTCTGAACCACAAGTACGTATGTATTATTTTTTATTTTTTATTTTATATTTTTTGAGAAATGAGAATTGAGAATTGTACGTATTATATTTAAAATTTCTATTAACAGTTAAAAGAGTAGCCAGTTGAGACCCTCCTCCCTGGGCCTGGCTCCCTCCCTGATAATAGCATCTCGTCTCTCGTCTTCCTCCTGCAATAACTCTAATCACTCACAAAATCGCACCATTGTTTTGTTAATTCATTAATCATTAGCGACAAACAAACAAAAAAAAAAAAACAAAAAACTCCAATCAAGATTCAAATGGGAAGTTTCAAGAAACACGAACCGGGCTCCTCATCGAAGCAGCTCAAAAAGCCGCAGCCTTCTCTGCCAAGAGAAGACACCCCGCTCATTGGCAAACCGGCGCCTTTGTCATCACAAACCAAAACTTTCGCCAACGTTTTCATTGCCATTGTTGGCGCTGGCGTTTTGGGACTCCCCTATGCCTTTAAACGCACCGGATGGCTCATGGGTTCCCTCATGATCTTCTCTGTTGCCGCATTAACTTGTCATTGCATGATGCTTTTAGTCCACACCCGTCGGAAGCTCGAGTCTTCCGATCACGGCTTCTCAAAAATTAACTCTTTTGGTGATCTGGGGTTTGTTGTTTGCGGCTCTATTGGTAGAGGCACTGTTGATGCTTTGATTATTCTCTCTCAAGCTGGCTTTTGTATTGGTTATTTGTTGTTTATTGCTAACACTTTGGTTTATTTTTTTCGTGCATCTACCATTTTGGGAATGTCAGCCAAGGGTTTTTATATATGGAGTTGTTTGCCGTTTCAATTAGGGCTGAATTCAATAGCAACGCTAACCCATTTGGCTCCTTTGAGTATCTTTGCCGATGTTGTTGATTTAGCTGCCACGGCTGTGGTCATGGTTGATGAAGTAATCATTTCTTTGAAACAAATGCCTGAAGTCTCGGCTTTTGGTAATTTGTCTGTGTTTTTTTATGGCATTGGTGTTGCTGTTTACGCATTTGAAGGAGTTGGCATGGTATTGCCATTAGAAGCAGAAATGGAAAAGAAGGAAAAGTTTGGTGGGATCTTGGGTTTCAGTGTGACTTTTATTGCCATCATGTATGTAGGGTTTGGGGTACTGGGTTATCTTGCTTTCGGTAGTGAAACCAAAGACATTATCACTGCTAATTTAGGGGGTGGCTTTATTAGTGTTTTGGTTCAGTTGGGTCTTTGCATCAATCTTTTTTTTACATTTCCTTTGATGATGCATCCGGTTTATGAGATCGTTGAGAGACGGTTCAAGGGTGGGGATTATAGCTTGTGGTTGCGATGTTCATTGGTTTTTTTGGTGAGTTTCGTTGCTATGTCAGTGCCAAATTTTGCTGATTTCTTGTCTTTGGTTGGGAGCAGTGTGTGTTGTGGATTGGGATTCGTTTTGCCTGCCTTGTTTCACTTGCTGGTGTTTAAGGAAGAGATGGGGCGGAAAGGTTGGTTTCTGGATGTCGGGATTGTGGTACTTGGAGTTGTGTTTGGAGTTTCTGGAACTTGGTACGCGCTAATGGAGATTTTATCTGTGAAGAAGTGATTATCAATCCGTTTTGGTGTAGTAGTGTTAAAGGAAGGAAGATGTGTGGAGCAACCTGACTTATTTTGCATGTGGGGCCGTGTAGTATTGTAAATTGTATTGTTCTTGGGCGTTTCAGAAACTTGTTATGTGATGATATTGGAGAATATATTCTGTGAAGGTATGGTGTTGAATTGAACATCAACCACGAACTGGTTTCTGAATTTGTAAGTCGAATTCGTCTGGTGAAGGGATTTTTCATCATCATTGGGTTGTTCGATTTCATCGCCTTCCGATCAATTATAAGGTTGATAAGAAGGGATGCTAGTTGAATAAAAGTAGCAAATATTTATTCATATAGTAGCTAACTTTGTCATATACTGCATATTATATTATTTTATTTTATTTTTTCTCTTTGTTTTTTTAAATGTATAAGATTAAACTATAACCATTTGTTATTTGAAGTTAAAACTGTGTGGTACAGATACAGTAACATCTGTCCCTGCTTCTTTTTTATGTGCATTTATTCAATGTATGAGCATGAATCTTGATAAGAAGATGGTGATAACCACAACCACATGTGCGTTGCAGAAGAGATGCTGATACAACTTGTACACAACGTAGTATGAGGATAAAATTTATGCTGATGATCCATTGTGTATAAACTTATAGCACAAGGCTTGTTCCTCTTCTCTTTACCTAAAAGTTGAAATGCAACTGCCTTTTATTAAATAAAAACTTGAATCGGATCTCATGGTCTGTTGGTTGGATAGTGGTACAGACAGGAACATTAGAATCCCACATCAGAAAGTAGAGAGAGGCAGGCAGGGGAAAAGTAAAAGAAAGTACATAAAGCAAAGATGGTTGATCAACATTAGTAAGCCCGTGAGGTTATTAGCCGATGATATGAACAACTCTTGCCTTAACCTTTAAACAGACTTAAAAGTCTAAGGGGTTGGATCGGGCTGCCACCAACACGTAATCTTCTAATGGGCCATTGTTATTCTTAGGCCCATGTCCAACTTAAACTTGTGTGACAAAAAACAAAACAAGAAAATCGATAAGAAAACACTTATTAAAAGAGAGAGAGGTATCAATTATTTCAAGGCAATTAAGGTTAGAGAAATTCTTGGCTTTGGCTTTGGCTTTGGCATGGCAGGATGTGGCTGGCTGGCTATTTGGGGAATTTGGAAAGGTGACAGTATAAATTAAGAAAGAGACGGGGCACGTAGTACAAGTCAACCCTTTCAATTCCTAATTTATCCAACCAAAATCACAATGTGACACATTGGCACCACTCCTTGTCACCCGTGGCACCATTTTGCCAGTCATCAGGAAAGTGAAGGCACACGTAAATTCAGTGATGGGTTCTGTGCATTGTTGCGTTGGTCATAGATATTATTAAAATTTCATCCTCAATAAAATGACTAATAGTATTTGATCGTATCCGGCGGCCCGGGGTGGGCGGAATCAACTAGTATTTGATATATGTTCTTTTTTTTTTTAAAAAAAAAAAATAATAGAGATAAACAGCTGGTAGAAGAACTAATCTACAAGACAATGAAATTAAAGGTTTATTAAGATAATTTTAAATTTTTGTTACACGTCATAGTCGTTTGTTAAATTTCGAACTCCTTTATATTTATAGGTATCACCTCATGTCATATAACAACAGTCAGTCATAATAATTAGTGTGAGTGTCGGCTCAGACTCGCACTTGATTTTGATGCGTGAGCATAGAGCGTTGTTGTTCTGAGAATGAAAATATATTTTCATTGATTTAAATTTACCAATCAAGAATACAAGGATTACATTATCGAATATCTAATACTAGATTTTCGAATTTGGTCAAATAAATATATAAATTTCCAGATCTGATCTGAGCAGCAATTAATTCTCAAAAAGTCAGCCGTACCTAAAATATCTATGAAAAGAAGGCTGGTTTGGTTAGTAGAATTGAACAGGATTGAATGATTAGCAATGATTCGACGACAATATTTCCAGCTCAGCTCAAAAGAAATTCATCTTTCACATTAGTTTTAGCTCTCAAATCTTTTTCTTTAGGTCATTCATAACCATAACATAAACATATATCAACAAAATTCCAAGCAAAATTGTAAATTAATAAAATCATTATTCTGTCAAATTCAAATTGGAGGAGGTTGAAAGTTGAAACCGCCCATGGCCAAGTGGTGATGGTGATGGCGATGGCATGCAGTAAAGCAAAAGTGGGATTCTCATTTCCCAAATTTCAAAAAAAACACAAAACATTTTGATTTTGCAGGTTAGCTTATTAGTTAGCTAGCTGTCTCCAGCCCATTTCCCTCTTTAGGCCTTTATAAAGAAACCCTCCCTCCCACCACCAGCAGCAGCACCAGCAGCAGCACCATGACACCTCCAGCGCTTCATTTTCTCATTTTTGCTGCGCTGCTGCTTTCAAACACAATAGCTGGAAAAGCAGAAACAGCTTCCCCATCCCCACAAATGCAAAACAGTTACACACTCACAAACCCAAAGCTGCCGCCACCAAACACACTCTCAACATCAAAGAAATACGAGGGGTCTTCAGATTTAGTGAATCTCAGGTACCACATGGGTCCCGTACTCTCTTCTTCCCCCATTAACATTTACCTTGTCTGGTACGGCCGTTGGCCTAATTCCCAAAAGCTCCTCATCAAGGACTTCATCCTCTCCATCGCCCCCGCCCCCGCCCCCGCCAAGCCCTCCGTCTCCGACTGGTGGCGCACCGTCTCCCTCTACACCGACCAAACCGGCGCCAACGTCTCCAGGACCATCCTCATCGCAGGCGAGCACTCCGACCACCTCTACTCCCACGGCAAGTCCCTCACCCGCCTGTCCGTCCAGCAGGTCATCGGGACCGCCGTCAAGTCCGCGCCTTTCCCGGTCGACCACAAGAACGGGATCTTCTTGATCCTCACCGCCGACGACGTCACCATGCAGGACTTCTGCCGCGCCGTCTGCGGCTTCCACTACTTCACCTTTCCCTCGATGGTGGGCTACACGATGCCCTACGCCTGGGTTGGGAACTCGGCGAAGCAGTGCCCGGAAGTTTGCTCGTACCCGTTTGCGGTCCCCGGGTACATGGGTGGCGGGGGACCCGGGGCCCTGAAGCCGCCGAACGGGGACGTGGGTGTTGATGGGATGATCAGTGTGATAGCCCACGAGCTTGCGGAGCTGTCGACGAATCCGTTGGTGAATGCGTGGTACGCCGGGGAGGACCCGACGGCGCCGACGGAGATCGGGGACTTGTGTGAGGGGCTGTACGGGACGGGCGGCGGAGGGGGGTATATCGGTCAAGTGATGAGGGATAATAAAGGGAGGACCTTTAATATGAATGGAAGGAGAGGCAGGAAGTTCTTGGTTCAGTGGGTTTGGAGTCCTGTTTTGAAAGCTTGTGCTGGCCCCAATGCACTTGATTGATTCTTCTCTTCTTTATTTCCCAAATCTCATATCAAGAAAAATAATTCAATTACTTGATTGAATTGTGAATCTTGAATTTGGGTGGAGGTGGAGGTTAATATATTTCTATCATCTTTTTTTTTTATGGTCAAATTAAATTTATAGTGTATTTTTATTTTTATCAGATGTGTAAAGACTAAAGAGGTTTTAATTTTTTAGTGTTTAATTATATGTTTTTCAAGTTAATTTTGGTGAAGTAATCTTATGGATCCCGCAACAATTAAAGAAAGATTCGTTCATTTTTCGCAGTTGTTGATTGTTGCTAAATCTCTCTCCAGTTCAAACAGCCGCGGGATGAGATTGAATTGAATGCTGGGCATCATCAACTGAAAGCTGTTGTTGTATATGTACAAAAAAAAGGAATCAACTTTACTAAGAGTTCGATTGATGGTAGCCCCTAAGTAGTCTGTCTACTTAACAACATTGTGATTTGTGAAGTGAAACTTGATTATGTTTGTTATTTTGTTTGAATGGTCTTCGCTGTTTCTGTAAAGTCTTAATTAAGCATTTCTGTTGGAGTTAAGGAGGGGACCCAAATGGAAATGGGGTCTTTCATGAATCATGAGTCATCACACGGGCAAATTGAAAATTATTATATATTTGCTTGCTTGCTTGCTTAGACGAGTACAAAAAGCGATATACGTGAAAGAATGAAGCTGTAATAATGTTTGATTATTTTTAAGTATTAGAGAAGACACTTGATGTGGAGCCTAATCTAATAGATGACAAATTTAATGTTTGTCTTTAGTTTATCAAAAGAGTTTTATATGACATGTTGTTTATATATTGTAATAAACAGGATGATGAATTGTCGTTTTCAAATAGACGACTTGTGTATGTTTAAATTTGTTACGTTTAAACGTAAAATGATGTAACGTCGTCCCATCTCATACATATCCTCCTCGTATACACTTGCAAAAATTTTAAAATCTATTGTACAACTTTAATTAGTATAGGAAAAAGTTCAAAGAAGAAGAAGAAATTTTTCTTCTTATGTGGAGGCCGGGTAAAGTAGATTTTGCCCTACAACTTTAATTCAAAGGGGATTAAGAGACCTGATCCGGTTGGTTGCTTGCTTGCTTGGAGCTCATTTTTTAAGTGCCTATGTGAAGAATGGGATAGAGGAAGAGGGGTTCTTGAGAGGATTTATGGCAGTAGGAGTATATGAATCAAGAAATTAGAAATTAATTGAAAAGAAAAATAAAGAATGAAGCGGCTCACCAAACTGGATCATATGTCGTAATAATAATAGCAGCAGCAGAGAATGATTCCCAGTGCAAATTTCTGACACTCTACAATCACACAAAGCGAACGTCAAATAATGCAAAAAGGTTGCCAGTGCCCAGTAATAGCAATTCCCTTTCCTCTTCATACTAGTAACAATAATGTTTGTTCGCTTTCTTCACGTTTGTTTTCCCTACTTTTTCTGGTAGAGCCGAGAGAGTCTTGGCCCCCTTGCGCTTGGCTCTTTCCTTCTTTTCAACTTTTTTGAAGGCCATTTAATTTATGCACATGATATGAATTGAATTATGAATTATGATGACGGAATAAGGGTAAAAACAAATGCTTGTCCTTAGTGGGGATGGTGGAGACTTTTGAAAGGAGAGGAGAGGTCAGGTCACTCATAAAAACTTTAGTTCAACAATTGTGATTCACAGCTAATATTGGGACCCCGAATGTACCACATTAGATAATAGGTATTATATTATTGTTAATGACTTTTTGTCAACGTGAACCTTCAGCAGCTCTCATCTCATCTCTCTTGCCATACCATGCCATGCCATGCCACTTTTGAGTTAATAAGTGTGGTGGCCTAGGCCCCTTGGTTGAAAATTATAAGTGTTTTTGTTGCCTTGAGGCTTAAATCTTTTTGCATGCTGCTTGTGCTGATAGTGATAAACAGCAACAGCACTTTTTAGTTTATTTCTATTGGTAAATGATGATTGATTATTCAAAAAGTGATTCTTGTTAAACTATACGAAATGACTTGTACTAGTTGTTTATAAGAAATGGGCGACAGGCATTCATCCGGCATCAAAACTCTAAATCCAATTTGATGTTAAAGTAATCACTCTGTGTTTGGCTGAGTAGCCAGAATCCTGTCCTCACAATTGTGAGGTAGCAGCTCGAGCTCCCACAAAAGCATTGTGAGGGCTTGGAGGCTTAACTCATTCCTTAATTATGAAATATAATTGAATAGAGGAAGTCTTCTTCCTTACGAAATATAAGTGGAGTAAGCATATCTGATTATACAATTCATTGTAATATCTCTGTAAATTAAAAAAAAAAAATTGATGTTAAAGTCAACTTAATTAGCTTGTCATCTAATGTATATGCAGTGACAAACTTAGAGTTTTAACTTTTAATCAAATAATTAGTGTTGTCTTTTGCTGCAATGAGATCTCGGAGTTTGAAAATAAGATATCACCCATGTGCTATATTATCATTATATTATATTAATTTAGATTTTGACATAAGTCTTAAATAGACCCAAAACATGAATAAGAAGAAATCAAAATAGAGTTGATTTGAATATCAATAAAAAGAGTCACTTTACCTTTAATAGAGTAGATAGGGTTATTGCCCCCACAAAATTATGAGGATTCGAGTTTGAATTTCTTTAAAAATATTGTCGGAGTTAATTTCTTCTTTAATTCTATTGTGTAATTAAATGGAAGCAGTATGTTCTCTTTTAAAAGATAAGTGAAGTAGACCGAAAGAAAAAAAGAAAATAAAGAATATCAATAACAAGATGAATTCTCACTGACTGTTGATTTGAATCCCACCCATAAGCCAAATAACTGGACGGACCTACCCACTACCCACTGATAAGAAATTAAGAATGTCTCTGAGTTGGAGGACATCCACATGCACTATTACCCTTCAGAACAAGTAACCGACCCTCACAATTCACAATTCACAATTAATTTGGGCTTTGCTATTTCAACGTTCCAGGATAATGATAAGTGCACAAGATTTTTGCAATCTTAAAGTAAAGGTAAAGCAAATTGACAATATCATAACTCTGCTGAAATTTGGTTTAATTGAACTGTTTTTATTAGAATATCTGGCACCAAATTTAAGCCATTTCTACACTCAAATTGAACCACATATATTTACAATTAACATGGAATTTAAGTGGGTAAGAAAACATATCAGGCATCGGTCTGTTATGACTTGTTTGAGATTAGGCACGGATTTTTATTTAATTCATCAGGCAGAAATGGACTTGCATGCATGCAATTAATCCCAGAGAAAGTATGATCAGTAATTGGCCTTGGTCTTTGGAAGGGAATGAAGTGATGAGTGTGATAATCACACAAGAATGTTTTTCCCAGCTGAAGCTCATGATGAAAATGGAAATATATATTAATTAGAAGCCCAAAATATCATCTGTGGGGGTAAATGAAGTAACAGAGCAACATGTGATAAGGCCACGATCATAGTTACGAGTATTAATTAAAATGTTGGTTTGGTTGCTTGCTCTCTTATTGTTTTCCCTCTCAAATAGTAAATCGACCTAACCAAGATTGTATTGTATGTACTGTGCTCAAAATCTTGTATTGTATTGTATGTACTATGCTTAAAATCTTGTATTGTATTGTATGTACTATGCTCAAAATCTTAGAATAATAACTGCATGTATCTTGATATTAATACATATGCACATGCAAAATACTCTATCTCTGTCTGTCTCCATCATCACCCCCACTTTGTTTTAAGGCTAGTTCTGGTTACCAAGCTAGCAGATGTGTTTTCCTACCAATATTTTCAAACTCCATTAAATTTAAATCAATTGGTTGGTTTGTTTTTAAAATATCCTCCTCATCAGGCATTGAAAGTTAGCCCAATTAGAACTTTAATTTACGTTTTGGCCCTCCTAACTTGACTGTTTGATTTGACTCAATGCTGAATCAAAACCAACATATATAATAAATACCTAAAGCTAGGGGGGAAGGTTGTAAAGAGTTGCTTATAATAATATGATATTGAATTGTTAACTAACTAAAAAATTCTTCTTTAAGAATCTAATGGCAACCCATGTAAGAAAAGGTATAAATGATATTACTACAAGAAAAATGATATTTTATGACAAAAAAATTTAGTCACTAAAGATAATAAATCAGCCACCTTATATTTTTTATGACGAAAAATAAATCGTCACACGTTAGTCGTAGAAAGACCGTCTTAAAAGGTTCTAATGATCAAAATTTTTTTGTTATGTTAAAAATATGTTTTTGTGACAAAAATCATTGTCACAAATGGTATTCAAAATGATCAAATTAGAGATTCAAAAATACAATCAATGACACTTAATATTTGTTACAATAGATGATTTATAGTGATTATAATATTTGTCTCAATAGGTGATTTATATTGACTATAATATTGTCTTAATTGGTAATTTATAGTGACTTTAATATTTGTTTCAAGAGTATGTAAATATAGTCTCAATAATTACTAGAAATCGTCATTTTACAGGTTCAAAGATACAATTACCAACAATATTTTTTTATTGTTGAAGTTTACATATCGTGACGTTACATAATCACCTCAATCATTTGTGACAATTTTTGCAAATGCAATTGGTTGTTAATTTAGTCTCAAATTTATTTTAAGGACAATTTATATAGTCTCATATAAATTTTAATAACAATATGTAGTCATAGAATTCAAAATTTAATGATGAAAGAACTTTAAAGTGAAAAACATTAATAACATAAATATAATTCATCACAAAGAAATCTAAAATCTAAAAAGTAAAAAAAAAATCAATAATCTAAAAATAAAATTACATGGTAGAAGAAAAACAAAAGTAACATTACACAAAAGGAGAATTAAGTAAACAACGGTTGTTGTTTCATGAATGCTTTAACTTCCTCAAATTTGCTATCCTGCCCCTTGATTTTAACTTTAGATCCTTGTTTTACTAGACAATGTTGTAGTAGATGATGAAATTGAAGGTACCTGTCATTTTCGATCTTTATAAAATTAAATATTTTTTCCAAAAGTATTTCACAATTTGATCATCTATTATTGGTACATCATTTTCGTCCATCTATCATTTGGCCCAACATAATTAAAAAATAATATTAATAATAAAAAAAAAACTTGAGAAAACACTTAATTGGTGTAGAAAAATAATCTTACAAAAGAAAGTCTTATTGCCAATGCATAAAAGAATAGTAAATAGCAAGGCAAATAGTTATAAATAAAAATATGTAGGTAATAATACAAAGTTAATTAAAGGATAATTATCTATCGACCACTTATTTTTTTCATATTTTTTAAAAAATACACATATCTTAATTTTTTTTGACTGAATTCCACTTGAAGATGTATTTTCTTGCATTCGTCCACTGTCGTTTTAATTATGATAGAATTTTACTGACGTCATAGGAATAAAATTATCATTTCACTTGACCAACAAGTAAAACGACGCGGTTGAAATAAAAAAAAAAAAAAAGTCAAAAAGGATAAAGCTAACTCCAGCGAGCAGAAAAAGCACGCCATTGTTTTTCCAATTTCCATCGACCTTTGTGATTGTGAAATGGCTGATGACGATTTAAAATCCAGCCATTTTTTCTCCAAAAGCTTCTACGTTTCGATTTGCATGGTAATTGTTGACAATCATTATTCTTGGAAACCCTAAAATATAGATTAATTTGATTAGTAATAAAATATCCCTGAAGACGGCAGACGGCAACTATTTGAGGTGGAGCGACGAGCGACGACGCACAGAGGACATGGTGGTGCCGCTACTTAACGTGTTGGCAACGCTGGTGTCGTACATAAACGAATTCTGTAAGGAGTTTCGAAAGAAAATGTCACCGAAAGAGGAGGTGAAGACGTTCAACTAGGAGTTGGTGAAGAGCATGAGCAATGATGAGTTGAAGGAGATATTATTGGTGGCGCATTATTTGAGTGGCAAAGAGATGCTGGATTATTTGATTTTGGCCAACAATATCAAGAAAAAGAGGGTCGAGTATGTTAGGAGGTTCCTTGGGATTGAAAATAATTTCACACCCAAGGAGGAGGAAGCAGCCAGGAAGGCGTATGAGTGGGCTTTTTGAGGGTGTTGATCCAGATGATGATCATCATTAAGCTTAGGCTTTTTCAATTTTAATTACAGTAATTACTGGCTGGATATTGATAGATAGCTTACACATTTAGATTTTGTATGGAGACTGCTTGAATCTTTTTCACTCACTCCAGTACATCTTCTGAAACAAAGTAATCCAGGAGACCCTCCATGCTTTTTTGTTATCCCAGTACAAAAGAAGATAAACACATTAATTTTGATTAAACATACAACAACCACATTAAAAAATAAAAAATAAAAAAATGTACACTTCCGAGCAAATCCAACAACATTCTGAGCAAACTGTAGCAACCCAAGCTTCAACACCATCCTTCGAACCAACATATCAGAGTTGCCTAATATTTTTTAGTTAAAATTTTGTAGCTTAAATATTCTATAACTCTACCTTATAATAATATCGGTTGGACTTGAATGACTTATTAACTCTTTTTATTATATTAATACTAGCTACAATTTTCTTTAAAAAATAAAGAAAGATGATTAATTAATTACATACCAAATTGAAATGAACAATAATAGAAAGATCCCAATTTTCTAAAGTTCTTATCAAGGAATATTAGAAAAAAAAAATCTAATGTCATCACACCTAATCCCCAAACCCACTGCCCAAATTGAAAAGCAAATTCATCATACTATTCTAATTTTGCAAAAGTTTCTCAAAACCTACTAAACTTTGCTTCCGAATTCCTTCATTTAGTTGCATATATTTTATGTTTTTCTTTTACTAGATTCTCTTAGGAATTTAATCAAACACTTGATAAGCATAAAAATATTCAAATAATAGATCCAGGAATTTCAATCCCTAATTTCACCAAAAAACAAACAAACAAACAAACAACATATTTCTGAAGCAAGGACAAACATGGAAGGGGAAACAAGACAAATCTAAAGCAAAAATCAAAACTTTTACTCAATCATCATTCACACACGCACAATTGGAAGGGAAAAAATGAAGATGGGTAGTTTTTTTAATACAATTAACATTTGTTGAAGAATAAAACGTGAAGTGGCCAGGGAGGGTGGAGGGAGAAGATTTACGTTTTATTTAAGTTTTTCTTTTTTTAATATTTATCCAATATAATATTTTTTTTTTTTTTTTTATAAATCCAACTGAAGTAAGTATTATAAGGTTCTTCTAAGAATAAAGTAAAAAGGAAGCTATTATAAGGATGTTATTATTGATTTAAAACAATAGTCTATTATCATTTTTTATTAATCGAGGTTAATTATTTTAACGCTATTCTTTTAATTTTTATTAATCTAACATTATTAACCAAAATTTTTATGAAGCTAAACAATAACTTGTCCCTAAAAAAAAATATCATTATTATTCTTGTTTTTTGTTAGTGATGTAAAGTTCGTCGGAAGAAAAAAATTCATCAGATACTAAATACTGTGTCTTTGAAAAAATATAGTCATGAAATACAATATTACTCAAGACAAAATTTTAAAATATTACTTTTGAGTTTTCTTATAGTGGGTAATTTATTTGTGACAAAAAAAATAGGATCTTAAAATTAATCAAAATTATATTAACTTTGGAGACTAATATTTTTTTGTCACAAATTGTTTGATCAATTTTACATCCCTCTTTCAATTACGAAATGTCATCTATAATTATATGTGGCTACCATATTTTTTGTCATAAAAGATGATATTTTGTCAGAAAATGATCAATTTTGGAGGGAGTTTTTTAGGCTAAAAAAAGTATGTCCTTTTGCGACTAATTTCATGTTTGTCACAAAACATTTAATTAGGTGACTAATTAATAGGTCCTAAAACAAATATTATTGGTTACAAAATATTACATGAATTTTAGGGTATATATAAATGAGACTCAGATGCATTATTAAATTAACTTGAATTTTGTCCGAAATTTATATAACAGGGATCGGAGGAGGGATGAAATGAGTGGAAGAATGAGGCTTCTAGGGCTTGCTGTGGTGCTCGCGATACTGCTGAGCTCTTGCTTGGCTGCAAACGGAAGGGCTTTAAATGCCGAAACCTATTCCCATGACGTGCAGTGGAATAGCGACCGGGTACTGGCGGAGAAGGACGACCAGAATGTGAATTCTGTGGCCCCTGAAATCGATCTGGATAGCCACCACGGTATTCCCAGGAGCCAATTTCGTGCGGGTGGCATTGGCTAAATCTTTGATCTTTTATATTAATTGATAATCATGTGATTAATGATTATATTATATGTGTGAAGATTATCTTTGTGGTCTGTATCATATTTTGCTTAATTTGTTGAGTATTTCTGGATCATGTGGATTGTATTATCATCGTGTATGTTGAAATTTTTAGTATAAACAGTCTGTATGTCTCTTGTGTAATTATCGAAGTATTAATGTAATACAGTTTGTATTTTTATTGATGCTAATATTGATATCAAATGGATGATTGGAGTCACAAAATGTGGCTATTGGAGAACAGAATAATAATAAATTTTAGAATTTTAACTTAAATTGACCTGTGATTATTGAGACATAAATACTATTTTTAAATCACTGAATTAAGTGAATACAATGAATGAAAAATGAAGTGAGTGCATCAGGATCCCATGAATGCAGCTACATCTCCTTGAAAAAAAATATCGTTCTTGAGTAAAGATTCAGCCACAACCATTTTGTACACACTAGTTTGTACAAAATAGTTGTGGCTCTATCATTATTGTTTTTTTTTTTTATATCTTTATAAGCAAAATGAAATAAATTAGAAAATAAATTAAAAGAATTATCATAATTTTTCGTTCATGGCATACAAATTTTGGTTGCAAATTTTAATGAAATAAATGTCGCAAAATTTGCAGCCTTACCATTCCCAGCTCCTAGCTCATTAGCTATCCAAACTCCGCAAAATGAGTGCAAGGAAACTTATAAAACAAAATGAAATAAAAAATTAGAAAATTCGGAAAGAAAGATTTGTTTGATTCCAAAATTTGTAGTAGCAGCAAAAGAAAGCAATAGGAATCATCATCTGCCAACTAGTGTAGTAATATCCAAAAAACGATGGCATATTGGAGAATACAATTTATTCAAATATGCGCATCAGCATAGAATTAGAGAGGTCAGAGGTGGGTGATAATAATATTAATAATTACGAGTTTACAACGAGGCCAAAATTGAAGCCGACGATGACGGTGTTGGTTATGGAAATGGCAGCGAGTTGAACATCGCCAAGGTGAGCGCCAAAAGCTTGGAGGAAGATGTTCGGACGGTAGGCAGCTAATAGACTGAAGATGGCTAGGCCGGCTATGCACCGTACCTTCTTTGATTCAATCCATATTTCATCAAAGGTGAAGGAAGCATTGTTAGAACAGACTTAAAAAATAAAGGGAAGAGATACTCGCCACTTAACCAATGAGTGGATTAACGCTAATTTAAACTAACATAGAAGGAGGATAAATAAAAAAAAAGAAATAAATATTTGTACATTGATGTATGAACTGACATTTATGACTTCATCATATAGATGACATGTCGTACCGGGCTATATAATATATATGACATTTTGTTCATAATTTCAACCTGTTGAAAACAGTCGCACACTTTTTTTTTTTTTTAACTCCAGAGTGAAAAAATAATATGATCCGTCGTTTATACATTAATGAATTAGGTGACAAGTCGTAAAAGTACACAGAGGCTGTATGACTTTTCATTCACACTTTTCAATTTTTTCGGAATCAAACCTTAATTGTTCATTCAGGCCTTTTTTGGACTTCCCATTTAGCACTTTCTCATTCTCTCTCCGGAATGAGACTGCGACCATTCTTCTACATGCTCTGCAAATGAACTACTCGACTGGTGATGCTTTGTTCTCTCATATTATATTAGTACTGCTTTTGTCATCAATTCTTGAAATTTCAGTTCAGTTTCTTGGAATTTTTATGGTATCATATTTGATTATTTGTTTAATTGTTTCCCTCATTTTGCAAAAAGTTAGGGCCAAGCTATAATGAAATTGAGTTCATTCGTTGTTCTGATCAGAATCTCTTGAGGACCATATTGTCCCTTATTTTATTTATCAGCTCCATATAGTTGTAGGATTCTTTTGTTTAAAACATTTTTGAACTAATTATATATATATATATATATATTGATATTGTTAATATGATTCATTTTATTTCCTTTAATATATTGAATGTGAACACTTTATTACGGTGTTGAAGACTGTGTTGATGCCATACTGCCATGGAACTGCCTACTTTTACCATTCATCGTATGATGTCCTCCCTCTCCCCAAAACAGGTAGCTCGAACTAGTATTTTGTCAAGGTGATGGAACCGGTTTCGTTTTTAATTCCCCATCTTTCATGGTTTTCAACGTAAATTACTTCTAGATGGAAGAAAGCAGGTTGGTTTTCAACCAAAAACAAATAATTTCAAAATGTCATTACACCTCGTACAAAATTCCACCATTGACAACGGATTCATGGTGCATCAAGAGAATGAATGTCTCATCTTTGGTATTAATTTCTCACTGTAATTGTCCTCACAGAAACATTTAAGTGATATAGATTTATAGCTACTGTTGAGCTGATAGTGCCGACCAAACATTCCTTGAAATACGGTCATGTATTGGCTCCTGCATGACCGAACCAAAATTTGTCACAACCACTATAATGAGATAGGAGACACTACACATTTTAATCTATCACGCACCTACCTAAGAGTGTATCTGAATTTAATCTTACCTTAGTCGATGGCACATCAAATCTTGATTTCGTTATTGCCTCGTACAAAAATATGTATCTGTCATTGGAAACTAACGTTAGAACCAACTAAATAATTGATGCTTGCACTGTCAAAATTACAAGCAATGCCTGAAACCTTATTAAGAGAAAAACTTATAGCAATTCCACAGCTCAGCATTTAAAATCGTGTTCTTAAATGTAGCTTCCCCATGATATATAGCAAGTCTCAAAAACAGAAAAAAGAAGACACATGAGAACAACAACGAGCATCTCGACATAAAATGTAAATCTAATACTGAAAACCTCTGGGACAAAATATCAAAATCAATTAGTAACTTTCAAACAACTATGAGAAAGAACATAAAGGTTTTCCAGCCAGAGAGACTATGCAATGGGATGTGGTGACTTTAAGTTCACATGTGATTCATACAAATTATTTTAGGACTATGAGAAAGAACAGAAAGGTCACAAATATTCAGCAGTTACCATTGCAAAAATTGTTTATTACCCCAGAATGCATCAACAAAGCATTCTTTGCTGGTTTAATTCCTGTTAATTTTAATAATGTGACACCATTGCTAGGCAGGAAACACGTACCGCCATGCTAACTCGCAAATAAGTTCTTCAGGAGCATCTGGGAGGACCTAAAATTGCTTCATCTATGAGATTTATATATAGCCTAGAAACGCAACTCTAAAGCAAATATAGCTGGAAGATTTCATGTGAATTTACCTCATCTTCATATGGATTGCAGTGATCTTTGAACCACAACCTCAAAAACTCCTAAAAATGTCAAAAAATTTCGACGTTAGGAAATTGTTTACATCCGGCATAACATCAGTTATTCCAAACTATTAAAATGAAAAAACACATTAAACATGAAGCATTTGTGCAAATGATAAAAGATAATAGTAGAGAAACACAGAGTTGCCAACATAGCCTTGTCTACATCACCAGGATCATAGACATAAGCAAATGAGAACAACAAGCAAGCATCGAATGAGCAACTGACCTTATCCACATTTTCAGGTTCACGACCACTCTGAAAGCGTTCTTCATAAGAATGGGCAATCCAATACCTGCTTGAGTCAGGTGTATGCACCTAGAATTGAAATAACTTATCATTATACATCAACGTGCCACGTGAGCAATGTGTTTCTGTCCAGTGAAGAGAAAGAGAGAGTGCAATGAATGTTTTCCTGACAATGATTGCTAACCTCATCAATTAAAAGAATTGAATCATCAGAGCTCTTTCCAAATTCATATTTTGTGTCTACTAATATTAGGCCATGCTCTAAAGCTACAAGCTGCAATTTCAAAGTCAACAATGTCAGTTACAGACAGTATGAAAAGGCTTATCGAACAATCCTACAGTATTAATTGAAAAAGATAAAAAGAAACATCGGCATAGATAGGACCCAAGATCCAATATTAACATTCAGAACTTTTCAAAGTTGGATCTAAAGCCAATATAGTCTTTCTTGCTTCATTGATACTCTCTCGGAATGCACTATTAAAAACGGACTCTATTTTAAAGATGTTTCTGCACCATCAAACTTCAACAAACTCAAGATGACAAAAAGTTTAAGCAGCAATTTTATCACCTGTCCATATTCAAACAGGCCTAATGCTTTCCTACTTGCTTCATCAAATTCAGCTTCAGTCATTAGTCCAAGCCTAACTATCTGCAAGGAAAACACATCACGTGAACCAACTAGCTGAGTAGATGGAAGGAGACCAAACAAGTCCAACCATTTTGCTTGAATAGGAATTTTGATACCACTATTTTCACAATTTTTTTAAAGTCTGTCAGAAATATATGATCAAACCTCATCTGGAGTTACAGGAACATCATGATCTTCAGCCTTTGTAGTCGGAGTGAGTATATTTGCAGGAAGTTTTTGATTTTTCACCAAGCCTATAACACATAAACAGGGCATCAAATAGTAAAAATTTACACGGGAACAAAAGGTCACTGATCGAATGGAGAACACACCATCTGGGAGAGCATTGCCACAATAATTTCGGACGCCTTTATTGTAAACCGTCCACAGAGAGGTATCAGTACTTCCAGTCACAAAACCTCTGACTTCAAAACACCAACATAATTAAGATCAGTTTCAGAATTGAAGAATTGGTAAATTCACACAAGGTGGCTGCAAAAACTTCATAAATTAACATAATGAAAATTATATACATGATGATTCACACTACAAAATGAAGATTTCAGTATCAATTGTCTGCTTAAAAACAATATTATCTTCCCATGAGATACCAAAAATCCAGTCAACAAACATGGAAGAACAATTCTAACCACAAGTCTTGAGCCGGTAACATTTGCACAGTAAGTTGATGTCTAGAACAATCATTGGTTTTGACAGGCGGCCAACTGAATTTTTATCCCAGGGGCCATCAATAAAATATCTTCCCAAGTTCATGTAATGAAAATAATAAGAAGAAAACAGACATTCATCGAGATTTTAATAACACCAAATTAATGAAACAGAGGCCTATCCCTCAAAGGGAATTCACCTAAGCATCCCTGCATTATTATATATCGTCATAAAACACTCAATACATGATTCTTTCTTAGCACACCAAATGCAGCCTTTATTATATAAGTAAATTTAAATATATACTCTACACAGATAAGTTTGTATCCATCAAGATACTCAGGAACTTTGAATACAGCTGCCACATGACATGCTTCATCAGTTTCAGCACAAATGGTCCACAGTGTTTACAAGACAATAGAATTCCAGGAACTTCATACTGTGTTTATCCAGCACTAAACAATATTTATATAATTTGGTGACAGAAACCACAGGTAAGCAATTGTCAGTGAGTCAAGTGAAAATGAGAAGCAATGCCACTCACCTACAAATTCAACAGGGATAACAGAACACTTCTTCGCAATTGTAACATTTTTATCCGGAGATGAAATAACTGCATTTGGAGTTATGTGCCTAGTTTGATCAAACCACCACAAACTCATTTCATTAAGAACCTAAAATTCAGAAAACCATACTTTTTCAGTCATGATCTTTATTCGCATCACCTTCAAATATCCAAAAGTTCACAGAACAACAGTTTCAACCAGCTTCTTTCTTTGACATAGTAATAAGAGAAGCCCGTTTAGTTAAAAACGACTAAAAAGAAACAGCTATGTTCACCTGGCCTTTGAAGGGAATAGAAGCAAGAATTCTATCGAACGCACTTTGGCGGTCCGTTGTCACCAGAACAAGATAATCCCCGCCATCATAAATATCTCTCACCTACAAAGTACAGTTTTAATTTCATCCCGTTTACCATCCTCTAAAAAGAAAAAATCTATTTTATCTATATGAACAAAGAAACCAATGTTAGAGATGAGCAAAAGGAAATACCTTGCCCCTGATTTTGGATTTGAGACCGGGAACGGTCAAGTGGAGATTTGTCTCGGAGAGACGGTTAGAAAGTGAGCTCTTGATGTCACCAAGAAGCTCTGCTTTGCGATTGCTGCTACTCAAAGCATCAAGACACAAGTGTTGTTGGTGGTGGTTGTTTCGGTTCTGGCTCTGGTTCTTGTTGGACATGACAGATAGAGAGATTTTTGGATAATTATTTGATTTAGAAGAATTGGGTTTTGTTCCAAACGAAGAGAAAGAAGAGGAGAATGAGAGTTTTGGAGCTACGATTTTGTTGCTGTGAAGTGGGGTTTTTGGAGGGTTTAAGGTTGTTTGCATACACTTAGCCATTATTGCTTTGAAATTTTGTCTCTGCAGTGAGTCTAGGGGACTGAATGAAACTCAACGTATTCGAGAGATAATCTCCCCCGTTAAAGGTTCCAGGTTTCACCTGTATTCGGAAACCGAGTGTTCATAAACTAAATACGTTGGTTAGGTAAAAAGGGCAAAAGATAACAACAATAAAAGAAAAAAAATTAAAAAAACACTATTACACCAAACCTCTTTACCTCTGCACTTATCCCCAAATCGTATGATCGGAGATTGCTAGGGTTGAAGCCGGGTACATGGGTGGCGGGGGACCCGGGGCCCTGAAGCCGCCGAACGGGGACGTGGGTGTTGATGGGATGATCAGTGTGATAGCCCACGAGCTTGCGGAGCTGTCGACGAATCCGTTGGTGAATGCGTGGTACGCCGGGGAGGACCCGACGCCGCCGACGGAGATAGGGTACTTGTGTGAATGGCTGTACGGGACGGGCGGCGGAGGGGGGTATATCGGTCAAGTGATGAGGGAAAATAAAGGGAGGACCTTTAATATGAATGGGAGGAGAAGCAGGAAGTTCTTGGTTCAGTGGGTTCGGAGTCCTGTTTTGAAAGCTTGTGCTGGCCCTAATCCACTTGATTGATTTTTCTCTTCTTTATTTCCCAAATCTCATAACAAGAAAAATAATTCAATAACTTAGATTGAATTATGAATCTTGAATTTGGTTGGAGGTGGAGGTGGGAGTGGTGGTGATGGAGGTTAATATATTTCTATCATCCTTGTATTTTATTTTTTATCAGATACGTAAATACTAAAGAGGTTTCAAAACACTATAACCCTAAACCTCTTTTCCATTGGGGTTTCTCTTAACTGTCAGTATTCGTCCACGTTTCATGTTGATTCGGGTTTTTGTTTAGTGAAATTTTCTAATTCACGACGAAAATGATTCAGTTTCAAGGTGGGTTCTTTGACTAATTTTGTCGTTTTTTAATTATTTGATCTTTATTGACCATTACTGAAAAGAGTTAATAGGTAAACAGAAACAAATCTATAAAGTATTTTGTGTTAATGTACCTAATTCATAGTTTTTTTTTTTTTAATCTGGAAAGGTGTCTAAAGAATGGGTTAGTTTAGTTAAGATTGTATTATGTTCTGGTAGTTGGGTCAGGTTTTAATTTTCAAAGAGAACGTTTTTGTTTTATTTAATTTGTATTATGGGATGACCGATCAGAGGGCATATTAGGATATTGTGGGTTCTGAATTGAACGATCGCTTAATTTTTGTTACAGGTAGCAGTGTTGGATGTGAATTTTGCAGCAAATGGGATTATTTTTTGTTCAATTTATTTGAACGTAGTCCAATCATTGTTTCGGATTAAAGTTTTGATGTACTCTTAAGCATTGTTTTAGAAAAAGTTGTTATCTTTGATTTGATATGATGAGGAAGAAGAGGAAAGGAAGTGAAACTGATGCGAATTACGATGAATTGAAGCGAGGCCATGATTCGCGGTCATCAATTATCAGGTCTCGTTATTCATTAGAGGATTACAGTAGGCTAAAAAAGAGGTGCAGAGAAGATGCAAGCACCCAACCTGTTGGTTCATTTAAGAGTAGGCTCGCAGGTATTGCAACTGCCCCACCTTGTGGTGCCACCGGGACGAGGACTCAAGAGGAAGATAGGGTGGATAGATGTGCATACTCGTGTGGGTAGGAAGAATAAGATAGAGGATGACCATATTAAAGTAGAGGTAATTGGGCATGGGAAGTTTGGGTCTGTGGCCAAAGGCTAGTGGGGCAGAGTTTGCATGAAAGATTTTGCGTACGGGAGAGGAGACCGTTCATGGGGGAGGTGGAGATAATGCAGCACTTATCTGGTCGTACTGGGGTTGTGACGTTGCATTCAGCGTATGAGGATGCTGAGTGTTTTTATCTTGTGATGGAGTTGTGCTGTGGGGGGCGATTGATTGGTCATATGGTGGAGGTGGGTCAGTACTCAGAACAACGTTCTGCCAATACATTCAAGGATGTGTCCATGTTGCTAGATATTCGACGTGCCACGTCCTGTTCAATACAAGGCTCCGGAACATGCACACAGTAAATTGTACGTGGCCAAGGCCTAAGAGGTTCAAATGGTCATTTATCAGTTGGATACATTTCAAAGTCGAGGCATAAACTAATGGTAGATGTATGGATGTCAGGCATAGTTCACTGCAACGACGCCTGCCCTGCGGCTGTCCCGGAGGTGCTGCGTGCAGGTCAGTGATACGCATAATGTTCTTTAATTAATTTGTTCCAATCTCTATATTAATTAAATGTTCTTGAACGCTTTTGCAGGTGCTCAACTATAGCCTATAGCGAGTAAAATCCCAGGTGTTGCTCCGCAGCAGTAATCCTTGAACATGCAGTAAGATTCGAGCTAATAAAACCGGCAGGGCTCATTGCAGTTGCGGCACTGCTTGCACATGCCCCACTTGCAATGCCTGATCTTAATTTGAAGTTGATGGGCGGCATCAGCAGCTATATATATTCGAAATGATTACCAATCTAACTTTTCTTTTGAGTGCTGCCAACAATATGTATTTGCTTTAGTTATATGCTTGCAAGACAGGATTTGTATACAGTTGAATAAACAAATAACACTGAGTTTTGTAAATGTGAAGCTTTCTCAACCTCACAAACAACTATTTGAGCTTACCTTGTTTTTAATTTTCCATGTGACTCGCATTAGAAATTTGATGTTCACAAACTAATAGTAATAATAAAATGGCAGCTAATCATTCTACAATTCTCCAGCATAAGGCCATTTGCATATGACAAATAAGCACATGTGTGCATACAACACGATATCTATATGACCAGGTAATTAAAAGATTCAGAAAGCATCCAATTGTAAAAGCATATATTGCATATTGTTTCAACAAGACCTGCCACCAATGTAATATCTCACAAGGCAGCCGCCAACCAGCTACTTCTCAATCTGATAAGCCACTGTTTCCTCTTTCCACAAGTCCTTCTCAAGATGCCTTTCATAAAAGTACACTTCCCCATTTGATTTCACATACAATGAAGAAGTGCTTCTGGTTCCATAACGTCCCTGCACATTCACGATTGCCAAAGATTCATTTTCTTTTTATGCTGGGGGAAACAAATGATGTAAGACTTACCAAAGGACGCTCTGTGTCAATGAATATTGAACTCAAGTAGCATTCTATCTCAGGAGGATAAATGTGAGGCAGCAAGCTTTCATCATCTTTAGTTGTGTCCATCATTAGCTTGTCAGCCATTTCTTTCATTTGAAGTTCTTCTTCACCATATTTGTCCATCAGCTCTTTGAAAGTATGGCCTAGACGCTGAGCCTGAAAATGGAAAAAACTGCTTACTTTACCCAGAAAAGAAACTATGACAAGCAACGCATTACAACTTTGAACTTCTAAGACATTACCTTGGGCCATGGAGAGTCCAGTAGTGCGTTAGTTAACACATGGATACCGGGTGAAACCTCTGTGGCTATACTTTTACCTCCTTCTGATCTGTTGGTTACGTAGACCATGGATTTGGAATGAATATCAGCTATTACCAGGTTAAATCCATTGTACTGATCCGCTTCTGTCAAAAACTCTTCCGCAAAATCCAAGGGCTTTTTCTTGCTCTGTAGCAAGGAGATTTAACATGATCATGTTAAGTTTTTTTGAATAAATTCTCTTCAGCGAAAGAACAAATCTCATAAAACCACAGAGAACACATATCAAGCAAACGACCCTGACAATGGTTGTTAAGAACATCCTCTGTTGACAATTTTGATTAATGGTAATTCAGCCTAGTTCACTCTTGCAAATTTGGACAAAAATTATTGGAACATAGCATCGAATCAAAGCAAAAGTAAAATGTTTTGCCCTGAGTCCAAACATACTATATTGGAGGTGATAGGGTGATAATATGCCATGAAATGTGGCAATATTCATCTATCTGCAAAACTATGAAGAAAAAAGGCAAGCAATTCCAAGGAACGCTCACTTCTACTCTCAAAGATGCCTCTTTGAATGCCTCTGAAATCAAGATATGGTAAAACAGTTACCTGTTCTAGCAAATAGCGACTTAATTGCCTGCCTAATTTCAAACCACAGGTTTGAATTTGACATCCATTTGAAACATGCCCAATGCATCTGATCTGAGTCACTAACCTCTCTGTATTGCAAAAGAAAAAAAAATCCAGTCCATGGCGTATGGTTATTACTTATGAAGTATTTCACGCCGTGTGAGGCTCCCGACATTATTACTCAAGCTATATTTGTAATATGCAGATCACTCTTTTCTGTAGAGCAAACTATTCATCACCTAAGGCCAGAGAAGAAATCAATATTTTTTGTGCCTGATGGTCTAGGGAGGGCTAGTCCAGATGCAGTCCAATCATTTAATAACTTGGAACTTGTCCTTTTGCACTTTTAAATCAAAGACTTTTAACATACTATTGGGAATGGCCCTTGTTTGTCTCATCATCATACTACTAAAGATCTCATATTCACATATATATCACCAATTAACAGAAGCATGGAAATTACACTTTGTTTATTGGATGACCAAAAGCATGAGAATTTGAACTCTCCCAAAACTCCAATCAAACCAATAATCAAATCCACTCTCTTAACAATTACAAACCAAACATAACAATAAATTCTGGACAGTAGAATATATTATGGGAACACAAAATCACCTGCAAGAAACGAACAGGTAGTTCACCTCTGCTCTTAGCTTGAGGAATTGACTGAACTTCCCTAAAATTGGTAAGGAAAGCAAATTTACCATATGTTGTAGAAGCCAGCCATGTGCCACCAGCCTTCTCGTCTCTTCCTCCCAAAATCTCAGCTCCTTCCCACCATCCCAGTGGCTTTGTAGGCCTTGCAACAACAAAAGAATCAATCAAAACACAACATCACCCACAAATTATATCCCCAAAACAACTCATAAAATCATGTCAGAAACCCCAAAAAAAAAAAAAAAAGAATGCTTACCGGCTGTGATATTCATCTCTGTTGAATAATAACAGAAATGGGTAAAGGGGGTGAGCTTGCCACATAAACACAACTATACACATGGCTTTGATGGGCTTCTAGTGAAATCAAGGCAATTCACTCCCTAAGTTTCTGTGAGAATTTCAGACTGTTGAGATCGTCTCAGCTTTTGTCTCAGTGTCATTGCCGGTGATTTGACAAGTACAACCGCGATACCAATACTAATACTAATAAGTTGGTACAAATTTGGAATCTTAATACAACTCTTGAAAGGAAAAGACGCAATTGCCTTGAGATTATCACAAACCAAACAAAACACCCTTTTTTCTTTCAAGTTCAACACCGATGATGGCAATGGCAATGGAATTAATGATTAATTTAAAAAGGGGAAAAAAAAAAAAAACTCCTCTAAAGCTATCGCTTGACTCTGATTCTTTCTCCACTTGGTTTGGTTGCCATGCCTCGGGTGGAAAGTTCCCATTTTTTCCACCTCATTCGTCCGGTCCCAACAACTGAGCCCCACCAATCTTTGAAGTACAATTCAAGTGGATCGTTGGTCGCTGTACGAGCTTAGACCCTTATTAGTAGTGCAACGCACCAACTCGTCAACACGTCAACCCATCGCAAACAAATATGGTAAGGTGGGTTTGATCTTAAATAATAATAATACATATTACTACTCATTATCCGAAAAAAAAAAAATGTGTTGAATTTATCTCATCCGTAATTCTGTTTATTAATTGCATTATATGTTTCGGGTTTATCAATTTCCACGAACGACCGTTTACTTACTGTCATAATTAATTATATCTTTCACTTCTTTTTTTACTCCAATAGGAATAGCTATGTATATTATTATATTTACCATATTTTTAAAATTATTTTGTCATATCTAGATCAAATTATGACAAAATATTTTAGAAAATATACTGAAAACATGTATCCCCACACACACACACATATATAGCTATTAAGTTATATTACCTAAAATCAATTTCTCACAATTTTTAAATTATTTAAGTAGCAATAACTTAAAGGTATGAAAAAATTAATTTTAGGTTTTGTGTGTTACAGTTAATGCAACGGAACGTAACACAAAAGCATGACTCATAAAATTATTTTTAGTATTTTCTTATTATTGACACAATTAATAATAAATTGGAGAGATTTTTATTAGTCTAACAATAATGTGAGTACGTGAAAATCAGTGATTAGATGATTTTATTTTACACTAATAAACATTTTCTCAAAAAGTTTTTATATTTTTGGTATTATTATACAATTTGAGAATTTGACCGGCTGCCACGTACGAGCCATCACAAGTAAAAACAAATTTGAAATCGAGTTACCACGTGTCAAAGTCTCATTCGAAACTCGTGCGACAGTTACGTGCATCAATAGCCTTCTTTTCCTGAAATTTATAAACAAAAGTTCATATTATAATAATAATAACAATAACAAATGAATAAAAAAATAATAAAGAATAAATCACTTGAATAAAATAAAATAACGATAATAATAAGAATAAGTATATATAGTTTTTAAATTTTTTTTTTTTTAAAAAACTTGTTTGTTTGTCAAAACAAAAGCAGAGAGAGACACAGAGAGAGGGAAAAAGGAGAGTGAAGGGGGAAAATGGGTAAGGTAGTGGAGAAGAAGAAGAAGAAGAAAGGAAGGCCGTCTCTGTTAGATCTTCAAAAGCGTAATCTCAGAGAACAGCAGCAACAACAACAACAACAACAACAGCTGCAGCTGAAAAAGAAGAAGAAGAAAGGCATCAAGGATGGACATAATTACAATTCTGCCCCTACTCTTACCCCTAATTACAATTCCGCCACTGCCACTCCGCTTCGGCGATCCACGCGGCGGAACCCCAATCCCTCGCCCGATAGGGTTTCCGACGGGGAAGACGATGAATCCGAGGGTAATCGGCGCGAGAAGGACCTGAAGCTCGTGCTCAAGTACCAGATATCCAATTCGAACGCCTCCGATTCCGACGAAAACGCGCACAAGAAGCGGAAGATCAATGCAATCGGAGGCGGATCTGGCAGTGCTGACGGTGAAAAGGTACTTGAATTAGCAAAATTTAAACATTTCGGGTACTTTCCCAATAAAAAAAAAGGTTTTTGAAAATTAAAGCGCCAAATATATTTTCCGCGGAAATTAATGTTAGGACAGTGTTTTTGGAAGTACCTTGAACTTCGGGCCGTTTTGTAAGAGCGCAAAAAAAAAAAAAAAAAACCGTGCTTTTGAAAATTCTAGAAACTTCGGTTGACTTGTTTTTTGTGTTTTGAAATTCGGACACTTTTGAATTTTATTTTTAATTTTGTTGTTGATGTTTGTACCAATTAATATCACTTTATTTAAATAAAAAAGATAATAATAATAATGATTTTGACTGTCAAATCTGATAAAAAAAAGTTGAAATTTGTCTTTTCTTTTGAATTATTGGTTCATAGTTATTCTTTTATATTTTTGTTTTTTTCAATTAACTGTGGTTTTTTTTCCCCGTTTTGGAATTTTGAATGCTGTGCTACTTTGCTCTGTGCTTCTTGACCTATTTTAGTAATAAAGAGATTTGGTTGTTGGTAAAAATTTTGTTGCTTTATATATTTTGTAATTTTTAATGGGTTTTGTTTTCAGGGAGAGAAGTCTATTTCTGGTACGAATCCAACAAATAACAACCAAGGTCTGCTAATGAAATCTTATATGAGACACTTGAAAGGAGATTTTTGGGAACTTTTTGCTAGTGATCTAAAATACCCTTATGCTAAAAGGGCTCTCTTTTTTTTTTTTTTTCCTTTCTTCCTTTTGGGGATCTTTTTGGTGTTATTATGGTTGATAATTTGCAGGGGCTCAGTTGGAATTGGGACCCTCAACGCCTTTACCAGATAAAAAGCTATTGCTGTTCATCCTGGATAGGCTTCAAAAGTGTGTCTCTTTGTTTTTGTGTGTTTTATTTGATTTCTTTCATGTGGTTTTTGTTTTTCAAGTTCACTGAGTTTTGTTTCTGCTAAAATTTTTATGTTCATTTCAGGAAGGATACTTATGGGGTGTTTTCTGAGCCAGTGGACCCAGAAGAGGCAAGTTCATTTAGTTTGAGACATATTCACTTTAGGAGTTTTGTGAATGCTTACAATAATATTATTATATTTTAATATTGATATTCTTATGCAGCTCCCAGATTACCATGAAGTCATCGAGCATCCCATGGATTTTGGGACTCTGAGGAACAAACTACTTAATGGAGCTTATGCCAGCTTGGAGCAGTTTGAGGTTGGTTTACATGCCTGTGATTATATCTTTCGAAACCTGATATTTTCTCCCTCTCCCTCTGTCAGTTTGTTCTTTACTGTTTCGATACTTATTTGGTGTACAGTTTGTGCCTTGCTTTCCAAATGCAGTATGTATTGGAACAAAGCATCGGCTGTTTTCCTGTTTGAAGTTAGATTTGCTTCTTCTTAATGAAAGTTTTATGTCGTGCATACCATTGGCAAGCAAGGTTCTGCTAGATTATTCATGCGTTTGTACAATACTTAAATATTAGTTCATGCCGTATGCATTTAGGTGGAACAATTTCTTGTTTAATTTAATTGAGATAATCTACTCTTATTCCCATGGTTTGTTGTGCCAATGATGCTTCTGACGGTATTCTTTATTGCTAATGGCTTATGCATCTACAAGTTAATATGAAGTTCTGGAATTTCCTGATATAAGCTTAACTGCTGTGAACCCTCTGCTTTTGGTTTGCCAATCCCTCATGAATACCGATGCAATTTGTAGTTGTATTTTTTAGTATGCATTGGAGATATTTAAAAAGTAGAATAAAGATATTTTATGTCAGTTCTCGTGTAAGATCCTAGAAGCCCCGTTTCAGCAGGACAGCTCACTACCTGGCTTTTTCTATTGAGGTTTCTGTGTCTCCATTTGGTAATCGTGTATCATGCTTTAGGAAGTACAGTTTCTTTGATCAGCAGGAGTAAGTCACATAATCCAACATGGGATAATAGTCTTCTGCTACTTTAATCTGTAGCACCATAGCTTCATCTGTGATTTGGCCTTAATGTACTTAACTAAGCACGAGAAAAGATAAACGATTGGCCTGGACATATTTTGTGCATAATGTTGTCAGAGATATTAACTTGCTTCCTCTAATTCATTTACCTTTAAATTCTTTTTGTCACAATTCTGAGATGCGATTCATTTTTCCTTTTTGAGATCTAGGACGATTAAAAGGATTTACTGTTAGCTAATTTAGTGCTAGTTATTGGCTTCTGGTGGGCAGAAAGGGTTGGCCAAGGATGGTTTTGAATTTTTGAATCTGCCCAAGTGATTTGCTTTCATCTTAATGCTGAATAACAAATCCAGGATTTGCTGAATTTTTTTTCTGCTCAAGATTAAATAGATGTGCTTTCTTATTTGTTATGGCTAGACTGATGTTTGATTGTGTTCTCATGCAGAAAGACGTTTTCTTGATATGCTCCAATGCAATGCAGTATAATGCACCCGATACCATATATTTTCGACAGGTATAGTCTGCTTTCAACTCTGAGTTTGCGATTTTCAGTACATCTTTATTTGGTTTTCTTAGATTTTTGTATTGTTTCTAGGCACGATCAATACATGAGCTGGCAAAAAAGAATTTTGAGAATTTAAGGCAGGACAGTGATGATAACGAGCCTGAAACTAAAGTAGTACGGAGAGGGAGACCACCGACGAAGAATTTTAAAAAGCCATTGGGCCGGCCCTCCTTGGAGCGTGCTCGTTCAGATTTCTCCTCGGATGCCACTCTTGCTTCTGGAGCCGAAAATACTGCCTTGACCAATCATGATTTGAGAAAAGGCACTCCTCATTTGGAAAAGTCTGGCTTTGCAGATTCATCTGGAAGATTTTCTGGTTCTTGGAATGATGTATACACTGGATGGCAAGCTGAGAACAAACTTGAGAGGAATGATGAAGGTGCTGGTTTATGTTTAGTTTTGGCTGGCTATTTTCTTTTGCTTCAACTTTGCTTTTCTAGTTTTGTTATGAATGCCATGTTTTTTAGGGGATGCTGAAGATTTCATCTTTCCTCACAGTTTCATTGTCAAAGGGCTACTCAACGAAGCATGGTAAAAAGCAGGTTGTACTTGATGAGAACAGGCGCAACACGTACCAGCAATTTCATCAGTCAGTGCGGGAGTCATCTGTTTTGACTACTTTTGATGCAGCTAGGAAGCAGCTAATGACTGTATGTTTCTTGCTCTACCCTATTATCTGATAAACTCTTTGAAGAGGGCTCACGGATGACAGCCGTGTAGTGGGTCCATTCAGATGATTCTTTGAGGCTTTTCAAAACTCATCCTAGAATATGTTTCCCTATGACTGACGATGCCAAAAGAAATAAAATAAATTAGTCAGATTGGAGTTGAATGATAACCTTGGGGCCAATTTTTTGGACTGTGCACAGCTGCCATGCGTGGGGGCAATGCATGTGCTGCTCTCTCTTTAGTGGATCATTTTTCATGGGTTATATTTGCCCTTTATTTGGTTAGATAATTGACTTGGTTTTGCGTGGATCAGGTAGGGCTTCATTCAGAGCATGGATACACAAGAAGTCTTGCTCGCTTTGCTGCAAATCTTGGACCAGTTGCCTGGAAAATTGCTGCAAAAAGAATAGAAAGGTGTTTGCCAGCCGGGGTCAAGTTTGGCCCTGGATGGGTTGCAGAAAATGACCTTGCACCACAGAGGCCACTATTGCTGTCTTCAGCCACTGTAGGTTTGCCATCATCATCACAGCCTTTTTTGATTCCTGAGAATTTGTCTTCTGCTTCCACACATTCTACGATCGAATTAAAAGGAGATAAATTAACAGAAAGACCAGAAGCGGAGAAGTCATCAGAGAAGCCTGGACCCTCAACACAGTCTTCCCTGGATAGCCATTTGAAAAAGTCGGGCACTTCTTCCCTCTTAGTTGTTAATAGATCTTCAGAACCTGCCAAGGAAAAAGCAGAGATAATCAAGGGATTGAAATCGCAACTCAATTTACTAAACAGCAGTATGGGAGCAATAAATACAAGGCCTCCCTTTCGGATTCATCAGAACTCTGTAATTCATCCGGGGATGAATGGATTTAACGGAACATGTGGGTTTAATATGCCAACTCAAATGGGGAAACCAATTGGGGCCGCCAGGCCTGCTGGATTCAGTTTTCAGTCACCTCAGATGCTCGACAGGGTCTCTAGAACCGATACTAACTTTGTGCAGCCTGTGACTGCCTGCAGTTTGAACTCAGATGATCCCAAGTTAGATTGCAGTAGGTCAGTACCAAACTTGGAATCCCAGGCGTCAGCACCTTCTTTACCAGGGAATCATCAGCCAACTTGGCAAGGGTTATCTCCACATCCAAAACCAGATTTTGGGCTGTCGCCGCAACAAAAATCAGATGCAGTTCCCCCCGACTTGAATGTCAGATTTCGTTCTCCAGGATCTCCTAGTTCTAGCCGAGTAGATTCAACTCAACCAGATTTGGCTTTGCAGCTCTGAGAGCGATGGCATTTATTATTATTATGATTATTATTATTACTCTAATGATTATGTTAACCATAAAATGGTGGGTCTGACTGCTCCTTGGGACGAGACGAAGATGATCTCTTTGATTTGATGGAATGGTGGTGATTGGAGCCACACCAAATTGTATATGTTAAAAAAAAAAAAAAAAAAAGAGTAGTAGGTTATTCTTGTACAGACTAATGCAGCAGCTTACCTAACTCCTAGGTTGAAAATGTCAACAGAAAGGTTTCATTTGTAACAATGGAAACCATGGCGTAGCCAGAATTCATTTCCAGATATTGTAAGATGCTTATTTCATGATTGTAATCGAGGTCAGATTGAGAAAATAAAATATTCTAAGATTTAGTGGCAACTGGGTTAGATGCCTAGAGCTAGAAGTGGGTTCATGACTAATGTTCTTGCAGTTACTTGTCTCTCAATTCACGCCAAGTTTCACTCTCTTTTGTTTACAATTCATCTTTCTATTCTGATTTGGTCATCTTTAAACATTTTTTGCAAATACATGCATTTGGGGTCAAAAATGGGGGACAGAAAGATTTAATTTTATAATGTCAATCAAGGCGGCGGAGAGGGAGATCTTCCCACTGGTTACCCATTCTCTTGTCTGTTATGAACTAGCCGTGGTATTGTTACATGTTGATGTTGGAATGAAATTATTTTTCCTTTATCAAAAAAAAAAAAAAAAAAAGGAGGTTGTCAATTGTAACTTGTAGTAGATTCTCTTAAAATTTGACATTAAATAAAATCAACAATGCGATACGTGTAGCAGGTGAACATGTGTTTCCACAGGATCTGAATAATTTTCCTGTAAATTATTTTGTTTGTTAAAACCTAATGATTCATTGAATGATCGAAATATTTTTAAAGAAAGTGATGTAACAAAGTTGTCCAAGTAAAGTTATAAAAGTGTTTGATAAAACACTTCATCCTATGCCAGCACTATAAATTCTCACGCAAAAACTAAGATCAACACTAAGTTTTAATTCATAGATAAGAGGACAAAGATCCAGTAATGAGTTAAGTTACACTGATTCAATAGTGCGTTAGGTAATAAAAATAAAAAAGTAGAAAAAGGGAATAAATCCTGATCATTAATTCATGATCAAAGAGGGCTTATTATATATAATTTTGTCCAAAATCCTAAGGGAAACGAACAATAGTAGTTGTTAGTTGATAGCCAGACGACAAGAGTGTGAAAGTCAAGTAGAGTGAGCGATTGGGTTGGGCGAGTCTAGATTGATTTATTTTTCAATGTTCGTTAACAGTGCTTAGTGGGATAAAAACTTCAAAGACGCGGCCGGAAGTCTAAAGCTTTAATAAATTGTTAATAAAATTTGATTACAAAGTCAAGACCCCACAATGAACCCATAATCATAAAGGTTAATGTAGATGTAGTGCAAGTGCATCTTCAATTGGAGAACAGGCTGTCAAGAAGACTCGAAGAACATGAACAGCGATCAAGTCCACTACCACTTTGCTAGTAATATAATTAAAATCCCAGTCAAGAAAGAATACAGGCAACCCAACATGGACCCCTCCCCCCCTCTTATTTTTGCTTGCTTGATTGATTGCTGCAATTTTATTGAATTGTTTTTCTATGGCATGCTTATAACATAATGAATTCTTGTATGCATTGCATGCCATTGCCATACAAAAACAACGTAACGTCTTTCATTCAACATAAATTAAAGATGGAAGATATTGTGCCATACAACTGCTCAAGTCACAATAATAATAATATTACTAAAAGGGGGATATATAGATACCAAATGAATGCCAAGTAGGGCAAAAACAAACAAGGTGTAGAATTTAGAAAAGAAATAAAGGGCAAGTTTGCTGCTTACATACAATATTTGGACACTTTCTTTATTTAAGGTTTCAGCTAATTAACTAATTGTAGCTAGCTAGCTAGCTAGCACTCATTTACCCACCAAATTAACCAAATTATTGGTCACATTACTAATCAAAATCTTACCTTTTGAGGCAAGTATTATTGCATGCTCCCCACACATTTATCATGTGCCCATAACCATAATCTAGTTTTATTCAACTAGAATTTGTAAGTAGTGTTATTATTACCAGTTACCAACTCCTTGAATTCTAATGCCTATTACATTGTGTTAGAAGGTGATGGGAGGCACTACTTCTGCTTCAATTTTAGAAAAGATATAATATGTTAATAAGATACAGTAAAAGTAAAGAAACTCAAAATTTCTTGATTTGGGATTGGGATTAAAAGTTCTTGTGTTTGCTATTTTACTACCGTCAGAATCAGATGAGATAAAAGTAACTTTCTTTGATTACAATACCGCCTGTGCTGTGTCCCAATCCAATCCAATCCTACTAAAAATATTGATTTGAGTTTTCTTCCTTTAGGGAAAGCAAGTTTAGATAATAGGCTGCTTCCTTCTGTTTACCGCTGTGTCATTTTGTCAATATTTTAATAAATTAAAATCATTGGAAATTACCTTTTATATATATATATATATATAATATATTTGGTAGAAAAAGAAAAGACAGAGAAACGATTCATTATCTTCTTAATAAACAGATCATGTTCATGTACTCCATAAAACTAATAAAATATACACACCATAAAAGAAAAGGAGCTTTCAGAATATTTAATTTACCTCGTTTTTTCCTTTGTTTGAATTCAATAATCAATTTGCTTGAGTTTTGTTGGTGTTTGACTTTGACTGACCAACACCAACTTGCAGGCAGGACACGGCAAGTTGACTTAGAATGAAACATTTAATTGTAAGTCTTCAATCAATCAGCCGCGAAGCTTGTTAAAGTGATCTTCTTGTTCAAAAGACTCCTTGTTCTGTATAATTAATAAATAATATATCACAAATTCTTTTGATTTTTTAACAAACCAACACAGATACACATACGTGTGAAACAGAATGCCGGAGTCAACTGTCAAGAGTTAAGAGGATTCAATACTTGAAAGTTGAAGAAAAGGAAATCCCATTGGGAATTTCCATGTTTTGAAGGTGAAAAGGTTGATCAAAGTTGAAGAGTTGTAGAGCTTTGGATCATCTTTATCATCGCATATTGATTGATATAACAAACAAGTCTTCTTTATTGCTTCTCTTTCTTTCTTTTTCTCTTTCTAGTAAGTAATCTATCCATAGCTTAAAATCAGATTAAGAAAGCCAGGAGACATAGACTAAAATTCTTTAGATGGGAATTTGCTGGAGTAACATACCTCATGATACTACTGGTCATATCAGTAGCACAGGTACGTTCAAATTTCAAGTTGCTCATCTGGGTTTGTTTAGTTTACATATGATCTTGTTTGTATTTTAGAGATCTTCATAAGCTGTGAATTGCTTCGAGTATATAAAAGGAAGTTGACTTCCATTTCATTTGCTAGCTGTATTTATGACTCATGCCAAAGCCTCATCTTGATTGCATATTCGTTTATCACAATTTAATTCTGCGGCTACAACCTACAAGGTGGGGTTTTTGACTTCTATAGTTGATATTAATCAAACTTGTGATTCTTTAGGAATATCTCAGACAACCAGTCAGACAACGTCTTCTGGGGTTTCTGGGGGCAGCAATGTCTCTGGGAACAGCCGTTTCTCAGCATCAAGTGGGGATGAGTCTTATCCCAATGGGCAGATCTTGCCTACCCCAAACTTGAGGATCTTCACTTTTGCAGAGCTGAAGGCGGCAACTAGGAACTTTAAAAGTGATACCGTTCTTGGTGAGGGAGGTTTCGGGAAGGTCTTCAAAGGTTGGCTGGATGAGAAAGCACCTGGGAAGAGTGGAAGTGGTACTGTTATTGCTGTCAAAAAATTGAATTCTGAGAGCTTGCAAGGTTTTGAAGAATGGCAGGTGAGTCAACTTGAAAAGCAATTTGTCAATTTCTGAACTTATTGCTGTTTTCATAGTCTAGTAATCAGGGTTTTTACTTTGTTGTACTCATCTTCAGAAAGGTAGAATTTAGTACGATCACTAAAACTAAATATAGTATAAACTCAAGATTTTGCTTGTAATTTAGTTGTTCTACTCATAGGTAAAAATTTTTCTATTCTGCTCTAAAAAATTTATTGGTTAGGCATCTTACTAATCAATACAGGTTGTATGTTCCGAAGTTAAGAAGATGTTTGGATAAAAGATGGCATTGACACCCAAAAGTTCGAAGATGATAGACTTTTGAATTTAAAGAGGCACCTTTACTCCCTCATGCTTTTTCCTATTCTTTACTTTGCCTTCACTATTTTTATCTTTTTGCATGAAGAAAACCACGAGAACTAAGAAATAAGCCACTTCTAGAGCCGTGAAAGAGTAGCTTTAGCGTTTTGTGTGTTTCTTCTTGTGTTATACCATTCATAGTCATAAAGACAGTTGTATTCAACATCCTTGATGTATAGACCCTGTTTCAATTATGGTGCTTTCAATATTGCAGATAAGACAGAATAGGAAAAAAATAATGTTGTAGTTTGTAAACCCTTAAATGATGATAAGTTAGCTACCTTGAAACTTGAAATGATGCAGACTATGCAGTTACCATTTTGCTGTCCTATTGGAAGTGCGAGATGGTTTTGTTGTATGTAGGATATTTTAGCAGTTAGTATCTGAAATTGAAACTTGATCAGAAAGGAAGATGGTAGTTCGAATAGGAAATATTTTTTGTATATAAGATGTGATTAATATCAGAGAATTCTAGGAATTAAGTGTTCTTATGAATTCTGTTATGTGTCAAGCTAATAGTTGTGACTTTTAATATTTTTTCCCTTTTTAAGTTCTGTTCCTCTTCCTCATCCACACACTGGACCACCCGTGCTTTTGAGGAATTGTTTTACTGGGTTATTAGTTTTTTAAAGATAGAATGTTTAAAAAATTTATTAAAATTAGAATATATAAAGTATTCTAAAACTTGCATTTATCTCTTGTGTACTTGTTGGTGCAGTCTGAGGTAAATTTTCTGGGAAGGCTTTCTCACCCTAACCTTGTAAGGTTGTTAGGATACTGCTGGGAAGATAAAGAGCTACTTCTGGTATATGAATTTATGCAGAAGGGGAGCTTGGAGAACCATCTGTTTGGACGTAAGGGCTAATAACAATGATTTGCAGTCTATTTTGTTTGCCACTTGGTGTTGTTTTTTGTGGTTTGCTAGCACCTATGATATATCACAGGGTTCATTATACTGTTATTGTTTTCATTTTGCAGGGGGTGCTTCTGTTCAGCCACTTCCATGGAACATTAGGCTTAAGATTGCCATCGGAGCAGCTAGAGGCTTGGCTTTTTTGCATACGTCAGATAAGCAAGTTATTTACAGAGATTTCAAAGCATCAAACATACTGCTTGATGGGGTAAGCTTGAAAACTGCCTATAAATGTTTTAAGAAATGAGAGTACTTGCCAAAGATGTTTGTGTCTTTTCAACTTGTTAAAGAAATAGAACGATTAATTCATACTTCCTTTTTGGACCTTTATCTGAATGGCTTGCTACAAGATGGTAAAGGCTAAGGCAGATTGGTCGTGGAAGCATTCTAACTATACATGTAATTAGATTACAAATTAAATTCTAACTTGTTTTAGCTTTTCTTTTGTTGCAGTCCTACACTGCCAAGATCTCAGATTTTGGCTTGGCAAAATTGGGTCCTTCAGCTAGCCAGTCTCATGTGACTACCCGAGTTATGGGCACATATGGTTATGCTGCTCCCGAATATGTTGCCACAGGTAAGTCCTTTTGGGTTTGTCTAATGACCTGATTTTATATTTGTTCTGTAAATGGCTTGACCTTTATCCACTTTGAATCTTGACTAACTTTGACATTCTTCTGATTAATCAGGACACTTGTATGTGAAGAGCGATGTGTATGGTTTTGGCGTTGTTTTGGTTGAGATACTAACAGGCTTACGAGCTCTGGATCAAAACCGTCCAAGTGGTCAACAAAATTTGGTGGACTGGATCAAACCATATTTGTCTGAAAAAAGAAAGTTCAGGCACATAATTGACTCTAGATTGCAGGGGCAATACCCTAATAAAGCTGCATATCAAATTGCTCAGCTTTCCTTAAAATGTCTTGAAGCAGAACCAAAACATCGGCCATCAATGAAAGAAGTACTCGAGACATTAGAACAGCTTCAAGCATCCGACCAAAAACCAAAGCAACCTAGAGTTCGTTCTACCCATTCCATGGCTCATCGCCAAGGTCAGCAGCCCCTGCACCATCGATCTCCACTTCATACAAATCTGGATAGAAATCGAGGCTATCAACACTCACCCCGAGTAAGATGACTTGGCAAGTCATCTTGATTATGCTGAATATTGTTCATATCCAAAGGTTATCACTTCTTTGTTTATGTGAAATTGAAATGGTTAAGAGTTTTGTCATTGTTGTAACATTCAATCAAGTAATGAAATTGGAAGCATTGTACTTAAGAAATCTTTTCCTCTCATTTAGCAAATTATTATACCTTTTAACTGAGATGTGAATGTTTGTAGGGATTCCAGTGGTTGTTCTGAGAATGAAGAAACTATTACTTTGATTGATCTCTTTTCTTGTGTATTACTATTTTGTTTGTATCAATAAAGAGTTACAAATATTTGCCTGCTTCAGTTCAGTATGCTCTGTTATTCGAATCCGGTTCAAAGCAGAGCTTGAAGAGGACATTGATTTGTAGTCATGTAATGTCATTAGAAAAAAATTTACCAAGAACAGTATAGTCTCGCATGCCCACTGAGGGTTTTCATATTATAAGGTAAATAGCAAAACTGTATACTTTGTAGGATTAATTACTTGGGTCATAAGTCACCTCTTTTGTGTTAAAAAGGAAAATGCCGCCAAGGCACGGTTATATATTAAGGTCCTATTTGGGATTAAAGTTGGACAGCTATAGCTTAAAATGTACAGTGTAGTTTGAAAGCTAAGTTGATTTGATTTTACACTTGTATAATGAAAATTTTATTATATTTTCACTAATTTTGTCAAAATTATTATTTAAAAATTATATTTATTGCATCATATTAACTTTTATTTTATAATTACGATTTTTTTTCTAACTTAAAAGCTACAGTATCTCAATACTAAACAGGTCCTAAGTGCCTACAAACTACAAAATCAGGAAATTTCTTTTGCTCAATTGCATTTGGTGTTGGATGACTGTATTTGATAAGGTAACAATCTATCCAACTCTCCTAACCGTTATGTGTCTGTGTTGGCATCTCTGTCTCTTCTATTTGTTTCTTTAGGGCATTAATTAGATTGAAGCTCTGACCACAGGAAAATGCTATTTGAATAGCAGCAAGACAGCAGGAAGACAGAAACGGCATTACTGTAGCATGAACATGAACAGTGCTGTCATTTCTGTATGCTATAGTATTACTGTAACATGCATTATTCATATATTTATCTTTCTGCTGTTAGTTCATAGGATTGAATTGTTTTTCTGAAACTTCAGGACTTATTCACTCATATTTTATTCAGGAGAAGTCAGATAGATATAGAACGGAGGAAAACCGGGAAAGTTGAAAGAAACGTCAAAGAAAAGTCACTTGGAAAAACGAAAAGAATTATGTGCCTCAAGAAATTGCCTTCCATGCTTATATTGATGAGGAAATGTAACTGGAGGAAATCAAAAGCTCACAGAGAACAAGGAACAAATTTTCTTTCAATTCGATTGCTATTAATGGAGTATTTTATTGCATAGCATATACAACTGAACCTCTAGATCCTATAGACTCTGAGACTTTTATACAGCCGATGAACATTGCAACTGAGAAGTTCATGGGAATCATAAAGGTTCGATGTCAACCACATAACCGTTAGAGTTGGAATTAGAAATTGGTAAAGATATGAGGTGCAACTTGGATAATCAGGAGATGAGACTCATTGACGTAGAATCTGGTTCTGAATGCTATATACGTACAGTTTCTGTCATTGTGTTCAGCTTGTTGAGGCGGGATTAATTAATTTACTTGGAAGAAGCTACCCTCTGGTACTTCAAAACCTGTAGCTCTCTTTGGTGATTAGGTTGTAAAGCATGCAGGATCGATATTCAATTAATTACTAGACGTACGGTTATATAGTTTGATTCTTGGGTTCTTGTTGTAATGTATAAATTGTTATCTGTGCATAGTTCTTGTTGATGTTTAGTGGGGGTGCGGGGTGCCATCCAAAACTTTTAAAATGATTTTAGATAGGTACAAGTAGTTTGAGGCTGTTTATGCGATTCACATGAGTCGAGTCGAGAGAGAATTTAGCTTGTAGGCAACAATCCCTTAATTGAGTTGGTCGGCACCTCCTCTCCTTAATCTTAAGGTGGATGACTTGAGTCTTCCTTATGTTTATGAGAGTTTATTATTATATTTTCTATGTTAAACTTCTATTAAGCTTTTCATGTCGGGCTTTATACTTTAATTATAGCTTATTTCTGTTGGACTTTACACTTAATATTATATATAATAGTTTCTAAGCACATACAAATTAATATGGGAGTGTGCATAATGATCTGATCAGTTGCAAAAGATTGAGCATGTAACCATAATATACACGTTGATTTGTAGAGAGCAAAAACCGAACACCTAATTTTAGATTTCTTGTATTTATGAGTGCTATCTATATATATATATATATATATATATTAAAGGTCCGTTTGACAATGCTAGCCCCAATGTGGGTAGAGGGTGAGGTGGGATAGTCTTTTTTAGGCCAAAAATTTATCTTATGTTATTTCAACGGATAAAGGCAATAAGAATTAAAAAAAAAATATTGATTTCTCCTTGTCCTTAAAATTAGTTAATCCTTTTATTGGATATTCTTTACAATTAATAATTAATTGTTCTTAATTTTTTAAATTAAGTAATAGTATAAATATTATACAATGCATTTGTTTTCACTTTATATAATAATATAATATTAAGTTTACAAATATAAATATTGTTAATTCACCCATTAGTGACGGTACATATTTGTAATATACTCTTGATTTTTTTCATATATGGACGAATGATATTATTGTATAATATATTTTCACATTTATGGACTATTTTTCTTATTATGTTTATTGATGATATTATTGCATCAACTCTTGTTTAAAAACTATAACCAGATTTAATATAAAAAAATTAAGGGAAGGTTTTGTCATTTTAATTTTTAATATTTAATAAATTGATTTAATTTTCAGATTATATTTTATCTTACTTTATAATTTTGTATTTTTAGCTTTGTTCGATCAATGATGCAAAATTTTAAAGCTTCAACTCTTAAATATGAGTTCATGGGGAGCAAATTTACTCTGTAGATTGTGCTGTAACAATTAAGTTAAGATAATTTTTATTAAATTAATATATAGCATACATTAGTGAATATGCAATCCAATAAGTATACCAAGCATAATACAGATTATTTATACTCCAATCTTAAACTATACCAAACACAACATAATATTATATCTAATTCAATTCTATTTCATCACATTCCATCCTATCATATCTTATCTCATATTGTGTACTAAATAGGCCCAAGTATTGTAAGTTTAGAAAGTGAGTATATATGTATTTGTTAAGAGGGTAAATCTAATTAATTGTTAGACTATAGCCTGTAGGTGAACCATACTGTTAAAATGATAATGCCAAAAATATGCATGAATTATAAATTACACATATTAAAGGTACAAAGAAAATAACAATTGGTGACTTTAGTGAATAGTTATTTTATATTTTAAAAGGCATGGGCAATATATAAGAATCTACAAAAAAAAATGAAATAATGGTAATAATGGTTGGGTTTGTTGGTAACTTCTCCTCTTTATTGTAAAGTTGTGAGTTTGAGCCTCTCTATTGATTGTAATGCTGTGAGAGCTTGTTTTCTTATACTGAGTTTCAGTTATATATTCAACCCCCACATATTATCTCATAAGGCCCCATTTTCTTTTATATCTCATTAATTTTCAAAATTACCCCCTTATCTCACGAGTCCCCATTTTTTTTTTTCACCATCTACTTCTAAATTCCCTTGTGTTCTTTCATAACTATCTTTTTCTTTAAAAAGAATTGTATCAACACATTTATATACAAGTATATCATCCACTATTTTATTTTTTTTTGAAAAAAAAATTGATCGTCTGTTATGTAAGTGTCTATAAGAAAGAAAAAAAAGTTCTAAAGTTCAATATTTTAGAGTGAAAAAGTTAAAAAAAAATAAAGCTAAGATTGTGCTGTACTGCTCATCAAATCGCTATAGAGTATAGAATGAATGGAATATTTTGTTTCAAAAAATAAAATCATTTGACGCTTATAACATGCAAGTAAAATATAGAAGAGAAGAGCTGCTGGTTATTGAGTTTGATTGAAAAGTAAATACGGCACAATTTCTGTCCTTTATGGTAATTTCAATATCGGCGGGGTCTCATGAGGTGAATTGCGGGGGCCAAAGTACCGTGCTGTTTAGAGGTATGCTTTGGACTTTTATATGTTGGGCATTGATGCGCATTAATAATAGTATATATGTACGCTATGAGCTTTTGATATGTTGGACTTTGATGTAGATTAACAATACTATTTTGGGCTTTGACTCTACTATTTTTAATATTTAAAGAAAAATTGAAAACCCTTATAAGATTGGAGGTTGGAGGGCAGTGAGACTTGTTTACTAATGCTGTGCGGCCGTCGGTTCACCCCTACCGATCGATTTCAGGTTTTTGATATACGCATAATGTATATTGGATGGAAGCTTTTATAAATAATTCGAAACTTACGTCCTTTTTACTTACTTGAATTCTGTTGGCATGCAATCTTTTTAATCTTGGTATTCTTTTTTTCCCTTAGCATTATTGCATATGCGTAACTGAGGTTGTGAAGAAAACTGTGAAATTAAAATTAATTTCTTGCTCATGATGACTAATGTGCTGGAGTGCCAAGATTGATTGATTAATATGGATCAAAACGTACAGCCTCGGGAAAGACAAAGAGTGGTCAATTACTTGCCCCTACCTCTTCATCGCGAGATTTTACCAGGGCTTCCTATTAAATCTTTAACGTGTTATAATAAATTTTTATGTAAAAACCATCGCATATAAAATTGTGAATAACGCGTTAAATCACGAAAATTAATAACAGAATATGCGAGCGTCATACATATAATGAATATCCTCTAGATCTGTGTGGTTGGCTTTCCAGATCAGCACGTATATCCTAGAGAGCCCCTTAATTCTCTCTGTGCAATCTATCTGATAATAGTATGTCAGAAAGAATAGAAAGATACGTGTGACCTGGGAACCATAACCATTTATATAGAAAACTTATCCTGTTGTCACTAGGTATTCCTAATTCTGCCCATCATAGAATTAGAATATCATTGGGTCTCTACACATTAAAGGCCCACACCCTATTAGATACATTAAAGTCTATATTACCGAAAACCTTATGGATCACTTTTAATTGGGCTTAACCTTATATGACAGTCCACAACACATAATTATTCATATATAAGCCCAACGTTGGATTAAGGATCCAACATTATTGGATTAAATAATCCAACATAGCGAGGTTCAAAAGCGTATGCAAGGATTGGTTTGTTATGATCTCTGATCCCGACTTCGAACGCCTTAACTTTCAAGATCAGATGTCAAAGATCGTGATTGTTTATAGAATTGGTGTTACCGAATCCACTCGTCATTACTATTCATACAAACTGGAAGCAAACGGCGTGAGCGCAAGCAAAATTTGTGCTTTGTTTGACGATGTCCCCGATGAGGATGGAGTCTATCCAGTACGATGTTGCAACAGTTTGATACTCTTTTCTAGCCAAGTAAATTGGAAACGCCTGTATGTGTACGATGCCATGAATCATCGACAGAAGCTACTGCCTCGTACACCATTCCTGGAATCGCGTGATCGCTGCAAGTCATTGGTATATGATGCATCAACCCAAAAATATAAGGTGGTGGTGTTGACATATAAAATACACGGCCCACTCACGCAGTGCTGCGCGTATACTTTGGATCATGACAGGTGGCGTGGAGATGACTGCTGGAGGTTGATACCTTTGCATGATATCCAGCGGTAGACTGATGAGCAGGGCATGGAGGTAATACATGTAATGCATTCGATTGTCTTCAAAGGGATGTTCCATTGAATGATATTCGATTCGCGTAGGAAGCCTTTTATACAGCCGATGGACATTGCAAAAGAAAGATTCATGGGACAAATAGAGTTTCCTCACAATTTAGTTTCTGGAGGGGTTCTACAAGTTGGAAAATACAGTTTGTTAGAGCTTAAAAGATCACTCTTGTCTGATGAAAGCAACCCCGATTATCGATGAGTTAATCATATGGGCTCTCAAGGATTCCAATTGGGATATGCGGTATAGGATCTTTGTTTCGTCCCTTGCCGGCGACCCAACATATTGGATGTTTGATAATCTTATAATTCATCCACGGCTTGTACTAGAGAGTTGCAACGGCAAAATGACACATATTCTGCTAGATCGTGGAACTGCACTCTATTGGTATGATATGGATGGTAAAGAGATGAGCTGGATTCTCATTGAATTTGATGATTTCAATAATCAGCAGATGAGCTACTAGTGCTCTCCAAGGGAAGTTACCATGATATATTAATTAACTAGCTAAACGAGACCATTTGCTCCATAAGCCTGTTTTCTTTGTTTTTATTTTTTTTCCTTTTTTCCATTTTAGTATTAATTAAAAGATTCCTGAAATAAATAAATTAACTTCATTTTATTACCATATATTTTTTTAATGTTTTTATGAGAAGATGGAGCAAATGTATCTTGTATGTCGACAATCATTTTCTTTCTTCTAAATATATATTTCATGTATACATATGTTATCATAAAAATATAATTACCAATTAATTTTATGTTGGTGTGAAGTGACATTAATTATTATAAACTGTCGTGTGTCGCATTTCTGGTACTAAGAAAATTGTTTTGGCCAAAATCTGGTTCAGCCCGAAACATTATGAGAATTTCTCTTACAAAGGCTTATTTAATGGTGGGGATGGAGGCTGAGATGATCGGGAGAAGCTTGCTGAGGGAGGTAACGATGGGGATGAACCTGAAATCACAAAGAACTGCCGTTAGAGGCGGCGACGACACTTCGACGGTCAGGAGGTAGAAGGCAGTGATGGGTTTCAGAGGAAACCCTAGAACAAGAGAGATGAGTGAATTTTTGGAAATAAGTGAGCTTTTGGTGATAGTGTCAACTTACCTCCCTTGTGTGACCAACCTGACTTTTTATAGTGGAGTGTCGACGTCTTTGTGTCTCTTTGGGACATATGGCGAGCCACAATTGGAGATATCCCTCATCATATGTGGTTTTTAAGTAATTTGACTCATTTGGTGGAGCTTGCTAGGCTTGCTTAAGCTGAACAGCTGTCAATTTTGGGACAGTCTATACCAACAGTGTGTTCTTGACCCTGATTAGTTCATTTTGAATGGGTCAATTAGGTTGAGGAGCACCTGGTTTCACTAAAGAGGTGCAGGTGGCTTGGTCTGTGGTCTTCTTCCTTTGATTCTGACTTAGGCGGCTTAGACGGAGACTGCCTATGAGGGGACCATGTTGTAATGGCTTGGTCTGGCGATACTGATGTAGTTGTCGTTGTTCCATGATCTCGTGTCGACACATAACGCTATGGGTACAATTTTAGGGGCACTTCCTTTTATTTCTAGGTGACTTGGATGGCTGATATTAGTTATTCGAGATTCTCTCATTTCATCCTCCCCTGGTTAGCTTCCCCTTTAGACTTTCTCACAGTCATCCTCTCCTCATCAGCTTCCCCTTCTTTTTTTGCCATAGTCTCAAGTCACTCCCCATATGCCATGCCCTTAATACCACTAGTCTATATTTTACCATTAAAAAAAATTTATGTACTTGTGTACACCACATTACAAGATGAGTACCAAGATTAAAATATATACTGGCAGCAGAATCAATAGTTCTAGGCCGTGGAGTATAGAATCAAACTGGGGTGTCTGTATTCAATAGCAAAGATGGAAATCCAATTTCTTAAAAGACATTATTGACTTACTGCCACGACCAGGTTGATGATTCTTTAATACTTGTAGAGACTCGATGGAAAATTAAGAAGCATACAGTTCTTAAGTGTCACTAGTCCAAGATGGTAAGTTATTAGTTCTTATCACTTATAAATAGTAAAGAGTGCTGCTAAATATAGAGAAGGTTGAGAGAAAGATTCTCTCCTACTATCTCTTAGTCTTTTATAATTTGAAATTTTTTTAAAAATAATAAACACACATCTTTCTCACAACCTTCTTAACATTTAGCATTTTCTAATGGTAAACATTGATTATTTTTAAGTTTTATATGTATGTGTGTCTATATATATATATATATATATATAGATGTGTTTACCATTAGAAGAGAGCATTTTATTGCTCTATAATACTATAACAATTGGGACAAAAGATTTCTGAGATAACAAGATTTTGGACTTTTATTATTCAGTATGCTCTATAGAACCTTAAGTCATGAATGAGTTAAGATTACAATGCATTATATATATATATATATATATGTTTCAATCAGGGATCCTTGATCATATTAAAGTCATGCATGAGCTAAAAAATTAAAAAAAAAATACAGACTGCAATGCAATGTATTTTGTCTTGAAGTGTATTGAATTATGTGTTTCTTTATCTTTTAACTCATTCATGACTTTAATATGATCAGAGATTTCTGATTAAAAATCCACTATATATATATATATATATACTTATTTATTTATTTATTGGAAGCTCTTTTATTTTTTGTTTTCGAACATGATGAGAATGGTTATATATTGGTCTTGGAACATGTTTTTAAGAGAAAACACTCGAGCAAATACATTTGTCATACTCGTATGTTCTTTCATTTCCTCTCTATATGATGACACTTGCGTCATTGCCTTGTATCCTAACATTATAGATATCTTAATTAATTAAGCACACGTATTATACGAATGATGCATCATATTAATTAATTAACCATGCATGGAGCTAGCATACTGTTTATGCACGACCTTTCTTATCTTTTACTTTTCCTTTAATTTGTTGTAGCAAAATGATATTTAGATTACTAAGGTTGTGTTTGGATTGATGTTGAGAACAAATACAGCTGCTGTAGCTTGAAAGTTAGATTAATTTAATTTTACATTTGTATAATGAAAAATTAACTATATCTTTATTAATTTTATCAAAATTATTATTAAAAAATTATATTTACTATATATTATTAATTTTTATTGAATTATTATAGTATTTTTTATAGCAACTATAACTTAAAAATTACGTTATCTCACAACTATACTGGGTTAAGATTTTTCACTGTGTAGAAATAACTAAGATAGCAAAACTACTTAATTTCGAATTTCGAATTTCCACGTCAGCGGGCTTCGCGTGCGCCCATTCGCATCATGCGCACACCCAGCGTATTTTAGCAACTTCCCTTGTAACGATAATTTCTGTAATATCCACCGCCGTTTTTGATTCACGCACACTTTGATTTCCATGGAAGCTCGTCGGCGTTTCTTTACACTCTCGAGCTTCGATCCTCTGCTTCTCGTCTCCCTCTCACTGGTACGCCTTGACGTAGATTTTCAAACAATTACTCACACTCTGCTGTTTAATCACAGATCAACGATTCGCTGAATCAGCTCTTGTAATCACACTGTTGGTTTATTGAACTTTTGCTTAATTACTCTTCTATTTTTCCCCCAAATTCAATAATTTTTCACATTTACAGGCTGTAGTTCATATTACAACCGTTATTGCAGAGGTACCGGATGTCAGAAGACTGTAAGATCACTCATAAACCATTTTTAATCTGGAATTTGAATTCCGATTTTACCCTTTTGATTGTGATTATTATCCTTACTGCTTCAAAATTTCGTGTTTTTTCAGCCAAAGAGAGCTTAAAGCATATCGGCCCTTGTATGATCAGGTTTAAAATCTGGCTTATTTGTTATTATTGATGCTATCGTCCAAAGCACTTTGGAAAGAGCCCTTCCTACATAAGAAATTACATGGAAGAGCTTTTGGAGAAGCATAGTTTGGATTTCCTTGTGGTTTCTCTTTTATTTCTTTTGCTGAACAAATGACTGAGTTTTGCAACTGATGATTATATTTTAATTATCTTTTTTTTTCTCTCTTTTGGTGAGAAGGGTGATGGTGCCGCGAGGTTCAACAATGATCCAGATGTAAAGGTAGTCAGCAAAATTGGTTTTGCTTCATGACTGAAGGCCGATGGTTGTTGTTACTTATATTTCTCTGTTTATGTGTAGGATATTGACATAATTGCTATTATATTTCTCTGTTTATTGTGTAGGATATTGACATAATTGCTACGTACAGTGATGTTTCTGGTGCTGTTCGAATTAATAGAGTGAAAATGAGTCACCTTTCTGCTTCATGGGTCTTGGAAAACCCTGCTGATAGAGATAAAGGCTTGCCAAATAGTTCCCGGGTACTTAAAAGTTGATTTTAGCATCAAATTTCTGAGTACAACAGTTCACTGAAAATTGAAAAACTTTTGAAGTATTAATTTGAAATAGTCTCCGCAATTACGGAAGCCATAGATATATGAGAAATACAATGTCCCCTTCAAACTTGATTTCATTAATATTCTCAACTCGTGGTTGACATGGCCACTTGAGTTATTTTATTATTACTGAAACAAACATGTAAATTGCTTTATTCTATCCACTTTTAGACGCTGGGAGATTCATTTCAATCTGGTATGAATTTAGAAGAAAATGTTGACTATCCTATGGGTGATCATCGATTTGAAGAAGTTGGATTTTTCAATCGTCAAAAGCCCCCACTGAGTCCAGTGAAGCTTAAGCGCCAGGTGAAAAGTCAAATGCATCTACCTGTTACTATATACATTATGTGGATTTGATGGATATCTAACATTCCTTGCCTCTTCAGACGTTGCGGCAGAAAAGGAGGGAACTCCGAACAGCGGAGCTTATCCAACAAGATAATGAAAATGACAACATAATGCAAGAAACAGCATTTGAACAGTCAAAACGTCTTGAACCCAGAGGCACAGGGAAGTATAGCATATGGAGGAGAGATTTCGAAAGTCCAAATACAGACTCTACTTTGAAGCTTATGCGGGACCAGATAATTATGGCCAAAGCATATGCACATGTTGCCAAGTCGAAGAATGAAAGTAGTCTTTATAATTCCCTTATGAAACACTGCAAAGAAAGTCTGCGTGCTATCGGAGATGCAAATTCTGATGCTGAGCTTCCCTCAAGGTATTGCTACTTTGTATTCACTGTTTTGTTGTCTCACATGTTGTCTTTCGTGGCTTTAATGCAGCTTATTTTTACTGGTTCCAGTGCACTTAATCAAGCACAAGCAATGGGTCATGTTCTTTCTGTAGCAAAGGACCAATTATATGATTGCCCTACAGTGCAAAGAAAATTTCGAGCCATGATTCAGTCAACTGAAGGTACTGTAACTGCACTGAAGAGAAAGAGCTCATTCTTGATTCAGCTAGCTGCAAAAATTGTCCCAAGACCTTTGCATTGCTTACCATTGCAGCTAGCAGCAGATTATTACCTGCAGGGTCATCACAAAAAGGAGGAGCAGATTAATGTGAATTTTGAAGATCCAGCTCTCTACCACTATGCCATCTTTTCTGACAATGTACTTGCAACATCTGTGGTTGTTAATTCTACTGTGGCACATGCCAAGGAACCAGAGAAACATGTTTTCCATTTAGTGACAGATAAATTAAACTTCGTAGCAATGAAGATGTGGTTTCTTGTCAATGCTCCTCCAAAAGCTACAATTCAAGTTGAAAACATTGATAGTTTCAAGTGGTTGAATTCTTCTTACTGTTCTGTTCTTCGTCAACTTGAATCTGCCAGACTTAAAGAGTATTATTTTAAGGCAAACCACCCTTCCTCGCTCTCTGCTGGGTCTGACAATCTCAAATATAGGAATCCGAAATATTTGTCAATGCTCAATCATCTAAGATTTTACCTTCCTGAAGTTTACCCGAAGCTAGAAAAGATATTGTTTTTGGATGATGATATAGTGGTTCAGAAGGATTTGACCCCTCTTTGGTCTGTTGATCTGCACGGCATGGTAAACGGTGCTGTGGAGACCTGCAAGGAGAGCTTCCACAGGTTTGACAAGTATCTGAACTTCTCTAATCCATTAATTTCCGAGAATTTCAATCCAAATGCTTGTGGTTGGGCATTCGGCATGAATATGTTTGACTTAAAAGAGTGGAGGAAGCGAAAAATCACTGGAATATATCATTATTGGCAAGATTCGGTATAGCTTCTTCGTATCTTTTCTCCATGAATCCCTTCTGAGTTATGTATTCATTTCTTGAATGCTGTGTAGTCTCCTTTGAGTGCTAACATAAAATTGTTTTGCAGAATGAGGACAGAACTCTTTGGAAACTTGGCACGTTGCCGCCGGGATTGATTACCTTTTACAATCTCACCTATCCTCTAGATCGGAGCTGGCATGTCCTGGGACTTGGCTACGATCCAGCTCTTAACCTAACTGAGATAGACAATGGGGCTGTCATCCATTACAATGGAAACAACAAACCATGGTTGGATTTGGCAGTCTCTAAGTACAAGCCATACTGGTCTAAATATGTAATGTATAATAATTACTATCTTAAAAATTGCAACTTTAGGGAGTAACAATTCTTTCTGTTTTCTCTATCACACACGCAAAACACAATATCTCGTCATAGGAAAAAGCCAAAAAATGATGAAAATGAAAATCTCAAGTGTCTTGTAGCACTCATAGAAACTCTTTAACGTTTTATTTTGTGAAATTAATATTTCATTCTTTATTTCTCCTTCAATTAGCATGGCAAATACAAATCCACTTCGTTGGCTATGTTTGGATTGAGGCATTTTGCCTTTTTAATTCACAGCTGCAGTGATTAGTATTATTATTATTTTTTTAAAAAAAGACAAGTAAAAAAGGCAAAAAGGAGGCCTTGGTTATATAAATGCAATTTCCCACTTTTGCTTCACTGGCAATGCGGTTTTCAAACAGTCTCTGGAGCTCAAGGCTCCATACTTGGAACTTGAGAATCAAAGAGTTATCAAAAAATGGAAAATGGCAAGAACTATTTTCCCATTACCATGAAATGAAGAAAGCTGTAGTTGATCTACATGACCCTTCCATGTATCCTCTTGTTGTCAAGGCATGTTCAAACCTCTCGTATATCCAAGGAAGATTAGTTCATGCATGTTTGGTCAAGCAAGGATATGAATCATTTACTTCAATTGGAAATGCCCTTATGGACTTTTACATGAAATGGAGGTTTCCAGATTCTGCAGTGGCAGTGTTTGATGATTGCATTAGTAGAGATTCAGTTTCTTGGAATATAATGATACAAGGGCACCTTGATCATGGTCCTTTAGGGGAAGGGCTTTGGTGGTTTTATAAAGCTAGGGTTGCTGGTTTTGAACCCAACAATTCTGTCTTAGTGCTTGTCATTCAGGCGTGTCGCAGTCTTGGAGCTTACTACGAAGGATTACAAGTTCATGGCTATATAATTCGAAGTGGGTTTTGGGCTATTCATTCAGTTCAAAATTCTTTGCTGAGTATATATGTATATGCTGACATGGAATGTGCACGAAATTTGTTTGATGAAATGTGTGAAAGAGATGTTATTTCTTGGAGTGTGATGATTGGGGGTTATGTGCAGAGTGAGGAAGCATTTTCTGGCTTGCGGTTCTTTCAAGAGATGGTTTCCGGTTTCAAGAATGAACCAGATGGACAAAGCTTGGTTAGTGTTCTTAAAGCCTGCACCAATTTAAGGGACTTGATTATGGGAAGAATGGTTCATGGATTAGTGATTTCTAGAGGTTTAGGTTGTGATTTATTTGTTGGGAACTCTTTGATTGATATGTATTCGAAGTGTAAAGATACCGATTCTGCTTTCAAAGTTTTCAGTGAGATGCCCCAAAAGAACAGGGTCTCATGGAATTCTGCCTTCTCCGGATTGGTTGTGAATGAAAAGTATTCAGAAGCTCTATCACTGTTTTATTCAATGGGAAAGGGGTTGAATGAGGCAGATGAGATCACTCTTGTAAATATTCTCCGGATATGCAAGTATTTTGTACGTCCAATGGAGTGCAAGTCAGTGCACTGTGTAATACTCCGGCAGGCATTTGAATCAAATGAATTAGTATTAAATTCTTTACTTGATGCTTATTCAAAATGCCATCTCGTTGAACTTGCTTGGAAACTTTTTAATGACGTGAAGAAACTTGATGTGGTATTATGGAGCACAATGATTGCTGGGTTCACACTTTGTGGTAGGCCTGATGAAGCAATTGCTGTTTTCCAAGCGATGAACCAGGCACAGGAGAAGCCCAATGCAGTTACCATTATAAATCTACTCGAGGCTTGTTCTGTTGCAACTGAACTGAGTAGATCAAAGTGGGCACATGGAATTGCAATTCGCAGAGGCTTGGCAGCAGAAGTAGCTGTTGGAACTGCAGTTGTTGATATGTACTCGAAATGTGGTGCCATTGAAGCCTCAAGAAAGGCCTTTGATCAAATTTCCAGGAAAAATATCGTGTCATGGAGCGCCATGGTAGCAGCATATGGCATGAACGGTCTTGCACATGAGGCATTAGCTTTGGTTGCTGAAATGAAACTGCACGGTCTTCAGCCCAATGCAATAACAACTCTCTCAGTATTATCTGCTTGTGGCCATGGTGGGTTAGTTGAAGAGGGACTTTCCTTTTTCAACTCAATGGTTCAAGATCAGGGGGTTGAGCCTGCATTGGAACATTACTCATGCATGGTTGACATGTTAGCTCGGGCTGGAGAGCTCGATACTGCTATAGATTTGATTAACCAAATGCCTGATAATTTGAAGGCAACTGCAAGTGCTTGGGGGGCTCTCTTAAGTGCTTGCAGGAGCTATGGAAACAAAGAGCTTGGAGCAGGAGCCGCGTCGCGTATTCTTGAATTGGAACCTCAGAACTCAGCTGGCTATTTGCTTGCATCAAGCATGTATGCAGCAGGTGGCTTGTGGGTTGAATCTTCAGGAACGAGACGGTTAGCCAAGGAAAGAGGGGTAAAGGTTGTTGCTGGTAATAGCCTGGTGCATGTTGATAACAAGGCTTGTAAGTTCGTAGCTGGTGAGAAGTCGCAGTCCCACCTACATGGTAGTGAGATTAACATTATTGTTAAGCAGATACACAATTGTATGAAATTTGATGAGAGGAATGAATTTTTGGGTATCTTTGAATGACTTAGAAATTGTTACATATTGGTCATGCAAGTTGCAAATATTTCCCGTCAGTTTACCACATGGCGCACTTCACATTGCGTACAACATCATTTAGATATCAGGTTGTGTCCGGTGGAAATGGCAAAATGCGGGCTTGGGCTTGGGCTTGGGTGGGCTTGGGATTTTACTTATTTTAAATTTTTTTAAAAAATTATTGTAAATTTAAAATGAGTTAATAATAATTAAGTTGTTATAATTAATATTGAATTAAAGAAAATAAATATTTTAAAATAAAATAATAAATAAAAAAATAAAGCAAATAAAATTTTAGAGATTTAAATTTTTAGTACTAAATTATCTAATTCAAGTACCAACTTAAAAGAGAGTTTAATATTGTAATTTTAAGTTTTTTTTAATTGTTATTGATATATGAATTAGGGGTTTAAACTTTTTTTTAATTTTAATTTATTATTCTAATTTATAAATTTTTTTTTTTAAAATAGAGGGCTTGATCCTGGCCCGATCTTTTTTCCTTAAGGCCATATTCAAGTCCTCACATGGGAGGCCTAGGCCAAAGCCCGTGGGAATGGGCAGGGCCGGCCTAGGGTTTTTTGCCATCCCTAGTGTCTGAATTTTGTAATGTAAAGATTATTAATTGAAAAGAAAATGACTTCTATACCGAAACACCAATATGAATATGACGATATTGAATATTCATAATACATATGAACTTTATGATAGACTAATCACAATCACTTTATTTTGAAAAATGAACATATGGATTCTTGAACAAATTCACTGATAAAGAGGTTTGAATGTAGGAATATCCATTTTTTACACCATACAATCAAATTATCAATTTCTTAAAGGATAAGAGATTATCTATTAAAGTAACGGTAGATATTTCATACTTTTTTATCTCAAATTTCAACTCAAATTTCAACCAAATTTCATTTTTTACACCATACTTTTTTATTGAATATTCATAATACTTTTTTATTGAGTTGTTAGTAATTTTTATAAGATTGAAATAAATACATTATATTATTTTACCAATTAATTCAAAAATACTATACCATTTAAGATATTTTAAAAAAAAAAATAATTTGAGATGTATAGTTTCTGTACTTTCAGCTTCAGGTAATTGATGAAAAGTTAGGTTACGTGTCGTTTCCTCATAACGACTCGTTATCATTCTAATGACTTATAGTCATTCTTTATGTTGCGTGTCGTTTCCTCATAACTCGTAATTCATTAACCGCTCGACGGAAAGTCAAAAAGAAGTGAATCAAAGTGACTCACTGAGTTGACTCAGTAGAGTCACTTACCGCCAAGCTTCACTTTGGTCAATTTCTCTGCAACGAAGCAAACCCACCAACAAGACTTAAAAACTGAACTTTATTTTTTTACCCCTAGCAAACAAAAAATGGCTTCCTTTCTTGGTTTCTTCACTTATATTACTATTTTTCAGGCAAGAACAAGTTTTCATTTTTGAGTCACTTACAGTGTTGATTACATAACATGTTCATTTGGTTGGTTATATGTAACGTGTTAAAAGGGGTTACTTTTATACTTATTGAATACTGATTCTGTATGAATGTGACGGCTGAATTGTTTGTTTTGTCAAGCAAATAATCAATTTTGACGCTCGTGTGTAATGTTTTATAGGGTGAATTGAGGTGAATTATGCATCTGGTCAATTTCCCAGTTCCATTGAATATTATTGTGTTATTGACTGGGTTTTTTTTTCCGTCTTAGGTTATTCTTCTTGCATGTTTAGTGACTGCAGATAAGACTGATACTCTTTTAATCAAGGATGTCACTTCTAGGTAAGGCCGCTTTACTTTCAAACTTAAGTTGTGTAACTCTGTTTGTTCCGATTAATGTGTAGCCATAGCCATCGTTGGTTTGGGTTTCTTATTAATGATATCTTGTTGCGTGAACTGCAATGGTTGGCCTTAGCAAATGATAACTTGTGAATTTGTGTATGAAGTTTGAGGTTCCCTCTTTTCTCTCATTTGTGGGATTGCTTCATTCTTTCTGGTCAGTGAAAGACATTCTAAAGAATATTGTGCAATGTACGACATATGCGGAGAAAGGAGTGATGGAAAAGTTCTAAATTGCCCTTATGGTTCCCCTTCCGTGAAGGTATATGTCCTCTTGCTAGATACCTGCTGCATTATGATAGGTCTTACAACCTGTGGTGTATGTTTTTGCAGCCTGATGAGCTGTTTTCTGCCAAAATCGAAAGCTTGTGTCCGTCAATAAGTGGGAATGTTTGTTGTACAGAGACTCAGTTTGAAACACTGAGGGCACAGGTTCAACAGGTTAGAATGCTTTATGTTGTTCTAATCCTTGTGTGTTTGTGCTATGCCGAATGGCTTCGATTAGGCTCATGTTTAGGTCAGAACATAGTACATGTTTCTGGTTTTGTATCATTGTTCGTCTGATTTATTTATAGGGATGTGTTTATGAGGCCATAATGTATGCAATCTATTGCAGGCTATACCTTTCCTTGTGGGTTGTCCAGCATGCTTGAGGAACTTTTTGAACTTATTTTGTGAGCTCTCATGCTCTCCTAATCAAAGCCAATTCATTAATGTGACTTCTGTCTCCGAGGTGAGGCCATAATGCCTTTCAGAGCTTGTTTTGTAATAACACTAAGTACCCTTTAAGTTTAATGACTTCTCAAAAGGCTTACAAGCTTATATTTTCTACTTAGGTATGCTTACAGGAGTTTTATCCATATTGCCAGCTTCTTTATAATGTGAGTCCAGTTATATTTGGCATTTCAATGTAACATTGTTGTCAGTATTGTTCTTTTAGGTTAATGGCAATTTGACTGTGGATGGCATTGACTATTATATAACCGGTACTTTTGGAGAAGAGCTTTATAACTCCTGTAAGGATGTAAAGTTTGGGACTATGAACACTCGGGCCATAGATTTCATTGGTGCTGGTGCTAAAAGTTTTAAAGGTGATTTACTGTGTCAATATCCTCTGCACAAAATCGCTCAATATGCGACATCTTTGATGTTAAAGTGGTTGTTTTTCGTATTTTCCATTTTTTCTGGCAAATTGTCATGGTCTTCCCTGTTTGTACTGAGAAATTGTTTGGTTTCTCCAAGTTTTAATCTTTTTGTTTTACTATTTTTTTGCTAGAATGGTTTGCTTTTATTGGTCAGAAAGCACCTCCTGGATTTCCCGGTTCCCCATATGCCATAAACTTTAAGTTAAGCATTCCTGAGTCATCGGGATTGGAGCTTATGAATGTATCCACGTACTCATGCGGCGACACCTCCCTAGGCTGCTCCTGTGGTGACTGTCCTTCGTCACCTATGTGCTCTAGTTCTGAACCTCCTTCTCCCCCAAGGAAAGAAGCCTGCACAATTAGAATTGGGTCTCTTGAGGTTGGAAATGATGCAGATATAAAATAAATTTTCTTTTAGCTTTTCTTTCTTGATGGTTTACTGGTTGGCTTTGATTTCACAGTAAGATGCATGTCATTTACTTGGTGGTATTGTCTGATGTTTGTAGGTCAAATGTGTTGAACTTTCGTTAGTGATTGCATATGTTCTTTTGGTTTTTACATTTTTTGGATGGGCTCTGTTTAAACGGACAAGAGAAAGGAGGATACCGCCATCTAGTGTTGAGCCGTTGATAAAGTCCACGAGTGAAAGTGGACCTGATTCTGGTAACATGAAAGAGGTAAAAGTATATTTATGTTACTAGTTTACTATCTTATACCCTTTCCCACTTCTGATAAGATTGGCTTGACTTTCTAGAGTATGTTGTATTTTCAGTGTTAAGTAGAATAAGTAATTGTATTTTCAGTGTTAAGTAGATTAAGTACTTGTTGGAGCTTCTCCGGTATTCCTTTCTTTGTTCTGACAGTCATGGTACAAATAGCTGTTTGTTACAGTGAGTATTGTATAGTTATACAGACATTTGACCTTTTCTGAAAGCTGGTTAAACTTGAGCTAATCTCGTGTAAAATGCTTTTCTTCTTCTTCATTTTTTAACTCATTGTCTTCAATTTTGTCCCTAGTGTTAATCTGTGCTTCTTACATTCCATCAAACGTGCTTTTTAAGGCTTAGCTGAGTAGTATGTCTTGTGCCATGAATAGGTAAAAGCGAGGGATCTTCTACTGACGAAGGGGGACGGGCTTTCTGTTGTTCAAGGATACATGTTGAGCTTTTACAGGTCTATCACAAGACTGTTACTTGTGTTGTGTATTGTATATGCTGAATAAATTTTGATGTTTTTATACAGGAGTTATGGAAGATGGGTTGCTATAAATCCCGCTCTTGTGCTCTGTATGTCGTTAGCAATTGTTTTTGTGCTTTGTTTAGGTCTAATTCGTTTCAAGGTGGAGACGCGGCCTGAGAAGGTATGATGTTGGCATCTTTGTAACCTTTTGGGTTATGTGCAAGAGATTTGTCTCGTAAATCACCAACTATTTGCTAATTGCTACAATCAGTTGATATAAGCACATGAGCTTTATAGGGTGCACCGATTATAATTGTGTTCCTTCGGTACTCGTCATTCATTGTGCATTGCTGGTAGTGTTTTCCTTTCCTCTTTATCTTTCTGACATATGTATCTATATAGTTGTGGGTAGGTCCGAGGAGTAGGGCAGCAGGAGAGAAACAATTTTTTGACAGCCACCTTGCTCCCTTCTACAGAATTGAACAGGTTGTTTCATTGTTTCTCTTATTTATCTTTATCTAGAGATTTGTCATGATGCAACTGTTGCCTGATGAATATTTCCATAATTCAGCTTATATTAGCAACTGTACCTGATCCAAAGAATGGCAAGCAACCCAGTATTATCACAGAGGATAACTTCCAGTTGCTGTTTGAAATACAAAAGAAGGTACTCATGCTCGGTGCTACTTTTCAGAAAGCCTTCTGATATTTGAGCATTAAGTTAAATTATCTTTAACATGAAAGGGTCTGTCAATATGATTGAGCCCTCCTGTACTTGTTTTATTTATTTATATTTACGCCTTAATTTTGACAGGTTGATGGAATATGTGCTAATGATTCTGGCGCATTGGTATCCTTAACTGACATTTGCTTGAAGCCTCTTGGCGAGGATTGTGCCAGTCAGAGTGTTCTGCAGGTCTTTTAATATTTTCATGCATTTCCATGGTTTTGATCCTGAGGTGTCTGCCAATATATGTTGTATCATGTGTCTAGACTCTACTAGAATGGACAGCTGATTTTTTCCACAGGGGGGCCGGGGGGGGGGGGGGTCCCACCTGGAGAGGCTGAGGTTCCATGCTTATCATTTTTCAGTGGGAAATATTTTTCTTTAATCTTAAATTATGTTCTTAATTTCACCATTATGAAGAAATAAACAAAAACATAATATATACTTTAAGTATTAACATCTTAGTTTTCGTATCTTTTGCCTTTCTCATAGTATTTCAAAATGGATCCTGAAAATTACGATTCCTATGGAGGCACTGGACATGCTGAGTATTGTTTTCAGGTATAAAGCTAGTTGCTGTTACATGACGGTCACTGAGGTTTATATAGGGCTATTACTTGCATTTGACTTATAAATTCCCTGTGTGTTCCAATTTCAGCATTATGCCTCTTCAGACACATGTTTGAGTGCATTTAAGGCTCCTCTTGATCCAAGCACTGTCTTAGGAGGATTTTCAGGGAACAATTATTCTGAGGTAATACTTTCATCCCATTCCTTGAAAGCTGATTATATTGTAACCATTGACGTGTTTCAATTTCAGGCTTCTGCATTTATTATCACCTATCCTGTTAATAATGCAATTGATGAAACAAGCAAAGAGAACAGAAAGGCTGTAGCTTGGGAAAAGGCTTTCATTCAGTTGGCAAAGGTCTGGCTAAGTTGTTTGTTTAGTGGTATTTGAATTTTATGTTCGGATTTCTTAATTTCATCTATCACTGAAAAAAAGTATCTGCACATCCATCGCCTTGCTGAGGGATCAAAATGTAACATTATATTATTGAACTCCCTCGCTATGATATCCAATTGTTTGGCATAGAGTTATTCCTCTGGATCAGAAAAAATAATGACAATAATTTAAATGGTCAAGAATTTCTAGAAGAAAATTCTTGAGAACTCAACAATAGAAACCAGCCCTGAGAGCAAGTGCCTTAGGTTTCCTGTCTTTGACATGATAGGTGAGTTTTCAACTCCTTCAAAAGCTGAACAATTTCTTTGAGTGGAATAAGGCGATGTTTGCTTAGTATATTCCTTTTGTTGTTCAAATGCAAACTAGCACATGGATGAGGAGGCACATGCTTGGCTAAGTTTTGAGTAGACCAAAGGCTTTCTGATTGTGTGGTAGTTGGTTGCCAATGACATAAAAGATCTTCCACACCCGAGAATATAGTTGGTCTTTTCTGTAAGTTTTTATTAATTCTAAGGGTGTTTTCTTATGATGATGGTTCAGCAAGTTTATCCGGAATATCAGATTGCCCTCTTTTATAGGTTACAGACACCTGTATAGTGGGATAATTGTCTCTTTCATACAACTCTGGAGATTCTTTTTAATTAAAAGAGACCATTTTGAAGGAGCTAATATGGCTAGGTTAGAGTGTGCTGCCTTTGTTTGATTTGTTGGCTGTAATTTGTATTTCATATATATTACACAATTTTAGATGGTGGGATGTAAATTAAATTTCCAGAGAAATAAATTTGACAGGAGGAGTTGCTACCAATGGTTCAGTCTAGCAATCTTACTCTTTCATTTTCATCAGAAAGTTCGATTGAGGAAGAACTGAAAAGAGAAAGTACTGCAGATGTTGTCACCATAGTAGTAAGTCTTTGAGAATAGTTCTCTTCACATTGGACAACTTCCTTTTGAGAACAATCAGTATCATGTGGTCTTATTAATGATTTAATTGGTTTTTTTTTTTCAATTCTTTTCTCCATTTTGGCCATCGGCATATCAGGCAAGCTATCTTGTAATGTTTGCGTACATCTCTGTGGCACTAGGAGACACACCTCGTTTATCTTCTTTCTATATCTCATCCAAGGTATGATTTTATTTTTGCTTTAAGTTGTCCTGTACCATTTATTTAATTTTTTTAAATGGATTTTCTGTGTGATTGTTTGTAATATATACTGAGGTTTTGCTTGGGTAATTATTTTATGTGATAAATACTACTGTGTGAGTATGCATGGCTAAAATACATTGTGGAGATAATTATTGTGCTTTTAGTATCGTTGTTATTTTTCATGTTAGTTCTACTATTGTTGCTACTGTTGAGTTTCACTAAGGTCCTCGTGCTTGAGTTGATTCTCAAATGAAGTTGTATTATGTAACTTCATGCTGAGCAGAGGTATATCTTCTGCTAATTGAAAACTCGATATCTATGCAACAAAAACAGCTGTGTTATTAATCCATCTGACTTATGATTTTGGTCTCCAGGTGTTGTTGGGCCTTTCAGGAGTTATACTTGTTATGCTTTCTGTACTTGGATCTGTTGGATTTTTCAGTGCCATTGGAGTTAAATCTACATTGATCATAATGGAAGTTATTCCTTTCCTTGTCCTAGCTGTAAGTTTGTTCTTTAATTTTCTTTGAATGCCATTGTTTTCTTAATAATGTTCATTAGTGGAGTTGGTGTCCTACATTCATCTTGGGCTCTACCGATATAGGATTAAATTAACTCCGTAAAATTTTCTTGGCTTTTCCTCATTCTACATTTAACATGCCTGAGAAGTTCTGTATAAGTGTGTTTTGTGTCAAGGAAACACTCATGTTGTATTCCATATTATGTATTCATTTAGGCAGAGTGGCTATTTGTGAAATACTGATTTTGGAATTTTTTTTATTGTTTTTATATTTAATTTTTTTTTTTAACTGTGGTTCCAATAACATTTAATCAGGTTGGAGTGGATAACATGTGTATATTGGTTAATGCTGTAAAACGACAACCGATGGAGTTAGTTACAGAGACACGAATAAGCAATGCACTGATTGAAGTTGGTCCGTCTATAACTCTAGCTAGTTTATCCGAGTTTCTGGCATTTGCGGTTGGAAGCTTCATTCCCATGCCAGCATGCCGTGTCTTCTCTATGTTTGCAGGTTAAAAAATTCTTTATATATTAAAGGCTGATTTTTAAACTCTTATATCTTAGAACTTGACCTTTAGGTTTACTGAGTTTTCCTTTTTTTTCCTTTTTCCCTCCCCCCGTAGCCTTGGCTGTTTTACTCGACTTCCTTCTGCAAGTTACTGCCTTTGTTGCACTGATAGTTTTTGACTGCTTGAGAGCTGAGGATAACAGGATTGACTGTTTTCCATGCATAAAGATTCCTTCATCTGGTGGAGAATCTGATGAAGGTATTTTTTTTTAAAGCAATCTTTAAATTGTTTTCATTGTATTTTTGGTAGTGTCTAAAAGTTTTAAGCAGCATAGTGTTAGATCTCCTGTTTTCTTATTCACTAGCAGCTCTTATCAAGTCATTTTGGTGAAGTGTAGGCATCAATCAGAGATCCTCTGGATTGCTGGCTCGATATATGAAGGTAAAACTTTCACTATCTCTGAAAGCTTACTTTTGAAATCTATGGAATAAGTCATCTGGGTAAATGCGGAGTTGCAGACAATTTTTTGCTTAATCTGTATGGAAGGTATTATTGTTGATAATCGGGTAAAGTATGTTTATTGAGATATGTTGAGCCTTGGGGAAAATGTGAACAGCTATGGTCTCTTGCTTTTATTTTAAAGATATCATTTCATGCAGGAAGTTCATGCACCCATTCTTGGACTTTGGGGAGTGAAAATGGTAGTTGTTTCTGTATTTCTTGCCTTCACTGTGGCAAGCATTGTAAGTCATGACTTTTAACATTATTACTGTTCTCTTATTATTTTATATCCTTGAAGTAAATTTTTTATCCATGTAAATTCTTGAGTTTCTTTATTATATTACCTTGTTTCTTATCCTTAAAGGCTCTATCTACAAGGATTGAAGCTGGTTTGGAGCAACAGATTGTTCTTCCTCGGGACTCTTATCTTCAAGTTTGAACTCTCAGTTGATTTTTTCTTTCTTTTGTTAGTTGATTAGGTTTGATTTCCCTTTATTGGACCTTATTGACCATCAAATTTTTTTTATGCATCAGGGGTATTTTGATAATACCACAGAGTATCTAAGAGTTGGTCCTCCATTATATTTTGTTGTTAAGGATTACAACTACAGGTATCAGCCTGGTTGCATTTTCATGCTCTTTTTTTTATAACTGAAATGGAGTTTAACACTATATTTTAATTAAGCATCATCTGACTGTTTTGTTTGGGTGTTGAACGGCTTTCATACTCAGCTCGGAATCAAGACATACAAACCAGTTATGCTCCATCAGCCAGTGTGACTCAAACTCTCTTTTGAATGAGGTAATACAATGTTTGAGTCATTTTCAGTTTACTGTGATATGCGCAACACTGTGTCAACTTTTACTCTTGATACATTTGACATATCCATATCAAGGATTGCCAACTCTTTAGGTACTCCAATAAGTATGTAATCGGATTTAATTTCTAAATGTTGCATTATTTAATAATTTAATATTACTTGAAAATTAACATCTTCTTGGTGCTCATAACAATTTCCCCAATGTGATGAATCCTTAATACCAAATACATGTGAAAGTACAGTCATAAGCTAGCGTTAATTTTTCCTCTTTTTTCCCCTCTTCTTATGAGTCATGCTTAATGGTTGATGTTTTTTCTTTTTGTCTCTTGTATTCCTACTCTTGTTTAATTTTTCCTCATTATTTTTTGTTTTTAACAGATATCGAGGGCATCTTCTATTCCTGATTTAAGCTACATAGCTAAGCCTGCTGCTTCATGGCTTGATGACTTTCTTGTCTGGACCTCACCAGAGGCTTTTGGCTGCTGTCGGAAGTTTGTGAATGGTACTTATTGTCCTCCTGATGATCAGGTTTGAGCTTCTGCCACATGTGCCATGCTGATGTTTAAGCGAACATTCATTGTCTTAATATTTTTTTCCAGAAGAGCTCATTCTTGGACACACACATGAGCATGTTCTCACATGGAACCATCTTTGCTTCCACTGTGATGCACCTCCACACTCACTGCAACACCTTTTCACATTGTCCACATTATGTTGATGGTCTAGTTATAAATAATTTTATGCATTTTGATTTTCATTGACAGGTAATAACTAGTATGCTGACATTCTAGTATGACTGATTTGATGGAGTTCATTTTTCTCCCATTTCGCCACATTTAGAATTAGATGTTCTTTTAGTAGATGATTGTTTACTGTTAGATTACTGAAGCAATTAAATTTTTCTTTAGCCACCCTGCTGTTCACCCGATGAAGAACCTTGTGGTGTGGATGGAGTCTGCAAAGACTGTACAACGGTAATTCCCCTTCTCTTCTCTCTTTTTTTGTTCATGGCCATATTTTCCTCCTTTCTGTTAACCCAAAGTTCTTCAAAATACTAGCTACTTTTTACTGATCTTTGATAATGGAATTTTCAGTTTTATAGCGAATATAACATATCAACTGAAAAGGGTTGAAAGACTTATATTTTGAGTTTCTCGTAGTGCTTTCGTCACTCAGATTTGGTTAACAATCGACCGTCTACGGAGCAGTTTAGGGAGAAGCTTCCATGGTTCCTAAATGCACTGCCATCTGCTGATTGTGCGAAGGGTGGCCATGGGGCCTACTCCACCAGTGTGGATCTAAATGGTTAGCTGAAGCCTTCTTCTGGCACATATTTTTGTAAACATGAGCCAAAAGCTTCCTAGTGAGATGACAGAATTAGTTACAATGATTTGTTTCTAACTTTTTGGCAGGCTATGAAAGTGGTATTATACAAGCATCAGAGTTTCGCACTTTTCACACACCACTGAACAAACAGGTATGATTATTGACTGATACTAAAATAGTCACTCACAGCATGATATTTAACACTCTTTTAACTGTAATTTCCTCAGGGTGATTATGTTAATTCATTGCGAGCTGCACGGGAGTTCAGCTCAAGAATGTCCGATACCTTAAAGGTTTGAACTCGACCTTCCATTGTAACAAGTATATGTAGTTAGATTGATTTTCATTTCATCCATCCTCTTCATGTTGCTAGAGTGGTGCTGCATCGTTGATTTTCATGCTTTCCCATCAATTCTCTGCAGCATTACTTTCTGATTCTCTGCTGCATTATTTGTCTAATGTAGATCAATATTTTTCCATACTCGGTCTTCTATATCTTCTTTGAGCAATATCTGGATATTTGGAGGATTGCTTTGATCAACATTGCTGTAGCACTTGGTCAGTATTCCAAACACCATAAGGACAATTCCATAATTTTAAAACTAGTTTAGTTTTATATATTTTTTGATAGACATTCGGTTTTATGATCTTTTGGTTCTTCGGACTACTGATCAATGACGGTGATGTGCATAACTTTTGCCTTGTAGTTGAACCTTATCTCCCTTTCTTTTTCTTTTTCATGTCTGTTATAAATCAGTAATCATTGCCATATTTCTATTATTTATTCTATTTTGGTGAGTTTATTGTTTAGAGGTGACTTCTTATTAGCTCCTTTTTGTGGTCATATTGGGATTTGAACTCTCAGCTTCTTATCACATCTGTTTCTAACTGAATATTTATTTGATAATAATAACAGGTGCTATATTTATTGTTTGTCTAATTATCACATCCAGGTTTTGATTCCTCATCTGATCCTTGTTTTTCGTTTTGTGTATTTAAGTCTTTTTTAAATCTTCAATTGACATATGTGATTTTTTTTCTTGTCCTTTGCTATCTGAATGAAGTTTGTGGAGTTCAGCAATCATACTTCTTGTATTGGTGATGATAGTCATTGATCTCTTGGTATGCTTTCACAATATACTCATTGCTTGTTTTATTATTCTTTTTCTTGCTGGAATATCTATATGCTGTTATATTTGTATATTCCTATCATATAATACTCTATATCTATCACATTGATTTTAAATTTACCATTCTCCGCTTTTGCATCCTCTATTAATTTTCACGTGTATGAAACTCACAATCCTGTTGGTTTCTGCAGGGAGTTATGGCAATTCTGGGTATTCAGCTCAATGCAGTTTCTGTTGTAAACCTTATAATGTCAATAGGGATTGCTGTTGAGTTTTGTGTGCATATAGTGCATGCTTTTCTGGTTAGTAACATCAGGCTCTTCTTCGTTTAGATATCAAGGTTTGTTGTCATATGACAATTTTATTCTGCCCTATGCAGGTAAGCCATGGGAATAGGGACCAACGATCACAAAAGGCTCTGAGTACCATGGGAGCTTCCGTCTTCAGGTTGACCTTACACTAGTATTTCCCAGTTCAAGTTTGTTGATACTTGCAGTGTGTTGTAGAATTACAAAATTGGGAAAAATGTGGATGCGTTACCTATCTAAAGTAGAAACTATAGATGGCAACATAACATGAGCTAATCTTTGACTTGGTGGATAATAGTGTTTGTGTGAGTTTCTTGTTTGTCTTACCTGTATCTTTTATTGTGAAGTCAAAACAACTGGAAATCATGATTTTTTATTTTTACCTCAAATCTTAATTTTCAACTCGAACCTTGTCTGTCATTTCATTTGTCTACAAACTTCCTTAACCCTTCGACATTTTAATTTTAAAACATGATTATAATACCTCTGCTTTACCTTTTCAGCATTCATATTAGTTCTTGGTCCATAGCTGTGATAGAAATTGAAATGTATTTTCTCCATGAAAAGATGGACCAACAAATTCTTTTGTTTTGTTGTGCTTGGGTTATTGTTATTTACTTCTATTTTCTGAGTTCTTTCGTTTGGTCCTTTTGATAGTGGAATTACACTCACGAAGCTTGTTGGAGTAATTGTGCTTTGCTTCGCCAGATCAGAAATTTTTGTGGTCTGGACCCATTCTCTCCCATCTTTTGATAACCTCTGTTGGCACACCTATGGATATAAGAAGAATACTCTTCTATGTTTTGCAGGTTTATTACTTCCAAATGTACCTGGCATTGGTTATTATTGGTTTCTTGCATGGGCTTGTGCTTCTACCAGTAAGTAAATTACATTTTCCTGTGTTTTGGCTCTCTGTGGCCAAGACTATATATGCACCCTTCACTCTTCACAACTCCCATTTTAAGGTGATTTGACTTCTTGAAGAGACACGGGACCTCCCAGTCACTGAACTCTGGCATTGCATTATGGAATAAAAATGACTGACTGACAATACGAAATGAAAAATGTCGCCTTCAGATTCAATGTTGCACTCTTACCACATCTCAGCCTTCCCATATAAATTGACAAGATCCCAATTTAATTTTTTTGTTTTGTGTTTTCAGGTGATATTGAGTCTGTTTGGTCCTCCATCGAGGCATATAATCATCGAGAAACAGCAAGCAGATGAGCCATCTACTTCATCAAACTTGAGCTAATTGGTGTGGAAAAAGTACAGCACCCATGTTGGGGAATTGATTTCTTCTCTTGGTTTTCTTACTGTAATGCAAATGAATTTGTTGTCTCCTACATTCTTTTACTCACTGCATGCTTTCTCAATTACTGTTTATTGTATGCACAGAACAACCAAGATACCCAATTCCTTATTGCAAATTCACTGAGAAAGCTTCATGTAGATTTTATTGCCTCTATTCTACAGAGTTTTTCTTATACCTTACAAACTTGAGTGGTATAAGCAACCTTTTTCAACAAGATCATTGTAGTAGACTTGTAACGGTAGGTAGTAATGCTTATGCGACTCTTCTTATCAATCGCTATTACACATCAAATGGTTTAAGATCAGTAGTCATCCTCGTGGACAATCGTAAGTAACCATGATTTGGGTTTCCTGTGTGTATTTGGTTTTAGATCTAGCCCGTTCTGGGATTATAATTATATCCTCCTATGCCATCACAAAGCAAATCTAAAAGATTTCTAAATCAAAGTCACAGAGCCTAATAAATCATTCTCACGGATTATTATCATCATATCATTAAATAATCAAATGCATATATATTGAGCTTGTTGTGCTGTACATATATTGGAAATTCCAAATTGGCAAAATATTTGAGTAGTGACTGAAGTGACGAGGGCTGTGTAGCGCATACTCTTGTCCCGCCACTGCAGTTGAAACGAACATAACGAACATTTAAACTTTGGAAACGAGCACAAAGTGACCATTAGGTTGGCTGACAACATGAATCAAACAACCCAAGTCACAATCACAAAGGCTCTGCTCAAAAACACAAACAATGCAAAACTGGCATGGCAGATCTTCAAGCGAGTCATTCTCAATTCACCCACAACCAATCCGCCTCTTGACTCAGTACCCACCATTGCCCGCATCCTCATTCGCTCAAAAATGCTCGAAGAAATTCACACTCTTCACAGCCTCCTCCTATCTTTAAAACCCCGCGGAAACTCGCATTCTTCTCTTACTTCACTTGTCAAAATCTTGGCCAAGTCGGGTTTGTTAGATGAAGCTTTTTCGCAGTTCAAATCTATTAGAATTCATTTCCACGGACACCCGCCTTGCATCTATTTGTATAATGTCCTCTTTGAATGTTTTGTTAGGAAACAGCACATGGATTGCTTGATGTGGTTGTACAAAGACATGGTTGTCGCTAAAGTTTCTCCGCAGACTTATACTTTTAATCTTTTGATTCGTGCACTATGTGATTCGGGTCATTTGGAGGATGCACGGGAATTGTTCGATAAAATGTCTGACAAGGGTTGCAGACCTAATGAGTTCAGTTTTGCAATCTTGGTTCATGGGTATTGTAGAGCTGGGCTTGCCGATGAAGGATTAGAGCTTATGGAATTGATGAGGAGTTTAGGGTTTTCGCCGAATAGGGTTGTGTATAATACTTTGATTTCGAGTTTTTGTAGGGATGGTAACACTGATGATGCCGAAAAAATGGTTGAGAGGATGAGAGAGGATGGCTTGTTTCCTGACGTTGTAACCTTCAATTCTAGGATATCGGCTCTTTGTAGGACAGGGAAGATTCTTGAAGCTTCTAGGATATTTAGAGATATGCAGATAGATGAAGACTTAGGACTGCCTCGGCCTAATATCATTACATATAATTTGATGCTAGAGGGATTTTGCAAGGAAGGCATGCTGGAGGAAGCCAAGACTCTGATTGAGGCTATTACAAAAAATGGCGGTTTCTTGAATTTGGAGAGTTATAATCTTTGGTTAATGGGTTTGGTTAGGAATGGGAAGCTTGTAGAGGCTCAAGCAATTCTTCAAGAGATGGTAGAAAAAGGAGTAGAACCCAGTATATATTCATATAACATTTTAATCGATGGGCTATGCAAGAATAGGATGCTTTCTGATGCAAGAATGGTGATGGGTTTAATGGTAGGTAGAGGTATTTCCCCAGATACGATTACTTATAGCACTTTACTCCATGGATACTGCAGTAATGGGAAGGCATTTGAAGCCAATAATGTTTTGCATGAGATGCTAAGGAATGGCTGTTCCCCTACTACTTTTACTTGCAACATTCTGCTGCACAGTCTATACAAAGAGGGAAGGATATCTGAAGCAGAGGACTTGCTGCAAAAAATGAATGAGAGAGGTTATGGTTTAGATACTGTGACATGTAATATCATAATTCATGGTCTTTGTAACTGTGGGAAATTGGACAAAGCGATTGAGATTGTCAACGAGATGTGGACTAAAGGAAGTGCTGCTCTTGGTAACGTGGGGAACTTCTTTGTCGTCCCAGCTGATGATACTAACAGCAAGAAGAAATGCTTGCCTGATTTGATTACATATTCAACCGTAATTAGTGCGTTATGCAAAGCTGGGAAGCTGGATGAAGCTAAAAAGAAATTTACTGAGATGATGGGTAAAAATGTGCGACCTGATTCACTTGTTTATGATAATTTTATTTATAATTACTGTAAGGAGGGAAAGATATCATCTGCATTTCGGGTACTTAAAGACATGGAGAAAAATGGTTGCAGTAAGACCCTACAAACTTATAATTCTTTAATACTGGGGTTAGGAAGTAAGGCTCAAATATTTGAAATTTATGGATTGCTGAATGAGATGAGGGAAAGAGGAGTTTCTCCTAATGTTTGCACTTATAATAATATCCTTAAGTGCCTATGTGAAGGGAGTAAAATAGAAGATGCCATTTCTTGTTTAGACGAAATGCAGCAAAAGGGCATACTTAACATTTCTTCGTTTAGAATGTTAGTAAGAGTCTTCTGTAAGGCCGGTGAGTTCAGAGTCGCACAGGAGGCATTTAAGACTGCTCTGAGCATGTGTGGTCATAAAGAAGGCATTTACAGTTTAATGTTCAATGAGTTACTTGTTGCTGGAGAAGTATCGGAAGCCAGAGAGATATTTGAAGCTGTATTGGAGAAATCTTTTGATTTGGGGAACTTCCTATACAAAGATCTCATCGATGGACTTTGTAAGGATGAGAAGCTAGAGGAAGCTACAGGCATTCTATATAAGATGATAGATAAAGGATATGAGTTTGATCCTGCTTCATTTATGCCCGTGATTGATGCCTTTGGTGAGAGAGGTAAAAAACACGAGGCTGATGAACTTGCAGAGAAGATGATGGAAATGACTTCAGACAGTAGGGTGGCAAATAAGATTAGTCAAAATGCTGGGGAATTAGTACGTGGAAGACAAAATAAGTACGGTGGAAGTGTTTGGCAGAACATATTGCACAGGTATGGTTGATAAAAGTAATCAGTGATTCATTTCCTGTGAATTTCTTCTTCCAACATTCTACTCTTTTGTGTTTTATCATGTAGCTGACGATGTAATTTTTCTGATACTTTTACAGAGATGATGGCAGTGGCATTGCCTTGAAAACGCTTAAGCGAGTACAGAAAGGCTGGGGTCAAGGGAGCATATCAAGTTTGCAGCCCCAGAAATATGACTTGCTTGATTACTGGGAGCCAGGGGCTGAGCATCGGGGGAACATCAAGAAGAAATCTCGACATTGAGGTGACGAAATTACAAAAATCACATCTGAAGACGCAAAAAGGAGGGGAAATAAAAAAGCTGTGCATAATTAACATTGCTTTAAAATGTTGCCGCTGGGGAGGGGGGGTGTTGGTGTTGGAGGTCATTTCCATGGTGGTGAAAATAGTGGTTTAAGTTCATGAAAAATTGTGATAATTTAAGCTTGACAATGTCATTCAATTCGATGTTTATGGAGGATGTTATTCTAGCTCAGCAACGGTATTTGTCTTGGATCAATTTCGTTTGTTTTCTGCTTTCCCTTCAATTAGTTCTTGGTCAGCCTAGTTAAGCATAGATAGGATTTTATGAGGCGGTGAACTTGAATCCCACATTGAAATTGGAGAGACGGGGGAAGAGTAAAAGAAAGTATATAAAATGCAGAAAAACCGAAGCGCAACATACTTGCCTGGAGGGGGTCAACGGGCGATCAAAAAATGCCCATGGCCTGGGTTGGTGGCCTCCATTGCACTTGGGAGTTGCACCATTTTAAGGTCTACCCAGTGAGGGAGATTTCTTTAGATGAAATATTTGGCCCAACTTGAAACTTGTTATTAAACAATTGTACTTGCTACGGTATCCCAGAAGACAACCAAAATCACTAGTTTTTTTTGGGGGTTACATTGACTTCAAAATTTTGGGGGATGTCTTTTTCCCTAATTTAATCGTAGATTCAATAATGCCATATAAAACATAAGTGCAATCTTTTGAGCCTCACATATCTCTCCTATTATTCATATGCAGTACAGTCACATAGCAAGAAAGCAACTTTATCCCATGTCTTGCTAATAATATGTAATTACATGGTTCATGAGCAGCCAGACTTGTTAATACAATAAGTCTATAGCTAACAAAACATCAAATATCATTGATGTAATTTCATGCTTCATGAGTACCCTTAACCTAATATTGGTCCAGGTAACGGATGTTAAGACATTGATGTACTCACATGATTCACGTGCAGCGGCAAACTTCTCATTGCAGTGCCTGTAGTTTCCGCCGTTCTTACGCTTTCATTCCCTTTTGGCGACACGGAATGATCTGTTGAATAAAGTCAAACTGAAATAATTCCTTAGCCTACTAATCATTACCTGACAAGCTGCCAACTCCTTTCACATTCTAACCAGAATAGAGGAAACTGGACAAGATGTTACGAGGGAGCATTGTTGTGGATGACCTATCCTAATTTCAGGTGAGAAGCTCTATGAAGGGAGATCTTGATTGTGTGGCTCTGAGATGATTTATAGATGTCTATGCACTCCTCCAAGTCGGCATCGCATGTCAAAAGGACCCACTCATGATCATCATCCAAATACTTGAGATCGATTTTGTTGAAATCTTCTATGTTAAAACGCCTTGCAATCTCTTGTTGCAGGTCTTTGAAACCCCAGTTTGGTTGCAAGCTGAACCGTATTTTTTCTTCTCCAAAAGAGGCTTTGACTCTGAATGTACCGCCATTTCTTAAATTATGAATACCACATTTTGGCAAGGGAGGTAGAGACTCAAGACTAGCATGCTCACCCAATATTTTATGGCTTCGAGATCTTGCAAGAAGTTTTGGTTCTTCCTGATTCAAGGCATGTAACTCTGCATCACTGCGAGCTCTTTTTAGCATCCCACCAGTGTCTTCCACCATTTTTGTATCTACACTACTCAAGGCATTGATAGTGGTGGTATTAAGCTTTGCTCCAGTGGAACAACAGTTACTTGAACCAGAGCTCTGACTGCAAGAAGAGGACGGAGATTTTGAGACTGCAGCTCCTGTGCTGAATAAGCCACTGGCAGGTTGGGGGTTTGATGGCTCTGGATGATCATTAATCTTCATTGATGGAAAAGCACCACTCCCAGAAAAATTAGGAGAATTCAAATCCGGAAAGCTTCTATAGAAGGACCCAATTTGAATAGCGCCCTCAGCACCTTGAACTGAATCGATCACAAGTTGAAGTTTCCTTAAAGAGTGGCCTACCTTCTTGATCTTTCGCGAAGGCCATCGGGTTATCCCATGTTGTCTGCATATCCGTTTTAGAGTAGTGGGACACACTGCAATTGATATAGAAAGCAACTCAGTTTGCTGGCTTTACCATAATCATAAAGAGAAGAATAAAAAGAACACTTAACTTTACTTGGTGGAGGCCAAAACTACATGATATCACAATAAAATTCAAGGATACTTAGAATTGAAACAACTTTCAGAATTATCTTTTGAAGCTCGGTCGGAAATCCTTGAAATCTACAGGTCAAAAAGTATATATGGGTATCCTACGGAGGAAAGAAAGTAATTTCAGAAAGACCAAACGTACATTCACTTCTGATTTTCTTCTATTTCATTCTATGAGGTTTCATCCCAACTATTTTCTGATTTAATTACAAATACAACCCATTACACACATAAACTCTAAGACAGAGACATCTCATTCAACATTTGAACTGCTGCTACTTGTAATAGTTAACCAACAAGCCCACACAATAAAAACCCAGAATATGGGATAAAATCCGGCTTAAAATTCTGTTATGACATAAAATGAATAAAGTCAATTATGCTTAATGAAGGAATTGAGATAATTCACCCTCTTAGAGGATTATATCAAGTTGGCTCCACCAGACTTAAAGATTGCATCAAAGTAAGCCTTAAGCATCTCAATCAATTGCTAGCATCTAGTTGTTTCCTCCCTAAATGAAGAAAATAACGTAGATTTGCTCAGCAAATTACAGTTAGCTGAACAAAAAGGGAATCAAGAATATGCTATTTCCAAGTCTGATAAAATATTTCCCTAATGCCAGTACTCTTAGCAGCATTAGCATCAAGTTGTTTCCTCTCTAAATGAAGAAAATAAAGTATACTTGCTCAGCAAATTACAGTTAGCTGAACAAAAAATGAGTCAAGAAAATGCTATTTCCAAGTGAGATAAAATATTTCCCTACCGCCAATACTTTTAGCAGCATCTTTAAGGCTCCCAGCAAAATATTGTCTAAGAACTTGCAAGCTGATTGTCTTCTCAGTCTTGGTTCGCCTCTTTTCTCCTGCTTTTCTGCTTCCGACAGAGAGATGCCCACCAAGAGAAGAGGAATCTCCACCACCCTCAACACTACTTTTGGCCCCAGAGTTGTGCTGAAATTGGCCAAATCCAGGAAAAACCTGCTTATGAAATGATTCTGCCCGAGCCTCATCCCAATGGGTTGTCATCTTGAACTCTTCTTTTGGTTCTTCTTGATGATCCCAGGAGACAGAGACACCTTTACCCTTCTGTTGGGCCTCTATCATGTGAGATATCCAGGATGACTGCTCTTGCAAAGTTTCTTTTGAAGGTGAAGAACCATCTGAAGTAACTGCCATTTCTCCAACAGGCAATGTGACTTCCTCGAGCTCCTTTTCCATGGCAAGACGTAAACTCTGGCATACTTGCTGTATAGCAACAGACAATGATTTGACCATCTGCTTTTGTTCTTCAGTGTCTTGGCACTCCTTTGGCAAGAAGAACTCTAGGATAAACTCAATCACTCCAGTGGTTATGCTCCGCAGTGGAATTGCAACAGCAGCACTTAAACCAAACATCCTAGCAAGGTGAGAGAGAGGATACTTGGACTTGCTAAAGGCAGTGATGTCAGCTGTAAAACACTGTTTGTTCAGTGAAAAAGCTTTTCCAACAATTCCTTGGCCTTGAAGAAGTTGGTGCTCCGAGCATGCAACAAAGAAGCCCGAAAGGTTTTTGTCGGCCACAAAGCAAGCAGAATCCACAGTTACAAAACAATGAGCACAATTTTCATCAGATTGCTGGCATTCAACTTTCCTTTCTTGTACACATGGAGCCCATGTCAGAGCTAAAGGCAACTTATGTGTCTTGCAGACAGATCTCAAAACCTCAGCTATCTCAGGCATTGCAGCGTGGTACAACTCATTGCGGGCCTGTGGAACAGAAAACATATCTGCAATCTCAGGTATTAATCATATTTCTTTTCTGGGTACATGTATAGTTCTTAAAACAATATCTGTTTACCTTCATACAAGAAGTGCTGAAATTTTCTGAACTCCTGAGATCAACAGCCTGTAAATACACACTAATTTAGACCAGAATATGATGGAAGAAGTACATCATGAACTTCATAAGCATCAAAGAACAATAGAATAAGCGAAACCATAACCATTGGCGTTTCCAAAGGTCCTTTTGAAGGGGAGATTTTAAAAGAAGAAAGAAACAAAAAAGTCAACATTGTTATAATCAAAAATAAAACAAAATATTCAAAACGGGAAAAACAGAGAATATACAAGGATTCTTAGCAAATATAAACAATGGGAAACCAAGAAACAGAAAAAGGTAGAGTATGATGCCAGTGCATCGAGCAGTCTGCATGTCAAATACATCAAGCACTAAGGGATGAGGAAAAGATGTTCAAAGACGGAGAGCATTTAGAGATAGCTTACAATCAGTGTCCTCATATGTTAAAATAGATTAGGGAAATTTTTTTTTAAAAGAAGGAAAATTATCAGTGTCTCATATGTTAAAAACGATTAGGAGTATTTCTTTTTAAAAAAATTATTAAAAAAAAAATCTTTACATTTTGGTCAATCTTAATGCTTTCACTCAAGCACTCTTCCACCAAAATCATAGTTATAGCAATCCTTCACAGGCTAAAAATTAGACTTTTTGAACCATGAAAACATGAAAGAAGAAGAAGTAGAAAGAAGATAAGACCTCCAGAGCTTTGCAGACATTTTCAAGATCTAGGCGATAATTGATCTTCCTAGAAGTTGTTACGACCTCAACAACACCCAAGCAAGTTCCACTACCTCGTTCAAAGACAGGAAGGGCAAGAGACCCATGAACATCATACTGTTGGGCATAATTAACTCGTGGGTACTCTTCACTTCTGAAAAAAAGAACATCAGGAGTCCACTCAGGCGACTTCCCCAGGAAAACTCGACCAGGCAACCCAACAAATTCCTTGGAATCTTCATCAGCTGCAAAGTGATAGGTTGTTGAAACATTTCTATAACTTTCAAGACTCTTGCTGTTGGGATCAAGAGAATATGGCTGATCATCAGTAGTAAGCAATTGTTTGCCCCCTCTGTTTATAGGCACCCATATTTGAACAAGGGCTTTCCCATCTTTTATATAATCTTTCAAGTAGACGACAGCCTGCATTAGTCTGTCCTTTACTGATGAAGAATGGCCAGTATTTGCTCTAGGGCCAATCCACCACCTTCTGCCTAATTCATTACCGTGAGCAAGAAAGCTGCCTGATTGACCTGAAGAAGCAGCAGGATCAAAACCTTGACGGTCTTGAGTAGGAGTATCTTGAATTTCTTCGATTTTAGGATAAACAAGAGATGGATTTTCAGTGAACTTGCTTTTAGTTTCTTCTTCATAGACTTGTTGATGAGGGTTTAGGTTCATACTCAAATGACCAGTGGTGCCCTCTGAATAAGGCAAATACCGCGATGGATCGTCTACAGGACCAGAACTTGAAGGACCTGGCTGCAAAAAGTCGAGTGCATCTGTGGTCTCCAACCAGCATCCATCAAACAAAAGTTCATCCACAAAATCCAAATCCATGGCAGCACCCGGGAAGGCTCCAAATGAGGGATTAGGTGTAAAATTACCATCATCCATATCGAGTTTTCTTCAGATTTGTATCTAACAAAGACTAGTAAATCTGAATGTCAAACGGAATCATGAACCAAAACACAATAGCAAAGTAAAGATGAAAAACAAAAAGAGGAACTTCCAGGAAGGATTGCTTTTGCCAGTATCCAAAAACCCAATCTGTCCGGGTCGCAGAAACATCGTCAACAAAAATGTGTTTTTGTGAACTGCAATCAGAAATGCATTTCAGCAGGAAGAATACCTACCACAGTTTCATTGAACTGACATACAAAACATAAAGCATAGTCGGATTACAATCACAAAAGAGCTAAAATTCTTGTAACATCAGAGTAAAAAGTTTTTTGACGATAAATTGAAAGAAGCTAACAATTTTGCTTGACTTTAAGGAGTTCCAAAAGCAATATATCATCAGCAAGCTACAGACTTATCCACAGAAAACCTTATATTATACCCACAATAAAATTTTATTAACCAAAATAAAATTTAAAACAAACCCCTCTCAAAAGCACCAAAACTCCTAATTCTGGTATGATGTCGGGATTCACAAATTGAACTAAGCAAGTAATTTTAAGCCAAAAACACTAAGCTAAACTGCACTCAGTGGTTCCAAACTCAGAAATATCCAAACTAAATATGACATAAACAGAAAAGAAAAGAAAGTGACTCACTTTATGAAGATTCTTGCAAAAGAACTTGACTTTGGTATTTCTTTGAGTGTACTATAACTCACTGAAGCAAATCTAAAACTGAGCGGCAAGAAACTTCACATCACAAACAGAGAATTTTTTTTTTTTTTTCCTTTCAAGTTGAGGTTTGTTTCTCTTTAAAACACTCCAGCCACAAAAATAGCAAAAACACAAGTCAAGAACAAAACAATTCTCTTACAGTAAAATATTATCATTACGTCACTTTTGCTAATTGGTAGCAGTCGTATATTATATAGTCCCTTGGCCCTGCGCGTGAAGAATCATCTCCAGAAAAATTGTCAAGTGGGTCCTACAAGAATAACCCACATAATAAGATTTTGGATTTTCCCATTTCATATTACAAAAACACGACACATTCCAAGGAAAAAAAATTGTATATCTAAAGCGCTAAAGCTGATAACTTATGTTTAGTTCCCAGTTCTACACAAACACAAAACACATCTGATTAAAATTGATCCAGCAAGAAACTTTGGCTGTTATATGGTAAGCAACTAAATAAGTTGTGTAATTTTGTAAACAACCTCACTTGACTATATCACACATCATAATGTAAGTTACGGAACTATGCAATGTGTTTTATGTTGGTGTTTTTGCTTGCTATGAGTGATACAGATTCTCTACCTACCCAGTTGCGTTATTTGTAATGTGACAAAGGCAGGCGTTTCCATCACATTTTTTTTTTCAAATTAAAAAAAAATACATTTTTGGGGTCTGTGAAAAAGATTCTTGAGCTTAAGTTGTTTTATTGTTTAGGTTCATTGACTTGAAGATTCTTGGACAACTTCAAAAGCCCATTTTTTTTCACCTTAACCACGGTCAGCACTTAGCAACCATTTTCTGCAAATGGTAAAGGAATATTGTTGGCCTGCCTGTAGGCATACATGCTTGTGCTGTGCTTTTATACACGTGTCACAGTCTGAACACATCTGAATATTCAATGATTACAAGTTCCTTAATGTGAATATTATCTACATTATTCAAATTCAATGCTGATTTCATCTCCATGTTTGGACGGGATAAGTGACAAATTAACAGTTCCACTTTCAAAAGATCAAGACTTTTCAAATTACCTGTACATGAGAATTTATCCAACTTCGTTTCTCTAACCAGTAAACTGATCTAATTTCATGGCTACCCAACAAGTGTTATCAAGTTTAATTAATTATTTGTTTTGTCCACTATAATGATGTTGTGATTTAAGGTTTTTTTTTTAAAACTTTAACATTTCTGTCGAAGTTTGGTTTAAAGTCAGAGTTTTACGGCCGAGTAGTGAAAGTTAATTGTTTGAATATTCTGTTTTTTCCTCACAACAATCGAGTTTTGACACTTAGTTATGTTCTGTAATCTTATGATTATAATGTTGATGTTCATTAAGTAATTAGAAATGTATTTGGAAAGGTCACTTAATATGGCCACGTTAAATTTGGCCATATTCTTGTTACTGCCTCTAAGAATATTGGGGGGCCATGGCCTCTTCACGTTCCTGCTCAATTCGCCGCATACATCTAATGATGCATTAGCCAAGATTATTAATCTTTTAATTACTTAATAATCTATTAAAGTGGAATCCTCAAGAGTCATGACTTCAGATTCCAAATTAGCTGAAAGTGGAGATATAGATTTAAGAAGTAAGTGCCTGCTCAATTCTCATTGCTTGAGCATGCCCAGCAGGCCCTACTGATGTTTCTTTTGAGGAAACATTAAAAATTTACTCACTCAAAATAATCAAAGTTTATACGATAAACAATTTGATCGAGTTGAATAATCAATTATTCATTCCTCACTTACCTTCACCAGCAAGTCAATAGTATTATCACCAGATCTTGGATTTATATTTTTGTTGCAGTTGAATCATTGCCAACCCAGTTGCAAACTAATGCTTACTCAATTTAAATCAAACGGTTCTTTCACAATTTGATGCATCAACTAGAACTCAACAATGTCATTGTATTATAATGAGATTTCTTACAAGCAAATCTTGATGGTGAGTTCCAGTCACGATCATTGATCTTGAATTAGCATATCATACATCAGCTAATTGTATATAAATTATAAAATGAAAATGGTCTATTATTTAAATGTGTTTGATTATGTCATTGAAAATGGAATAAAATGTTAATCAAATGCCATAACCTAGCTATAAGTCTCCATCTAAAGGCTAAGAACAGATTCAATTTTCCGAGATTTTTAAATGTTGCCTTACCCCATAACTTATGTCAGTTGATGTATCTGTAAAGCACACATTGTGATGATTAGAAAAAAACTCAAAAGCAAATTAAAATGTGATTATAATATCCGAAACCAAAAAAAAGCTCCTTCTAAAGCATAATTATTCTTGATTATTACATATTGTTTATTCATAATCTGTTGAATCTGACTCATCCACTTGCATCCCTTCATATTTGAGACTCGGCTAATGGTTTCTCCTCAGGCCTCTCTGATGGCTTCGGCATATTGTCAGATGTAATGGCTTCATTACCCAAAGACAAGTGGGTATCTTGTGCTTAATTTTGAAGTTTTTAACTTCTTTTAAATCTTTGACTATTAGAAATTTTGTTTCCTTTTCCTTCTTTTAAGATTTGAGTGATTAGTTTCTCCATAACTGTGGATCAGCACCTTTAAACAACTTGTTGCACTTGCATCTGCAGTGAACCTTATTGACTTGGACATAACTAATAAATATGTTCATATATACATCATTTTCCACTCACATCAAATACAATACCTATTACTTTAACCTATCCACCTTAAATAATGCAGTTTCTAATTGATCAAGATAACTTTTGATTCCTCAAAAATCATATTCATATAGCTTGTGCCAACAAATCCTTTGTGACATAATATTCGATAGTTTATTGATAGACCAAATAGGCAGTATATACAGTTACTCTATATATATATATATATATAGTAGATTCTTCAAGCTCTGTAATCAATATTTTCAATTGGTATTGTTGAGCTAAGATTATTTCCGTTAAATAATTTTTTTGTATAAAAATAACTCTACATAAACTAGCTAGTTTTCAAAATTTCCTTTTTTGGTACATTAAACCATTTGTTTTCCCAAGACCACACTGCTGGATTCCCAAACTTCGAACCGAGGACATTGATTAAGCTAAAATAATCCCATGCCAGTTGATCTATGCTCTTGTTGGTTAAAATTTTTATTTATTAAAAGATTATTCTTCTTGAATCTTTTACTTGCATGTAATTATTATTAAAGTTTAAAATGGAAATAATCCATCTCTTAGTTGCTTTTAATGATGACACTAGAAAGCATTTAATAAAAGTGCTTCATTTTCAAACTTTGCTGATGTTAATGTGCATATACATCCAGCAGAATTAGTAATAAATTACGTGGTGGGGGGATTATAATATGTCTCGGTAGGCGAGAAAGTCATAACCCAATTATACTGACATATTGTATATCTATCTAAATATATTCTTGGTATCTGTTTGAATATACATGGCATTGTAGATGTGGAATACACAAGCCAGTTGAATCAATGCAAGATACCACAGGGATTCAATATGGAAATCTGTGCACTCATTTATATATTTTAATGGAGATTCCTTCATTTGATTAATATATATACTAGCAGAGGATGGTCAATGGTGCTTATTTTTAATCTTGTGGGGCATGAGCAGTTGAACTATGAGGGATTATCTGATGTGTGATCAAGTTGAAAGATCAATCTTAGCCCTTGAAACTTCAATGGCAAGTTTTTCAGATGAGCTAATCATATAAGGACATTTGTTGGATTATTAATCAGATGAAGGTAGTTGACATAGAATAGTTCAAATGATCTTTATATTCTGCAGATATGGAGCGTTCAATAATGTCGTAATCAAGTTACAGAACTTACTTGCAGATCCGAGGGACAGGAAAATTTGACAAAAGGAACATTATTGCAGCCAGAGTCAAGACTCTAATAATAGCTGAATGTGTACACCTCACAATGTTCTTTGAACAGGATCGCATAAGTTGATTCAATCAGAGCAAGATACCGGAATGATCCGTATTGAATTAAAACTTTTCAAAGGTAGAATCAAAAAAGATTCATTGACTTTTTCAGGTGGTAACATTTTTATTAAAATTTTTAGATGGATACGCAACGTAGTTATCAACTGTACAGATAGGCAAAAGGAAAATATGAGAATAGTGTTAAGAACAGTCAATGATGTCATAACAAGGCGCTTGCAAACAGAGTATTGAGTAGGTAAGCTAGATGAATTGCCCCATGGATTGTTGTTCGACATTCAATCAGAACCAGTCGAATTCTGTATGCATTTGAGGAGATATTACATTGTCGTGACAGCCACTTGATTGGGAAGAATATGCTCTGCTCAGGCTTACGGTAAGCTTTGGTTCAGTAGCTGTAAGTTTAGCTGAGTTACCAGGAATAGACTTTTCTGGGGAGCTATAACGTCTTACTAAAGGTCTATTTGGGATTGAGGTACTGTAGCTTTTAAGCTACAGTTATTGTAGAAAAAAAATTATAATTATGAAATAAAAGTTAATAATATGTAGTAAATACACTTTTTAAATATTAATTTTGATAAAATTATTAAAGATATAATAAATTTTTTATCATACGAGTAAAAAATCATATTAATATAGCTTCCAAGCTACAACAGCTAGTGTTTATCAAACACTTTAGTGCTGTAGCTTTTAAGCTACAGTTGTCCAACCTCAATCCCTAACGCACCCTTAGTGTTAAAAAAAAAATTAATAAGTTGATGATTCCGTCAATGGCAGCTAAACAAGCTTTAGAGTGATTCAATGTAAATGATGAAGATTATCAAGGTTCTTATGACACTTAAATATGTTTCTATTTGAGAAGGAACTATGTGATTATTCACTTAATAATTCGGAGTTTTGCGAAAATTTGATTACCGATTCAAGCTTTGAAATAGTGGATACAAGCAATTTCTTTGATGATGACTAGAGATTATGAGTCTGCAATAATCTCACAGTTAACTTTGCGTATCACTAACAAACTCTTGATAATACCTGTCATATCTTTTATTCGATAATCAGAATGATTCATTGTCTGAGATTCCTGAAGCCTATTGGTCATACAAATTTCGTCAGCTAATAGTACTATTAAAGACCCAAAAGCAATGAGAAGATAAGCAAAGCACAACTGCGGGTTCTATCTCTACATAAAATAGCCGTGTATCACAAGCTTTGAGACTATCAATGTAGCTTCAAGAACCATATAATAGTTCTAAACCTTCAGTCAGTAGTTTGATGCGTTGTTGTACAGTCTTCCAATGCATTGAATAATATAACATGCATCAGTGAAATCAACACCATGTGATCTGAAAATGATTGGTGAATTGAATTGTTGTATGTACAGTTATCTAAACTAGATCAGGCATTAAAAAAGTTTACCATGTTCCACATGGAGTTTCTGTGAGTCATCGAGCTTACAAAGATAAGTTGAAGTTGCAAGCTTTAACTTTCAAGATATCATATATCATTCTTCAGGTATTTGTATGGAGTTGTCTTTAATTTGAGTTTTAAAATTATTCAAAGGATTACTTAGGAAATCACATAATGGCCTTTGGGAATCATTTCAAATCATCACTATTGCTTGAGTGCTTCCCTTTCGCAGAAAACCTGCTACCAGTTGCTTCATTATTGGACAATCCAATTAAGTTATAATTTAGACATTGTCTGCTAAATTGAACTTTAATCTAAAAATTATATCATCAAAGACATGACCCCACGGGAGCTTACCAGGTATTCTTTCCAAAAGGTTTTCTACTGGAAATGCCAAAAACTTCTGTTTGCCATTTGGAAAAGAAAGCTTAAGTTGATGATTTCTGTGTCATTAATTTTATGCACTTTGAATGGTGCTTGTTCATAAACTAATGATGGTTAATATGAAATTCATTTCCAGATACTGTAAATGTTGCCGAAACTTTGGTATCTATTTTTGTCTCTAAAGGAACATTTCTTAGACAAGAAGTCGAGGAGAAACACAAAATATGCTCATTAAACACAAAATATGCTCATTAAGTGCCATACCTGCTGGTACCCAGTATTCCTCCTAAAAGAAATCACTGCATTATATTTATATTGTACGTTTTTTCTCAAGAAAATGTAATGTAATCTAAGGCTAAAATGATTAGTTTGATATTGTGCTTACATAATTAGCCAACTAATACATAAGAGGTATAATTAATGTTTGTTAAGGAACTTGTTGAGCACGTTCTGCATTAATTACTGGTAGTTAGGTTTATGAATTATTTTAAAAATCTGTTTTTCACATAATATTGTACTTTATTCCGATATATTCTACTCATTCTTGCCTTTCAAATGTAACAATGTGGTCCTTCACTCAATCATTATTTGATATATATTGCACTATTTGTTTCTAATGCTATTATATTATCCATCTTTATATCAGACTGCAGATCTACAACTATAAAGTTCTCAGACAGATCAGCAACACCAAGTTTTCCCTGCGTCAAGTTGAAGCATAGAACTTGATACAGCTGAACTGAAGTAAGCGAATTCTGGACTACTTATGCATATTCTACAAGATTAATCTAGAGCTGCATCATGCTGGTAATCACACAAAGGACCTTAATGTTGCTAAATTACTCAACAGTTGTACATGTCCACATGGTTGCTAAATCAAATTTCTTGAGATAAAACTCTTATTAAACAATGGTCTCATCCATTCGGATCAAATTTAATGATATAGCATATGTACACAATCATGAGACAAGTATCGAATATTAGCATGTCAACAAGACTAACAAAAGATGATTTGTAGATTACATGAGCAAGCTACTTGACAAATGACACAAACAACTTTGTAATTTATTAGTAATCAGAAGCTACAACTATAATCCAAACTTGTTTATAGAACACATAATTCTGTCTCCCAATTATGGAGCCAGCAAGTAACTATGTCAATGATTACAGAATATACTATTACTAATCCTAGCTTACAAGTCACACAACAGTTAGTAAAACAAACCCCAAAAAATAAAAAAGTTCAATTTCCATTCAAAGGCCCAACCTCAAATCCAAAGTGAGCCCTGAAGAATATGAAGAAGAGGCAGAGTCGTCATCAACTGGCGCAGGCAAATTCAGGTCCAAAAGATTAAGGCCATGGTTCAACAATGGATCGTCTCCTTTCTCCCAGTGACACCTCTTGTGCCCACCCAATGCTTGTCCACTTGAAAACACCCTCAAACAAATACTGCACTTGTGCCCTAAAACCATCATCATCTTCCTTTCATCATCCACATTTTCCTTCACAATCCCATCACTACAACGATCATGATCAATCTCACAACCATCACTACTTCGCGTTATTGCAAAACAACCCTTCACATTCCTGTGACTAGCCCTGTGACCCCCTAAGGCCTGGTGTGAACCAAACACTTTCTTGCAACTGTTGCACTCAAACCTACAACTTACCCCACCCAAACTTACTTCACTAATATCTTGAACCTGATTCCCCTGCTTAAAAGTACTAGTAGCAACACCAACATCCCCATTAGCCAACATCAACAAACATGTTGCGACCTCATGATCCTCCACAGTCATAACATTTTCAACACTCGTTACTTCCTTAACAGGAGAAACGGATCTGCGGAAATTCGGAGGAGGGTTAATGCCACGCCACTGCCGCTCAGGATGACATCTCATGTGCCCAAAAAGTGCTTTCCATGACCAAAACTTTTTGCCACACTCACTACAAGGCCTAGTAATTTTTGGTGCAGCAGGGTCAGGTTTTTTGGCATATTTTGGCTTGGAAACACTAGCAGAACATGATGAAGTGGGACTGGCATCAATCTTGATCAATTTGGACCGTTTCTTGCGGGCACTTTGTTGATAATTTGCATCAGGGCTAGAAGATGAAGCAAAGTTTGTGATGATTCTGTGTGTTTGTGAAGGGGAGAAGAAAAAATCAGGATCAGAACATGTGTTGTTGGTCATCATGCAATGATTATGATAGCAAAACGACAAGGGATACGCAAATTTTCTGAAGATAAAGAGGAAAAAAAAGTGTAAAAATGGTGGGTTGTGTTGCTTAAGTAGCAGTGTGAGCGGTTACTGGTTTCAATGAGACACAAGCTTTTGAAATGGGCAGTTATTTTCGGTTGGTGCATGTAGTGGTTATCCATTGCTTACAGCTTTACATGCACCACTGAGGACACGCCCATTGATTTTTTTTTTTTTTAACTTAAAATTTTTTAAGTTATATCTCCACTTATCCATTAAAAATTTTTCTTGAAAAAATTATAGAAATAGAATTAAAATTAAGGTCATTTTACAAAAGTTGCCGACTTAGCATTTTTTTTAAAATTTAGTATCCAAAAATTTAAATTTTCGGGCATAAATTCTCTCAAGTAATTTATTACGCAAGACAAATTCTCTTCGCTGGATAATTGATAGGCACTCGACATGTCCATGAGCGATCAACCTATCGACCACATATCTAGCGCAACTGATACCTTAAGGGCATTTTTGGCCAAAACAACAGTCTTTGGTTACCAAAGTAGGAAAAATGGTTAGTTGGCTACTTTCATAAATTAGCCCTAATTATTGCAGCAAATATCACATTAACAGAAATTGAAGTGATGATGGTATTAGTGTGGCAATTTTTAAGGGAGTTAAGGGGTTAAATGGTAACTGAAAAAATTATTACGAAGAGGCATAGCTTTGCTCACAAGGATACTTGTAGAGCAGACACTATTACACTAAAGCCTCAACCCTCAAACGTCGGTGAATGTCGTTCTTCAGTTCTAAAAATGGCCTCAATTTTAGGACAACATTTCCTTTATTTTTGCTTTCATTTTGGGGAAGATGAAGTGGAAAAATATAGGGCTACAGTTTGAGATAGGTACCCACTACTTTCAACAAGCCAAAACATTCTAAAATTCTAGCTTTCATGATTGTTTCATTTGAGTTAAAGGGTCTTTGTGCAACGAAAAGAAAATGGCTTTGTATCTTTTGATTCATAAGCCTGATAGAAACCTGTGACTTAAAAAAGTGCTTATCGAATCAAATGACATTTGCATTAGAAATGATATGCATCCATGATTTTCTTCTGGGTTTCTGAAAGCTGAAGGGAATTGCCACTGTTTATCTCACTTCACTTCGCGAATACGGCTAGAACAAGTAAAAACTGCGTTAATGATCATTTAAGCACTATATTAATATAACATTTAATACAGTTGGAAATTCTTACTGTCAATGGCTTTTGCCAAAATAGAGAAGAGATCCGAGGTAAAACATTATGATGGATACCAGCCAAGCTAAGGTAAGACAACCACCAATTAAGTGACGAGGGAAAGCAAAACAAAGTACGTGTGGTCCACCCAGTTTCTCAAGGCTCAGAAGTAGTAAAAACTATCTAGTTGTTTCCGGCCTTTTACTTGTTTGACTGATCTTGATGAATCAAGTGTTCTTTCAGATTCTTGACGGATTTTCCTAGCACATTTAACATCGCAACACGGCTCATCTCTTTGGCTGTGACAATGCAAAACAAAGTGAGAATAAGTTATACGTGCCTCGACATATTCAGAGGTGGCACAATCAACTTGAGTAGAATCCACACAATGTGCTTGTGTTTATACAAGCTGATCACACAAAAAGGTCAGAGTTGCAGATACACATTGTTCTAAAGCTACCAATTGGAAAACAATACACCAACTCAGATTCGTCCGCCAACAACCACTTTTGGGTATGGGAGGATTCATATTACCTTCTTCCAGTGAAAGCTGGATTGATCTCTTTTCTAACTCAACAGCATGTCTGCTCAGTTCAACTGAGGAAAGTGACCGAAGCACTAATAAAATCATGTAAGGCAATATAAATTAGTATCATGAAACTTTCAACTGAGATAACATAGAACATATTAATTGACTTCTTGCAATATAAAAACATACTCTGGATATAATCCTCTTGATCTGGTTGGTCCAATTTCTTCAACAGCGTCTGCAATCGATGAAATCGCTCTTCCCAATGCAAAATTTCCATTCCTCTTGAATTACCCAATGACGGGGCAGCAGATGTAACAGGATGACAGTTGGATTCTGCTGGTGTTGATTTAATACCAGACTTCCCAAACAGAGGAACCGAAGGGTTCCCAGGTGGACTCACAAAGGAAGTCTTTGGTAAAGGTGCAAATGCTGGAAAACTAGAAACCTTTGGTTCCTTTATCTGGGCCTTTTGGTGGGTGCTTTCTTGGTGACTAACCAAACTAGAGCGTGTGGAATCAACGACACCAATGTTTGTGCTGTCAGAAGTGCTGGCCTTGCCTACATCTGCTTCAAATTTTCTGCGGACATACACAAGATGTCCGTTTGCAACATTACTATCTCTAGGGGGACTCAATGGACAATCGTGTAATGGTCTCTTAGAACCAGAAACCTTAATGGCATCAATAATAGGTCCTCCATCCTTTGAATATGGAGAATTTCCATTGGGTTTAGGCACCACAATCCTGTTTTCATTCTGTAGTTCTCTTAGTGCCGTCTTCTTCATAGCCACCAGCTGCTGCTTATCACCACTGAGCAAGTTTGTTTCAGGACTGCCTAACCTGTATTGGTTGAATTTAGCGTCTGCTGTTTGTTGTACCATCTGGAGAAAGAAAAGAAATAAAATGTATAAATAAATTCAAAGAATCCATCAGTTACAAAAGAGAAGCCAAATCAACAGATACCACGTATATATACAAGAAAACTAGTCAAGATAACAAGTGAAAGAACAGAAGCAATCTTAAAAATTGCACTCCAGGGGAAATCTCAACATTATATGCTTTTAGAAGAAAAACAAATTTCACAAACATGTATCGCTAAGTATTTCCTCAATCATCCGTAACATGCAACATTTTCAAAAGGAATGTGACATCCAGGAAAATCTAAGTATAATGCATCTTCCAATTAAATTATTGAAGCAAATAACTCAAATGGTAATGGAATAACCTTAGTCAACCAAGTATAAAATCCAAACCAAAGCCAGCTATGGAGGATCTAAACAATTGGCCACCAGACAATTAATTCCAACGTATGCTAACTGCATATAGATATTAATGGAAAATAATGAAGGGAAGCAAACATTTTGATCATCCATATTGATCATAAAACCCAAACTGACAAACTAAATTCTAATTGAGATCTACCTAGTAGCATATTAACTGTACTATATGGCAATAAACTGGTTTGATTATGTTCCCTCTTAGCATCACATAAACCCTGAACAGTTTTCAACTCGGTCCCATTTTTCATTATTCATAGGCCACAAGTCTGTAATTATTTACAAATCATAAGGACAAAGGAGTTCCAGACACTATTCATGCAACAAAAACTTAAGTAAATTAATTAAGTGCGGTCATGTACTCGCACTCAAGGACCATGAGTACCAAGTTAACTTTTAATATATAGCAAATCAACCACAAACCATAAATATATAAATGTCAACAATGGCCATAAAGACAACATTAGTTGTTTGCATTTGATTTACCATTTTCAAAGATTTGTTGATATCGATAATGTGTCATGTCTCAACCTGAACACAACAACCAGAAAATTAGAGTGACGACACCACTAAACATATATGCCAGAGCATTCATAATATTAAGCACATATGCTAAACTATGATCCAGTCTGTTTGCCTGCAAACGAACCATATATAGTGAAACAACTACGAGGCAGCATGTGAAAGTTTCGTGACACATAAGCGTAGCACCCTCATAACACAACAATAATTTTACGTAAATGAAGGCTCAAACTAGTGATTGATGTGGGTGTACTATAGTTTGATAATTCGAGTGGAAATCTACTTCACAAGAGTTGCAAAATAACATCTTGGAGTGATGTTGTATGTCAGTTAGAAGTCGTTATCGCAGGATTATATTAAAGTCATTCCCCATGCATGACACACTTCACCATTCAGATTCTAGTAAAGAAGCTGGATATAATAAGTCCATTAAGGTCCATACTAAAATCATTTGTGTAGCTCATTAAACAAGCTACCATATATAGTTCCTCCAATGAAAGCACATTAAAAAAGTTTGATTTCATATAGAATCGTCAGATAAGAATTAGCACCTATATATAAAATGCTAAAAACATATATTTAGCACATGTTTGCCACAAGCCAGCTAGCATTGATGTCAATTTTCATTCTTTCTTCTTTGTAGTAAGACTCAAAGTTGAAATTTAAAAAATGCAGCACAAAAACAAAATATGATTGACTGATATGCAAATCTAATCTCAAATGACAAAAGAACTGAAAACCAAAATAAAAACCTACAACAGCACTAATTCAATAACAAAAATACAAAACCGAACACCCTAAGAGCGCTGAAAATTTGTTTTTATTTCACCAAGTATTGATTTTCACCTAAATTCATGATTAAGCATAACAAAAGGCAACACCCGGAATCAAAAGCATGCACTAATCAAAATTTTGAGAAATGGGCAATGTGATTTATGCAAAACAAACGAAACCCATCAAATTAGTAGTCAAATTCAGTTACAATCAAACTTCCATGAAATCAAGCATTGGTAATATCTTTTTAATAACTGCAAAATTGATCATAACATAAGCAAAAAGTTACTAATTGAAGAAACTGAGCTACTGCAAAATGGAAAAATTGATTAAAAAATTAAATAAAAGAAGAGTGGGAACATGCATTACCTTTAGCTCATTGAAACCGTTCACAGAGAGAGAGAGAGAGAGCGAAAGAAAAAGAAATGGTTCGTTTCAAAAAGAAGAAGCGTTGGCTCTAATGAAGTTGGATTAATTTACCATTTAGTCCTCAACTTTTCCTGATTGTTTTTTTAGCCCCTCGTTGAATTTTAAAACCTTCCTTTTGGCGCAATATGGTTCTTTTGGCTTCCCTCCCAGTTTTTTTTTATTTTTTATTTTTTTTGCCCTTTTCCTTTTGCTTTTGCTTTTTCTTCTTCTTTTGTTTGTTTACAATATATATAGGGTAGTCCATAAATATTTATTATTTTGTTTATTGACAAGTAAAGTGTTGCACTGTAGTAAGAACTTTATATTTAAGAAAATATCTTCCTTAATTTGATTTTTTTTCACCAAAATATTTTTGAAATATCACCAATACAAATTGCGACAGACTTCTGATCAACTATTAATAGCAGCTTTGATATAATAAATGAAAAAAAAAAATGGTCTTGGAGCTGGAGGCATAATTTTTTCTTTTAAAAAAAGAAAAGAAAAATATATAATTATTTTGATGAAGGATAGAAAACCTCGAAACCAACAGGCAACAACAAATTCTTTTTTATTTTTTTATTTTTGATGTGCTTATTTTATTTTGCATTTGTTCTGCTTCGTTGTCCATTGCCAATTACAACTTGCCACGTAGTTCGATGGCAACCTCTTATCCTTGGTTGGGCCCAGGGAGAGATTTATTACAGATGCTTTGATCTCCACCCAAATATGGTCCATTGTGGAAGCAAAAAACGGATAAATATGGATATTGTCCATTATTTTAAAAATAAAAACTTAATAGATATTTGGAATTAATGTATTTTTGAATGGGAACATATCAGAAATAGCTGTTCATATGTTATCTTAAAATTTATTGTTTCATTCGGTAAAATGGAATCTGAAAATTAGAAATATTTTAACATTCAACCTACAATATTTAATAATGATTTTGGGGAAAAAAAAGAAAGAAAAGAAAACTATGACATTAATTGTGAAATTATAAATTCAATACTACATAACTAATGACCAAAGAGAAAGTAATAACAAGTGACAAGAGAGAGACAAAAATATATAATGAGAATGCAAAGAAAAGAACATAAAGAGAAATTAATCATAAAAGTGATTAAAAGTAATAATAATCTCTTTATGTTCTAACGGCAAAAAAGTGAGGATAAGTGACGATAACATGAGGAAGTGATGAGTAACGATGTAATAAAAAAACGCGAGAAAATGTAATTAGGTCAAAAAAAAAAAAAGAAAATTACGAGAATCTTGTCATTTCTCGTGACTTTCTTTTCATGTTTGCGTTACAGAAAAGTGAGGATAAGTGATTAAAAATGACTAGAAAGTGAAAACAAAAAATAAGTGTGAAAATATTTTCAAAGAAATAATAATAAGTGACTAGAATCTAATCAATTTTTCATCATTTAATAAATACACACTTTTATATGTTAAATTTGAATATACAGTAAGGACTTTTCATTTTTCATCCCAAAACTTTTACGATGAAATGAATTTAGCAAAAGTTGGAGAAGAATTTAGTAATTTAACATGTCATGTATACTCTCGGTCCGGCATATAAATCTATCCATTTGTGAATTGTGATCATAGAAAATGAGAATCATGATATTGTGGACTACCTTAGGGTATAAATATTTGGTCACTCAAATCAATTTGTTGCCCAATATAAGCATAGAAATTAACACAACATGAATTTTATTATATCTACACTCCACAACAAAAGTTGGCTCTTTGGCACCAATTCTGAACACTATACACTAACAAAACAAAAAAATAAACTTCAATGCACAACTCTCCAAAAACCGAAGTTGGTAGCACTGGTAGCAATGGCAGCAAAATGACAGCATTAGCGGTTTTGTAAAAAGTCATGTCATGGTATGTGTTCACGCTTACTCATGTGCTGCAAAAGGGAATTTGCTTTCCTTTGGCCTCTGTTTGTTCCACATCTTGTAATCTCCACAAGATGTTCATACACCCCATACTGAAGAGCAGCCAAAATGAAATATGAGTTACTCAACCCCAGCTCTAGAAGAACGGATGTTGCACATTCCTTGTTCTTTGGAGTCCCATTTTTTATTATCTCCACCAAAGTTTCAATGAAAGATAGCCGCCCGATTTCATTTCGACCCTCAGGTTGAGATGCAAGGAGTTGCAAGATTGAGAGGGCTTCATCAATCATGCCCAATGCTTTATCCTCCAGTAGTTTAAGTAATGATGGTATGATACCTGCCTTGATGGCCCTAGACTTGTTGGCTTGGTTTATAGATAAGTTAAAAAGTGCAGTTGCAGCATCCTTTTTACCTCTGATTGATCCATACCGCAACAGATTCACCAAAGGGGGGATTCCATTCAAGTTCCCCACCATTACTTTGTTCTCATCAAGCATCGATAAGCTGAATAAGGCTGCTGCAGAGTTTTCTCTTGCCTCATTAGTCCCATTTTGCAAGATCTCAATTATAGCAGGAATGGCTCCTTCTCTGGCTATGTGTCTTTTGTTTGTTTCATCCAGAGACAAGTTCAAAAGTGCAGTGACTGTGTGTTCCTGGATCTTCGGATCTGGATAGGACAGAAGCTGAACCAACGGATGAATTCCTCCATTGTTGGCGATTAAAATTCTGTTGTCCGGATTCTCTTTTGAGAGCATGCGGATCTTCATGACAGAATCTCTTTTTATATTCAGCTGACTTGAGGATAGATTCTGAATTAAGGAACAGATTTCCTCTATGAGTGCAGCTGAGGAGGCATCAGAGCCCGTATTAGTATCCTTCTTTGGCAGTTCAACATTGTTCTTCTCACACCATTGCACAATGAGGTTGCGGAGGGCATAGTTTGGAGCAAGAGACAAGTGATCCAAAATTTGTCCAGTCTTTGGGCAGGTCCTGTGATTGGAATTCAACCACCTCTGAATGCTCTCTCTTTCATAAGTCTTTCAAAAGGGCAGAAAAAATCGTTTCAGTTTCAGTGGCATGTATAATAAGAACAGAAAGGAATTCTAATTGAACTTCGAAATTACCTGTCCTGTTGCCACAATAACTGGGTCTGTCATGATCTCCAATGTAACTGGACAAAGGAATTCGTGAGGGACTAGCATAGTCTGACACCTTTGTAACCTTCTGGCTGAGACAGAACCACCAAGCTCAAGGGTATCCTCAACACCGGCAATTTGTTTAAATTTTCCCAAAAGGTCGGTGATTTGTGGAATGCTATCAGCTTTATGCCCACCCCTCTCTTTTACAAGTTTCCTGACTGCTAATGTTTCAGCTTTCAAGTCTCCAATAGTATGTAGTTCTAACTTTTTAGCTAGTCTTTCTAGTATTGCACTGTCTGCATTCCGGTCATCTTCCTTGGAGAAAACAACCATCATGTCCATTGCTAGTTCCATATCCTGTGTATCTGTACGCCCTTTTGCCCTTTTAAGTTGCATACACATCAGCTCTACCTGTTAATCCATCGAATAGAACATGCGCATGCATCATTGAAAAGCTTGCAATGTAAACATCTTGCATAATAATACCTGAGGAAGTGAACAACAAATTTGAAAGAAACTGTGGAACAAACAAATAAGTTGACAATTTTCTCCAACCAATTTTCCAGCCAGGAAACAGGAACAATGTTATTTATCGAATACAAATCCCAGTAACCTAAGAATCTCTAAAGCAGATTATCATAGCACTTATAAGAATTCTTTTGCAACCAAGATACAGTGAATCTGTTTCAAGAGATTCAGCGTAATCTTCAGTGAGGCATATCCACAGACACCTATTTACAGTAAATAATTCCACTCAGTTGAAATCACACGTTACCTTAAATATGTATTGTGAATTAAATGCAATCTACATTTTCATCACAGGATGTACTTTTAACCTCTCAAGGAACCAAAAAGGCAAAAACAGAAAATGGCCAGCAAAGAAATTTATGTTAAACCAGTAGATCTAACCAAAAATAAAATTGAGTAACAAATTCAAGAAGCTTTAATAAAAGAAAGAGAAAATTTAATCACTTGTTCCTTCACTTCATCAGGTATCCCAAGCTCATCATAAGGTACATTATCCAGAGCCTGATACAGTTTGTCATACACAGCATGGAATCGACTCATCACTGCCTCACTCTCCGTTGCCTAATTTCAACAAACACAAACGCAAAAAAAGAACATTACCTTACCTCATATGTCAAAATAAATAAATAAACAAAATTGAGAAGGTGTTTCGGTTTCATAGACATAAAATGACAGCTAACCAGATAAATCTTGCTGCCAAAGTTGCAATCCTTCAACAATTTCTTTGCTGCAAGAAGTGCTTTTTTCAAATTAGTCAAACAATTCAAGGCCTCACTAGAAACTTGTCTGTCAAGCTCCCTTATCTCTTCCAAAAGAGGCACCAAAAGCTTCAATCTTCTCACCATGTTCAAGCACTCCTTCCTCTGAGTTTTCCTAAACCCACCATACGATCCAATGGTGTCAATCACTTGCATCAACTCTTTGACTACAAGATCACATTCATTCAACGAACTCGAAACACCGTTCTGATTCTCCCCAGTAGCTCCCTCCATCACCACCATCTGCCTCTTCATTTCCCACTTTCAAGCTTAGAACCCAAAAGGGTACTCTTAAAATCAAACCTTTTAACAAAAAAATATTAAAAGGTCAGCTCAAAAGCGTAGTTGGCTTGTTGCTGTAGAAAAAAAGAAACAAAAAAAAAATTGCCTCTTTATTTCTCACTCTCAAGCGTAAAACTCAAAACATTTAACAAAAATAATTAAAAGAGTCGGCTTAAAAACTCCATTGGGTTGTCTTAGACTCTTAAAATGCAAAATTTTCTCTTAAAAAGTGGAATTCTGCCTCCTTAGTCCTCGCTATCAAGCTCAGAACTCAAAAGGGTGGTTGCAAAATCTGATATTCAACAAAAATGTCAAAAGTGTCAGCTCAAAAACTCAAAAGAGGTATCCTAGACACTTTAAAATTAACTTTCCGGGAAATAGAGATTTTCTCTAGAAAAAGAAAATGAGGGGACGCTAGTTGAGTTGAGTGTGGCCATTGATATCGCAAATTGTACCTGCATGTGTTTGTAAGAGAGAGGGACTAGAGAGATTCTGTGCAATAATGGCTTATTATAATAATAATTTTTTTTTTTGGCGGTATTATGGGAGTTTCATATGATTAACGGTTAGGATGAGATAATTTTTCGCGGGTTTTATGGATACTGAGAGAAAAGAGGAAAAAAAAAAGTTGATTTGAAAAACAGTTAAAATTGCTTCGCGATGAAATTTTGGGTCGGTTCACGCGGTTTTTCTTGACAATGTGACGCGTATTCACGTGCAACTTTTTTGTGAGATCTGTTTCTATGTGTTTTAGTGCATCAAAAGGCCCCATTTTTTTTTTTATTTCTTCCTTTCTTTTATAATTTTTGTGCGATGGGTGAATATGTAATTGAGTCCAAGACCAACCTCTTCTTTTTATTTTTTTTTATTTTTTTATTTTTTTTTTCTGATAAGCAGCACTTTTGGAGTGAGTTTTGGGGCATAGAAAGAGAGAGCCTTATTTACGTTTTGAAGCTTATACTTGAGGAGAATTCACTAATTAACTTAAATCACATCTTGCTTGCGTTGTCACTTGTCAATCTCTTCTCTGCCACCTACTACTATACTACTCGGTATTGTGGAAGTGCAGTGTTTTCTCCTGTCATTAACTCACAAGATCAGATCTTGTGAGACTTCTGAGGCCCATCTAAATAATTTTATTATAACAACGTCGTTAATTACTGTTAATTATTTTTTATGTTTCAAATTCAATCTTGTGAGAAGAAAGTGATGTGAAGTCGTTCTCACTGATCGAGTGAGAGTCGATTTAATGCCATATAATTTCTATCTTGATCTTGATCTTGACTTGGTATGCATTGCATTGCATTGCATTACATTTAGGCAAAACATTTGAAGGCCGTGTCGTGTATGATTTGGGTGCATTTTAAAGGAAATGGGCTAAAGTTAATGTCTGCCAGCTCAAGTTGCCATAGGCTGCTTTTTTTGTATTTTCAATAGTCCATCAGTGCTTGTTCTGAGTAATTATTACTTTTGCCATTAAAGTTAGGGTTTATAAGAAATTCTTCACCATCTTTATTTACCTACCCAAAAAAAAAAAAGAAGAAAGTGGCCGGGTGGGTTCTATGATTAGTGTTATATCTCAATCTCATACATGTTTAGGGAAATCTTTATGGATGGATACAACAAATTCAACACTAATCATTGCTATGTTCACATGACCACAAAAGAATGAAACCAACGTTCAATCAAGCTATTAAGTAAATGTTTCTAATTCTATATCACGGACAAAACTAACTAATGTTTCTGTCTCTTTTATACGTTAGTGAATTTACACCAAGATTCTTTCTTATTTGAATTATTGAGCAAGATTTCGTTGATCCGAACAAGTTGTTTAATTAGCCATAAGCATATGTGAAGTGTGAACCCAATTAATAGCCTTAAATTAATTATGCCCATCACATCGTGTTTTATTATTATTATTATTATTGGTTTAAAATAGTATCTTACGTCACCAATTAGAACCTTCTAATGAATATGGCTCCTTAGTGGAGAAGAGCGTAATCATGGGCTCCAAAAGTTCGAGGCCCAAAACTTGAAAAGGCCAATTAAATTTGAACAGCCTTGACACGTCATCTCATACGATACGCGCTTTAGACCGTTAAAACGATCCAAAGCAACTTTTCATTTTTATTAATTCATCATATCCAACGGTCCGCATTAACTAGCCGTTATTTTCAAATAAGGAAGAGTGCAAAGCCCTTGCCTTTTTCTCCATCTTCGTCCTTCTCATTTTCCTTTGATTCCGCTTCATTTCTTTTTCTCTCTTTTAATCCGTCATAATAATCAAAATGCAATAATTTGAAGAGAGCTTCATTTGTGGGAGTTTTGAGATTCATCATAACGTGGCAAAAGGGCTTGCTTCTTATTATGCTTGTGGGTGTTTTATGACTTTCAAATTCACATGGGTGTTTGATTTTTTTTATTAATTTTGTTTTGTGATGATATTTGCTTTCTGTTCTTATTACTTTGATCATTGATGTGTCGTAGAATCAAGAATGGGTGGATTAAAGGAGAACATTAATGCATGTCTCATTGAAGGAGCTTCTACTTTTCAAGGTAGCTTCCATAAGAATTTGATGTATCTTCCTATTTTTTCAAAAGAGAAATTAGTTAATTCGTATGTGACACCACACCATGATTTACAGCTGCTTACATTTTTTCCCAAATTCAGTATGTCGCCTTTTTTTTTTTTTAATTTACTATTATTATTTTGTGATTTTAATTTGAATATAACGGAATATATATATATATATATATTCCGTTCTGAAGATAATGTGAGATTGGGAGGTTCCAAGCAAATGATGGAGGTGGTTCAAAATCCTAGAAGGGCTTTATCTGTTATCAATCAAAACATATTGGGAGCTACCATTCACTCAAATGCAATTAACAAAAAAGGATTAGGGTAAATTGTCAGTTAGTTTCTTTGTGTTAATTCTGGTTTCCGCACTTTCAATGTTCAATTTATCATGTAATTGATCTGAATTCTACTATACATTCAGGAATGAAGCAACATATAAACCAAATCCAGAATTGGCAAAAGCAGTGATTAGCGACATCGAAGTAATTTCTAGGACCATCAATGTTAAGATGATTTAGATTTTGCTTCATGACTAGAACATGAAGTTGAATTACTATTGCTTGATTTGTGGTGTTATCAGGAAACTAAAGATGATGATGCAGTCATAGATGTGGAAGACTGTGAGGATGATGATGGTGCTGCAGTCCCAATGTTTGTGAGGCACACAGAAGCATTCCTTGACGAGATTGATAAGATGGTATGAGAATTTAACAAATCTTAGTTACTAATTGTTGAAATTTGGGGGGATTTAAAGGTAAAATTTATGGCCAAAATAAAATCTTAATGCAATGCACTGAATTCTGATGTCTGCAGGACGTTGATGAACTGGATGTTGCTGAGGACCCCATTCTAGATATCGACAGCAGAGATTTGAAAAATCCACTAGCAGTTGTTGAATACGTTGATGATATATATGCTTATTACAGGAAAATTGAGGTAAGCTTTCTTCCATAGCAATTGAAAATGAAAAGCATATCAATCTTAGTACTGAAATGTATATTGGTCAGCTGGGGGCATCCATTCCAAATGGATTTGGTACCAAGCAATAAAAATTGTTCAGTTTCAGTAATTGAGAAGAGATACCTTTAATGGTAGTTAGTTTATGCAGATTTCTAGCTGTGTTTCTCCCACTTATATGGACCATCAATCTGACATCAATGAGAAGATGAGGGCTATTCTCATTGACTGGCTCCTTGAGGTAAAACAGAAATTACATTGTTTCCTTCAAGATACATTCTATATGTCTTAGAAATTACTTTCATGCATCTAATAGGATTGATCATATGGACAGGTTCACTACAAATTTGAGCTTATGGATGAGACACTATTTCTCACCGTAAATATTGTAGACAAATTTCTAGAGCGGCAGATGGTGGTGAGAAAGAAGCTTCAATTGGTCGGTGTCACAGCCATGCTATTAGCTTGCAAATATGAGGAGGTTTCAGTACCCATTGTCGATGATTTTATTCTAATATCAGATAATGCTTATACAAGGAGAGAAGTTCTTGACATGGTAATTTTTTTTTGTCTTTTACCTTCCAATTGAAGCTAGCCCCCTGTTATGAACTGCTAACTATTTTGGATGTTCATCTGTGCTTGCAGGAGAAACTACTGCTGAACACTTTACAATTCAACATGTCCGTACCAACCCCTTATGTGTTCATGCGGAGATTTCTCAAGGCAGCTCAATCTGATAGAAAGGTCAGGTTTACTCATAATCATGTAATTTGGAACTAGACTTCTTTTAATCTTTGATATTAAAGGTTTGTCATGCTCATGAATTCGAGCCAGCTTGAGCTTCTCGCCTTTTTCATCATTGAGCTATGCTTGGTGGAATACAAAATGCTCAAGTTTCCCCCGTCCCTGCTAGCTGCTGCAGCAATTTACACAGCTCAATGCAGCCTCTACCGGTTGAAGCAATGGACTAAAACAAGCGAATGGCATACCAATTACTCAGTAGATCAACTTCAGTGAGTTACTTTTACATTTTTGTTTTGCAATAACTTGTATCCTCAAACATGAATCGAGCATATTTATTTATAACTGATGAATTGATAATGCTTATATATGTGTATGTCAATATAGGGAATGCTCGAGATTGATGGTAACACTCCATGAGAAGGCTGCAACCGGGAAGCTGACTGGTGTCTATAGGAAGTTCAACACATTCAAATTTGGCTATGCGGCAAAAGCTGAGCCTGCCCTGTTTCTCTTGGATAATTAGTAGCACAGTGATAAGAATTTGGTTATTTGGAGGTGTGTCGCGTGTCCCCAGCCAAATTGAATTTGAGCAACAGAAGTTGCCTTGCCCCCATTGAGCTTGTTTTATTCAGTCTGACCGAGTTGTGTTATAGTTAGTTTAAACAGGTGCTTTGGATGTGATAGAATAAAGACTATTTCTCAAATAATTTTCATTTTGAAGCTTTCAACTTCAAATATTGTTCTATTTTAAGGGTCAACTAAAATCTTTTCATCGCGCTTTGTTTTACCAACACTGGCATTTACAGAGTCAGAAACTTTGGAAAGACAATTGACGAAGCCTTGAAAGTTAACTTTTTACACTAATAAGTACGAAAAAAAATAAATAAATACAAAGGGGCGTACGTACAATTATCCTTAGGTCCCTTGGGATCAGTTTTTACACATTCACAATATTATATATGTTGCGCGTAAAAAACTTATCCTAAGTTAGCTTTTTTACACTAAACATAATAAATATTATGATTATTTATACCAAAATAAGCCAATTTCATAATTTTATCCAACTACGAAACAGGCCTTTATAGTATTAATTGACAGAAGAAAAGATACAATTAGAAGTGCAAGTTCAAGGGTCGCAAATTAGATAGCTTTTTTGCATAATGTAAAAATCAAATGGACGATTAAAGCGCTTAACTGCTAAAATTGTTACCTACTTTGATAAATTTGTTGCTTCGGATTTAGGTTATAGTCAGGAATTTTTAATTGGAACACAAGGGAGCGCTTCTCCTATTCTCCTACTTAATCTTGTTAAATGTTAATTTAATTTATAACAAATAATTTTTATACAACAGTTGAAAAAGTTGAGTCGATCGTGTAGGAAAAAAATTAATTAATGGATTTGTGAAGCTCGCTTTTCTCATGCATGCGTTAATCTTTCTAATTCTCCATGTGAACTAAAGGAAGATGAAGGTGATAAGCAGCAGTTAGTTGTTTACAAGTCTTCTCTAGTTCGCAAATCTTGGAGATTAGATCACTCATCAAAGAAAATATTATTAATATCATCCGCAGCAGTAGTGCTCTCGAATGCCCTGCTGGTTGATATGCTTCCTATAAATAATTTGAGATTCTTCGATTTGTGTGAAGGGAGATCCTATATATTCAAGCTTCAAGAAAATCTGAGAAGGGTGCTCTGTCGTTTGAACTACCAATGGTTGGCTTGTAATGGCTCTCTCATAGTACTAAGTACTAACTATATGGATATGCATAATTCAGTTCATTTTCGCATGTGTTGGTTATTCCCCAAGATAGTCGTAATTATTTACGATGTTTTGTTGAGTGAATATAGATTTTTATTTTGTTTAATTACCATAATTTAGTAAGGTACAACTACAAGATAGTATTTTAGAGGTCATTTTGCCTCTTTTTATTTTTAGCTACCTTTTGATTATGAGTGTTTGTTTTTTTCCCAAATGATAACTCAATTTCCTTTCACTCGTATGAGCTGTTCCAACCTCAAGTTCTTGTTTTTATTTAAGAGATTTTACCAACTGAACCAATGACACCATTTTAAAGATATTTTTGATAATTCATCCATCTTTCAAAAAAGCTCGACAACTTCAACTCCCTAAAGGAGCAGTCTTAGAGCTCATTTTTCATTCACTCCTTGCCAAATGCCAAGTGCAAGGCTCTCTCATACTCCCAAAATCTTAAAATTTGAGGGTTTTTATTTATTTATTTATTTATTTATTTTAGTAGAGATAAAAACAATTTTACAAGGTAACCTTCCCAAAATCTCAAAATTTCATTCCACTTGTTTTGAGTTTAGACGTTCAATCAAAGCTAATGTAAGCTTTTATTCTTATTTTTAAGTAGATTTAAATAGATTTTTAACTTGAAAATATAAATAAATTTGTAGTTTATATTTAAAATAGTAAAAAGTCAAAATCCCACTACTTGTAGATGAAAGTACTCTTAAATTCAAGACATTGCTGGTTTCTCCATACTAAAATCAATATAATGATTTGCAACATCATCACTAAATTGTGTATAACTACTAAGACTCTCTTCTTTCTAGCTAACAAACAAGTCATCCTATATCTCAACATCACAAAGTAAGTTAACTAATATTAATCAAATTTTCAAACCGAAAGCAAATTAAGCTGGTATGCTGTCAAATCATAATCTTCACAACTACTATTAAACCACAAATAAGCAAACAATGAAGATTATTCAACAAATTATGCTAAAACAGCTATTATAATTATAAAATATAATGCAAATTATAATCATACAATATACATAAGTTATAACAAAATAAAACCAATGGGCTACAACTACAAATTCAATTGCATGTCATTTCTTTTATAATTATAATTTTAATAACAAAATGGCTGCTACAGAGAAATGGCCAAGCAATGTAAACACCAAAAAATTAATTTAGTCATTTGTCATTTCACTAAAATATAAAGACATAATCAGTTTCTCACAAACTCTTGAATTTTAACCTCTGAAATTAATTTATTGTACAAACAAATTAATTTATATTATTTATAATATAAAATTATAACTAAGAAATTGCATGCGGTGATTCACTGACTAACAATACCGCATACAATTTGACAAACAATTTAATATAAAATTGTATAGTTTACAATGACAAACAATTTGATCATATATTTTCAACCAAACGTCACCTTATATATGTAATTTCAGTATTTTTTTAAGTAAATCTTGACTCAAATAATTAGAAAAATGAAGATAAAAAAAATCGTACATAGTAATACACACAAACTATCCAATTTTGAGTTAATCAAATATCTATAAATTAAATAGAGTAATAATATAGCCACAAACTCTTGTACAAACTTATTTTGTATAAACTGATGTGTCATAATTAAATTGGTTAGATTAAATATCTATTGGTCTACATGATTTGTTTTTATTATTTTGTATTTTCATTCAACCAATGAGTTAATGCTAAATCAATTTGTACAAAATAAATTTGTACAAGAGTTTGTGGCTGTATCATCACTCAATTAAATAACAAGTAATGAAAGATTAAATTGAAACAAAATGAGGGAAATTGATAGAAATAAAATGAGCAGAAAATGGAAAACACACTTGGAATGATGATCAGAGCTGAACGGTGATGAGCTGTGTGATGGTGGTCACTGCACATGACCGAACTGGGCTGCAATTAGTGACTTTCTTGCTTAACCGACGATCAGTGCTGAGCAAGAGAAAGAGTGTTGATGAGATGGTGGTTGCCACACGTCAGTGACGAAGAGAAGAGAAAGAAAGCTGCAACTAGCAAAAAAGAGAAGAGAGAGAAAGTTGTAACTGGCCGATCAGTGATGAGCAGCTACAACCAGCGATCAATCGACTAGTGAAAGCTGCTGTGAGAGAGAGTGTTGATGAGTGCTGAGTGCGAGGGAGATGGAGATGAGTTAGCTTGTAGTTAGGGATTTCATTTTCCTCTATTTTTTTTAAAAAAATTTTCAATTGCATAAAGGGTATTTTTGACATATTGAAAAACAAGTGGGTGTATTTTCGTCATAGGGGGGATGGGTTTCTGATTCCCAAACCTCCCCACTGGAATGCCAATACCAGTACTGAATCCACATTTGGTGTGGGCCCCATGCATTTGATTCACATTCTCAATTTCATTTTAGCAAGTAAACAATTCTTTGATTCCGAGTCCTCCATTCTGATTCCAATTCCGAAAATGTAAACACACCATATATGAAAACAGTAAGAATGTAGGTGGTATATGTTGATTTCAATGAGAGAGAAAATGATTACATTTTCCCTTTCAAAGAACTCACACACTTTTGCTTCTAGAGATATTACCACACAACACAAATAGGTTAGATTCTTTATAAAATTTCCCATTACATCTCTATTTATTTTGTAACTATTTTAATTTTGCTCCATTTTCACTTTGGTTAGGAGCTAGGGGAAACAACTTTATTCAACTTTATTTGATGTTTAATGCATGTTGAACTGTTTTATGCCAAAATGCAGTGACTAGTTATTGTCGTGATTTGTAAAAATAAAAAAATAAAAAAAAAACCTAACTTATGATGAGTTTGTTACTTATTCATTAAAAAAAATGTAGATTGGTTGCGTAAGATAAGGAAGGTACTTTCTGAGAATCATAACTCGGGCTATAAATGTTCGTTTTGGGCATATAATATACCGTTTTGAACCAAAACCAGAATAGCTAAAGCCGTGATGCCCTATGGTCGAGCCGAAAATTCTATTTCTTTCTTGGTTCGTTTTGCAGTTATAATTTTGTTAGTTATTTTTTTTCTTGCTTTCAGGATTTTTATTTTTTTATTTTTTAGATATCAGATTTAAGTAACATTTGTTTTGTTTTTTCTTATTTAAACTATTATAAAATTATATTTTTGGGTTTGCCTATTATGATCATTCGTGAAGGGCTCAAAACGCTAGTTTTGTTTATTCAGACTTCAATATTCTAGTTTTTCGGAAACCTCGTTTCTCCATAATTTATCAATTTTTTTATGAGGTTTCTAAATTAAAAAAACATGCATTTTGAGATCAAAGAAAAAGTTCGTCTAACTATCTTTTCTCTTTGGCATATAAAATTTGATTTTAGATATTGATTTGGACCGAGACAAATCCTAAAAAAATTTCTGGTGACGAATTATTAATTTTTTTTGTGATTTTTCAAAGTTCTTGAAGTGGATGTTTATATATGCTGGATCATGTTAGTTAATCAGTTTTCTGAGATACATGCATTATATTTCCCAAAAAGCAATTTTGTGGAATTTTGTTTTCAGTTATTGCCGGTGAACATTGAAAGATTTAGAGAAGAATATAGAATTGAGAAGAATGGGTTTTTTTTTTTTTTATTAATACTCATTGAACAAGACATTTACAATTTATACTATTTACAAGATTGCAAAGAAAATGAAGTAAATAATTCACCGATCACTAACTTCCTAGAGTACAAAACAACTATCCAAGAATAAAATATTTACAACCAAAAATAGATAATACACAATCAAGCAATACTTGACTATAGTGATTCCTTAATAGGCCCCCTCAAGATGGTGTCCCTTGGAAGGACACCAATCTTGACTCGAAGTGTACCTAGCCGTTGACGAGAAAGTGGCTTAGTAAATGCATCGGCGAGCTGATCCGCAGAGGACACATGAAAGACTCGAATGTCACCATTCTTCACCTTTTCCCTCACGAAGTGAAAATCTATGGCAATATGTTTCATGCGAGAGTGAAAGACTGGGTTAGCACAAAGATATGTAGCCCCAATATTGTCACAGTAAACAGTGGGTATGGTAGGCAAGTGAATTCCGAGTTCACCCAACAATGAATGGAGCCATGTTATTTCAGCAGTGATAGAAGCTATTGCCCGATACTCAGCTTCGGTAGAGGACCTAGCAACAGTACGTTGTTTCTTCGAACTCCAGGAGATGGCATTATGACCAAGAAACACAACGTGGCCACTTGTAGAGGTGCGGTCATCAGTGTTACCGGCCCAATCTACATCAGAAAAGCCATGAAGTAGTAAAGGAGAATTGCGATGGAGAAACAAACCATGATGGATGGTGGCCCGAAGGTACCGAAGGAGTTTTTTTACAGCAACCCAATGTTGAGTGGTTGGGCGATGCATAAATTGTGAAAGCTTGTTAACAGCAAAGGCAACATCTGGGCGGGTAAGAGATAGATATTGGAGGCTACCAACAATGGATCGATATGCACTAGCATCCGGTAATGAGACGCCATCATGAAGATTGGGCACATGATTGGGAGACATAGGTGTATGGACAGCGTTGGCATGCAGCATGTCGGCTTTCTCTAAGAGATCATGTATATATTTGTGCTGTGAGAGGAGAACACCGGATGTGGATGGAAGTATTTCAACACCAAGAAAATAGGAGAGGGTGCCAAGGTCCTTAATTGAAAATTTGGCAGCAAGTTGTTGTGTGAATTGGCTGAGAAGACGATCATCACTACTTGTGAGAATTAAGTCATCCACATACACTCAGAGATACATTGTTAGATGCATGTGGTTATAAATAAATAAAGAGGTATCTGAGAGAGAATTAACAAACCCACAAGATAATAGAAATTGTTATAGTTCATGATACCAAGCACGAGGGGCTTGTTTAAGACCATACAGAGCCTTCTTAAGATGACACACGTGTGGGATTGCTCTTGTCAACAAAACCCGGTGGTTGAGCCATATAGACATCTTCATGTAAGTGCCCATGAAGGAAGGCATTGTTGACATCCAATTGTTTGAGAGACCAACCGTTAGAGAGTGCAAGGCTAAGGACAAAAAGAACAGTTGTTGGCTTGATGACAGGACTAAATGTCTCATGATAATCGATGCCGGGTCGTTGGTGAAAGCCTTTTGCAACGAGGCGAGCCTTGTAGCGTTCGATGGAACCATCGGGGTTGCGTTTGATACGAAACACCCACTTACAACCCACTAAATTTTGGGAAGGGTTGGGAGGAACAAGAGTCCAAGTGTCATTACGGAGAAGTGCATTGAACTCATCAGACATAGCCGCCCGCCATTCAGGATGTCGAATGGCTTCAGAGACAGAGGTTGGTTCAACGAGGGAGTCCAGTGGACGGACACTAGTTAGGCTTAGTTTTGTAAATGGTTTATGGATGTGGTTCTTTGCTCTAGTTTGCATGGGATGAATGTTGTGGGTGGTGTGTGAGGGAATATGAGATGAAGGAGGTGCAGAAGGTGAGGAAGGAGGTTCGATGGAGGACGTACCTTGCAAGTTACGTGAGAAATGATGCTCATGAGTGAACAGGTCATTATCAATTGGTGAAGATGCAGCTTGAAGGGAATGAGAATTAGAGGATGATGAAAGCGGGGTCCGGGAGTGCGGCTGAGAGATTACTGGAGTGTGATTATTGTAGTTATGTATTGCCGAAGGGAGATTTGGTAGGTATTGAAAATTGGGGAGGTGGGAAGTTAAGGAATTTGGTGGATGTGAGGCCGAAGATTGAGTGTCTGGAGGAAGGGATGGGATCCATTCTTGGAAAGTAGTATTTGTTGCCCGTGAAAGATGAAGAGATTGTTGAGAAAATGGAAAGATGGACTCGACAAATGTGACATGACGGGAGACGAATAATTTTTTTGAGGTTGGATCATAGCACTAATATGCACTTTGGGTGGAAGAATAACCTAGAAAAACACAAGGGTGAGATCGAGGAGCAAGTTTGTGAGACCCATATGGTCGGAGCCACGGATAACACAGGCAACCAAAGACTTTTAATTTAGAGTAATTTAGTTGATGGCCAAATAATTTCTCAAATGAAGTTTTCATTAAGAAGTCAACTTTTGGCATACGGTTAATGAGGTATATAGCAGTAGTAAAGGCATGTGGCCAAAAGGTGAGAGGCATGTTGGCATGATGAAGCAAAGTGAGTCCAGTTTCAACTATATGATGGTGACGACGTTCAGAAAGGCCATTGTGTTATGGGGTGTGTGGTGGTGTGGTAAGGTGAGAGATGCCATTAGTGGCAAGAAAGGATTTTAAAGAGATGTATTCTCCTCCATTATCTGTATAAAGTGTATAATAGAACGGTTAAAGTATTTTTCTACTAATGCTTTAAAGCGAATAAAAATGTCATGGACGTCAGATTTTTGTTTAAGATTGTAGAGCCAGATATAACGAGTAAAATGATCGACAAATATAACATAATATTTATAGCCATAATAAGAGATGTCCACACATTAGAATATAATAATTCAAGAGGATGAGAACTTGTAAGCGAGGAAGAGGAAAATGGTAACTTATGAGCCTTATTGCAGTGACAAGAATTACAAGGAAACTCAAAGACACTTGACGATGATGATAGAGACAAAGCTTGACTCGAAACTAAATGACGTATAACCAGTGTGAACCAGTGTACGCTTGATGATGATGATGAGAAGAAGATGGTAGGGTGGTGGAACCAGTGTGAGTAATAGGTAGGCCAGTTCCATCTCCAATGTGTACGCTATCAGGAATAGGGTGTTCAGAATGTAGAGATAAATTATAAAGATCTGATGTAACATGATGAGATGCACCGGAGTCTAAAAGCCATTCGGTGGCAGAGGGTGCAGGAGGAGCAGTCATGTAGGCTTGTGAGGCAGCAATATGAGTTTGAGGTGGAGTGTTAGAAGACCAAGGAATGTGTCTAAAGGTTGGACAACGTTTTGCAGAGTGTCCTAGTTGGCGACAGAGTTGGCATTTGCCAAGATAAGGACGAGGTTGTGTGGGACGAAGTGGGGAAGGTGACGGTGAGGGTGTGTTTGGAAAGAAGGGTGGACGATTGTGTGAAGAGAAAGGTGGACGATTTGGTGGATAAAAGGGACGATTTTGGGGTTGGTTTTTAGGTGGATTGTGAAGGATTTTTTTAGCTGGATTGGCGGAAGCGGGCATGTTGGAGAGACTAGATTTCTTTCGTGCTTCATACTTGAGATGTGCTTCAAAATTGATGAGTTTCTCATGCAGTTCATCAAACGTAATAGGGCTGTCACGGACACGGATGGCTGAGCATAGGTCTTTGTAATCTTTATCAAGTCCACCCAAGATTTTTAATATGAAATCCTCATTGTCAACAGGAGCATTAAGCATAGCAAGTTCGTCAGCAGTGATTTTGGCATGTTGGAGGTAGTCGGTAATTGTCTGTGTGCCTTTGTGAAGGAGACGAAGATCCTCTTTTAATTGTGTGAGTCGTCCTCGCGAGGGTTTGGCATAAGTATTGGCTAGAATGATCCATGCTTCTTGTGATGTTTTTGCAGAGGCAAGAAAGGGAACAAGGTTGGGAGAGATAGACTCGGCAATGGCACTAAGAATTAATTGATCTTGCCGGATCCAAAGGAAATATTATGGATTAGGCTTTTTGTTATTTTCGGTAGTAATGGTTGGAGAGGGACAAGGTTTGGACCCATCAATGAATCCCATAAGATCATATCCAATAAGTATAGCATGAAATTGAAATCGCCAAGATGTGTAATTGGAGGAGGTAAGTTTGATGGAGATTTGAGTGGTTGTGTTGATTAAAATAAGAGAGGAATTATTGTCAAAAGGATTGATGATGGTTGGAGAGATTTGGTTTGAAGAGGAAGCTGGCGAACTAGAAATGTGGGGAGTTTTTAAAAGATCGGCCATTTGAAAGAGAGAGGATTGAACTTGTGAAAGTATTATGGCTGCTCTGATACCATGAAAGATTTAGAGAAGAATATAGAATTGAGAAAGAATGGTTTTTTTTTATTTTTATTAATACTCATTGAACAAGACAATTACAATTTATACTATTTACAAGATTGCGAAGAAAAGGAAGTAAATAATTCACCGATCACTAACTTCCTAGAGTACAAAACAACTATCCAAGAATAAAATACTTACAACCAAAAATAGATAATACACAATCAAGTAATAGTTGACTATACTGATTCCTTAATAAACATGACCCATATCGTGAGGAATTTGGTTGGATATATTCACTGCTCATAGATGTTAACACATCTATATATTCACTGCTAATATGAATTGATCATATTCCGTTAAATTCGAATTTTATCACGCTCAGACCCTTTGTCATCAAATTAATACGCAAGTTTATTTAAAATAAAATAAAAAGGTGAAAAAACAGAGAAGGTATGATAATAATACACTGTCTTGCTATATTCTTGTTATAGGTTGGGGGAGAACCAATTCATATGATAATAAATAGAATCTTTGGTGCTAGGAAAAAGTCGTTCAATCCTCCCATCATCAAGGTAAAATATGCCTGATTCACGAGATGCATGTGGATGGTAAGTCTCTCCCATAATATTCGAATCTTCCACAAAGAAAATGCAGTTGTTGCTCAGGCCATTTGCTGCAGGAATCGATAATGAACTTGATCTTGACACAAATAAAATTCGTTCACCCAAACTATTTAATTTGGTTAGCCGCATGGTGCCAATTGGATCATGATTAATCTTGAATACTTCAAATCTACTTACTTGATAGTATGTAAAGTACTCGTCTTCTTCATCTTCTTCATCCATCAATAATGTCTTCATGAGATTCTCGGTTTTGTAAATAATTAACATTTCACCATCCGATTCTACCAAATATGAATGAATTCGAAGTTCTTCTGAGGATTCATCTTCCTCATGATTCCAATTAGCCTCAAGATTTTCAAACATGCTCATCCAGTTATTGGGTATTACTTTAAGAATTAATTCATCATCTCCTACTTTGATAGTACTTGTTGCAAAAGAAGCATCTCGGGAGATCAAAACATGCAGTTCACCGTTATAGAACAAGATGTCTGTACCAAATTCATCATACTCTTTATCCAAGATGATCCATCTTTTATTTCCCGGTTTGCACAATGCCAATGTGTTGTAAAATGAGTCATCCATGCCGAACGTAGCGGCTACCATACAGTTTTGAGCATCTGCGGATGACAATTCAACCTTTTGAATAAACTCTAATAACCCCGCCATACCAAAATAACAGGATAGGTCATCCAGCAAAAAGTCTTCAAAAGATGGAATACTTGTTAGGGCAGGAAGTGGGAGTTGGATCCCCGAAATTGGATCGAAAAGGAATATGTCGGGATTGAATTTGGAACCCTTGAGCATTACCAGCCAGCCTTTGGAACTGCCACAACACCAAGATCCGCCACCATACCAGCTACCTTGCATGTTCTTGGGGAGCTTCAAATTGTAGAGTCTGCCTTCACACATGTCGTAAAATCTCAAGAAATTATTGTTGTTATCGTTAACATGAGGTAGCATCAACCATGGCACTTGAGCTTTTCTTTTTCTGATGGCGTTGTTATTTTCTGTAGTAATAAGTAATCTCCAAGATTTGCAAACACAACTCATACGAACAGAATCTGCTGCATGTAATAATTGCTCCAGGATTTTCTCCATTATATCAACAGAAAGTTGATCCCAATGGCCGTACTCACGCTCATCATTCTCTTCTTTATTACTTCGGAAGTATGAAGTAAGAAAATTAATAATCATCGTTAGCAAAATTAGAATACAGGAGAGAACACAAAAGAAGGTAGGTTTCCAGTTCTGATGCATACATATATACACACGCACGCGCACTTAATGTGTTAGCTTTTGATATATATGTTCTCTTGTAGTATTAGGAAATGTGTATTAGCTTTTGATTTTGTCAAGGAAAGCTTCTCCGACTCCGACAGAAATTCCCAGTTAACGAGAGTTAATTAGTTTCGGGATTCTCTTGAATATTAATTTTCTTTTTCTTTCTTTTCTTTATATATAACAAGAAGTTCTCATTAGTACGTAAATCAATAGTTTAGTCCAGTGGTAATTACCTCCTTACTCCATGACTGTGATAGTGGTAGAGGATTTGAGTGTCGTGTATGGAAATAATTTTTAACGTTCTTCAATTAGAGAGCATATGTATACGGAAATTTTTAAGTGTGAGCATTCTCATTTTTTTCACACGAACACGCTATTAAATCATATAGCTTAATAGAGTTAGTGTTCAATTCACTATAAAATTATATGATTTAATAGTATGTCTATAATGACTTTACTAAACCACAAGACTTAAAATAATGTGTAATCATATGACTTAATAATGTGTTCCCATAAAAAAATAAAAAAAATTGAGAGTGCCCTCATACGAGAGAAGGGGTGTATATATATAATGCATAATCAAAGGATTGGAAATTTGGAATTATTAAATTTTTGCGTTTAGCGACTCGCTTACTGAGAGTTTAGGTTTGTTAACTTATTCTTAAAGTTTTCAGCTTTAACCATTTGCTCTTCTGCGGTTTTATTTGGGCCAAAATATTAAGTTGTATGTTAGATGGTGCATATATCTTTTGGTTAAACTAGTCAACAAACATTGCAAAAAAGCAGAGAGATGATTTGAAAATGAAAATTCAAAAATGAGACGATTAGAAGCATAATATATTTGATTACTGGCTCGAAGAAGATTGGACTGATTACTCAGAAAATAGATTACTTAACAAAAGAGCACAATTCCTTACCTCAGGTTTGGTGCAAGTGTCTCAACAAGGTCCTCTGTACAAGCGGGGAAAAAAGACAATTCCTTACCTCAAACAGAACATAAAAGTCTATTGCACTGAAAAACAGCAATTGAATGATTTCTGGACAGATCAAAATTGTCACAAGAGAGAGATGCCACAAAAGAAACACGCGTTTTCCTTGTCCATTACAGATCTAAAAGAGAAACCCGATACATGCGTAGTAGGCACGCATGCATTTTCAAACACCGAGCACATTGTCAGTATTTTATCTACTGTAACATTCCCTGTAGACTGACAAGCTGGTCAATTACTAATTTGAAACACTGAAATATATTATGAGCCAACGACAGCTAAAATTTATGCAGTATTTATCTATGCTTGATTTCCATCAGTGACATTTTTCACGATGCCCCTGCAACTCATTGCCTCTTTTCTTCAAGTGCAGCACATTCATGCAACATGTCTAGTTTGGAAATCACAACTGACTGCATATAGAAGACCGTGCGTCAATCTGGATGAGCATATTGGCCTTCCATTGTATCCAGTAGAGCAGCATCTGATCGATCAGAAAAGAGATTGCATGGAATATGCGGTGCATAGATAGTAGGGGACGCCATGATGTTTACATTTGAAAACTGCACAAGGGACAAAGCAGAGGAAGCTCATGAGCACGCAACAATGTATGATGACATTTTAACTAAAATCTGTTGTTTAGTTAAAATAGAACCATCTTTTGCAAAATATTTTCAATAGCCATAAAACCATCTATCAATAAAGCTTTAAAGAAAAATAATGCATCTGTAGAAAACAAATTTAATACTGAAATCCAATTCGTTACAACTTTCTCCCAAGTCCCAATCAGCCACCCACCTATTAAACAGTGCTTGACCTAAAAGTCCATGTTTCAACAAGTCAATTTTATGTGGTAATCATTTTGTTATGCATAACCGAACCAAAGTAAATGCACAATAAATTGAGGTGGCCAACCACCTCCGATGCTTCTTCAGTAGAAAATTTTCCTTCCAAATGTGAATCCATTAAGAGATTTAGGTTTTCACCCCTAATCATATCAAAGAGCTGCATATATTGTCCACAGCAAGCAAAAGTTACTACTTGTTTCTTGATCAAGGTTCAACCAAATTGCAGAAAAAGCATTATGCTACTCATACAAACCTTTTACATCGCATTTACAACAGATTGAAAACTCATGAAGAAATGAAGCCAGAGAAGCAAAAAGATTTTACAACAAAACCAAGAAATAAGGCATGCAAAGCACAGATGTTACAGGTACTATAAATCTCTCACATGACTTGGAGGGGTATGCTTTCCACTTGGCAAATCCAGAAGGATGGAGCTAAAGCTGTATACAACACTCTCACGGGAGACCCTTCCTAAAATTCACAAAATATGGCAATGACCGTTCACAATTAAATGCATAGAAGACAAATAGTTCTAGTTTTAGTATTTGTAATAACTCAAATACCACGCCAGTTATAAATTGTAAAATTTTCTCTAATTCATCGGTCTCTCTCTAGACTTCCACCTTATATTCAAGTATACTTAGTCTAGCATCTTCATTTCCATACAATGTGGGCAAGAATATCACTTAAAATTATTATTACTGTTCTTTCTCTTTAGCCATTTTGCTCATCTTGTGATTAGTAGTATAATTAGAATCTATCTTGAGAGTCAGAACTTGATCTAACCCAGGTCCCAGAGATAAGGAACTAGGTGAATCCTCTTAGTTTGATAATTTAAAGAAACAAAGGATAACAAAGAAGAAAACTGAAAGAATAAATTTAAAGCAGCAAAATGATTACCATTCTTTTGATACTGTGGAGGTGTGTAGGCAAGATGAGTGCCGAGACTTGAATGAATGCTGAGACCGTGATCACCATCCTACAAGGTACACAAAATACTCATTCTAGGTTAGAATGAATGCTGATAAAGAAGTAGAAGAATATTATAATCTGATCAGTAAGCTTATTGCATATCCTAGAAGTTGATACCTCATCTAAGAGAAACCTATATGCATTCAAATCTTTGTATAGTGGACGATCCTCTGTGTTACAGCAATCTAAGGCTTGAGCAAGATAAAAGGCTACTCTTAAACGCAGCGGCCAATCAATGCTTTGTTTTTCCCCTGCAAGGAATGAAGAAAGACAAAATGAAATCAACCACAAGAAGAAATGTATATATTCTTTCCCAATCTTAAAGCATATACAATAAAGGAAATTCTAATTTTATTAGTGACCCAAGAGAAATAAAAAACAACAATCTATGGTAGAATGCTCTCACTTAGAATGCAATCAAGATGGTAACAACTGGCACAATGCATTGAGAACCAGTTTGTGATGACAGGCCTATACCAGTTCAATTCACTCTTCAATGATAATTAATCTATCTTTCCAAAGCATAATCATAAATTTCAATCAATAAACCAAGTCACCAAATACTACCAGAGAGATTAATCAAAGCATCTATTACTTTAAGTTTGTGAACTGAAAAGGAAAACATGATTTAACCTCAGAGCACATTTTGACACAGGCAAAGAGAATTATGTCTATAATAAGCATCAACTAAATCATGTTATAAATTTACATTGCCTCTTCACTGAAAGATGTTATAGGTCAAAACTCCACCAAACTATCAGTCTTTATGATTCAATACAAATAATTATCAATGTGATAAATTAATTTCAAAGACCATGAATCAAAAAGACACTCATGGGTACACAAGTAGAAGTTTAAACAATAGATTAAGAATTAGCCAAGCAAGAAAACAGTTACTGCAAGAGACCAACTAATATCATTCAAACAATCAATTTATGCCATATATCAAACAAACTTACTTCCATTTTTTGTGCATGCAACTTTAATATTCTAGCAAAACTCTCCATGAATGTAGCAAATCCAGTGGGAGCAAAAATATACAATCTTGGCGCACTATGAAACAAAACAAGAAATAAACCAAAACAAAGAGAAAGATTGCATACAATTGGACAAATGCTTAGCAAGAGCATCATTAGGCATGTATTCAGCAACGAGCAGCCTCTCATCACCAGCACAGCAATACCCCATCAAATTTGCCAGCCTCTTGTGCCTCAACTTCCCCACACCTTGGGCCTCCTCCTAAAACAACACTCGGAACAAAACCATCACCACATTATACACACAAAACTCACATAAAAGATCATTAACAAGAAAAAAACCCACAAGAACATTAATGTTACCTTAAACTGTTCTGGGTCAGGCCAAGCCACCTTCGTAAACTTCTTGACGGCAATCCACTGGGGATTCTCAAAACGACCTTTGTACACAACATTGGCAGCATTTTCGCCGCTCTCAGAGACTATGACTTTGACTAGTTCCGTTTTCACCGACACCATTAATACAGACCACGAACAATTCTTCAAAGAAAAGAAAAATCTACCGAAGAAAAAGACTTGACGACTGACAAAAGACGAAAGAACAACGGAATCTACTAACCTAGTACTGTAAGCTAGCTACCAGATGACAAATGAGCAGATAGAAACCAATGAACAATGAAATGGCTAACAGAACCAAAATGAAAATGCTAAAGATTCGACTCTTTTTACTAATGTGACGTCTGCCATTATCGCGATTGTTTCTGCGTTTAGTTTTTTCGCATGCTCTTTCATAATCCCTTCTTTGTTGACCAATTGTTGGAATCTTGGACCAGATGTTCCCCTTTCTTGAATTGACGGTAAGCTGTGACATTGCTGCTCCTGTTTGTTTTCCCTCCTAAACTTTTCTTTACTTTTGTGATACTGATTTCTGTTGAACTGCTCAATCAATTTATACACGTGTTTTTTTGGTTGCATGCTAACAGAATTGGGTTATTTACTCTTGGGTCCTCTTTTTTTTTCCCCCTCTTTTTTTATCCTCTTTTTTATGAGATAAAAAAGGGTCGTAAGTTTGGAATCCTCCTTGTAAAAAAGCCGGTCCAGCCCAGGCCGTCCTGGCATTGGCCCGATCCTCTATGTCAGGAAACCCTGGGCTTGGCCCGGACCTTGTATTTTTCAAAATTAAAAATATATAATATCAAATTTTATCAACGTAATTTACACATTAATAACATTAAACCTAAAAGTCTGTCGTGCCTAGTATCAATTTTCGCGTCCCCACCCTCTACTTTCCAATTCCAAACCCTTCAAATTTCACACCCAAAAAGTTGCTTGCTGCGCTTTTATTGAATTTTTTTTTGTCGGAGAGAGAGGAGGGGGGGTGTTTTTTAAATGTAGTGAGAATAATCTTGAAAAAAGCATGAGATGAGATTGAGAACAGTGGCTGCACTTTGATATATTTCGTAGCCGTATGTTGATTTTGATGTTGAAGTTGTTGTATTCATGACCTGTTATTGCTTTGGGATTAATAGCATATTTGTTCAAACATGTGCACCACCATTACTTTAAATCTTTAATTTGATATGGGCTTAACGTATTACTAAAAACTAAAAAATAATTAAAGAAACTAAACACTAGCTTGCCTGAGTTGAGGTGATTAATTTAGTAACTTTCAGAGAGGAGAGATTAGCACCCATGACCCACCCCTCCAAAACTCGTACTTTTGTACTTACCAGTACTTTGACCTTAATTTCAGAAAACAAATTTCTTATTAAAAGGTCCTGCGTTATCTTCAATGGCATAAAGAAATTTTAAGGGGCTTAGGGACTTACATCTCAAAATAAATACTATTCATAACATGGTTATGTCTCCTCTTCATTATCATTATCAGTCACTTCTCCATTCATCACCTTATCTTTAGGAAGATGAAAAAAATGACTAGTCAATTTCATGAGACTAACTACAATGCCTTTTGGAAGATGAAAAATAGAACCACAAAAGTTACAGCATATAAGTTCAGCCCACCAATTGCAGCCGTAGTCAAAGATAGATCTTCCTCTCTAATGATTTCTTAGCAATGCAGAATATAGCAATAGTACTAATTTTCAACAGCAAAATGCATAGTTTCATCCATGTGATTCAGAAAGAAAAGAAGAATATTTGCTATGGAAGTACAATAAATTTTGTAGATGCCAGATTATCTAATGCATGCCGCAAACAAATGCAAATTCTGGTGCCTAACATCAATAATCGTATAAGACCCCAACATCGGAGGTAATTATACCAAATCACCTACAGCACATACACTATATTAGCTGTACTAATTGGAGAATGCTAGTTTATAACAAAATTAAATTAACTGCAACGAAAACAGTTACCATAGTTCAAGTTACTAACATTTTGATAAAAATCAATTCAGCTGAAAAAAGGTGGTATCATCATAATGGTATTAAAAATAATTAACATGACTAAGTCCCATATTTCTATTTATTCAAGAGCAAACTAATATTAAAAATATATTGTGTCTAATTTCACCCCAATAGTCCAAGACCAAGTGAATAAATATGTACGCAAATATCATTACATATTTTGCGTAAATATTATTTTTAGTAGAGAATAGAGATGGGGATATCACTATGCTCAATAAAGAGCTGAAAAGAGATCCAAATCCAGCTGATGGGAGAAGGAATGAATGCCCCAAAACCATAAAACTATAAGCATGTAACAAATGGTACTAAAATATGAAAGAACTAAAATGACCCACTAAAGAAAGATGATTTTTAATAAGCAATGACATAGGAGTAGAGTAGAGGCAGAGCATTACCAGATTGGAAAATAAGCAATGTGTTCTTGACAGATGCTGAAGAAAAGGGAAAGGCAAAGAGAGGGATTTTTGACATGTAACCCAGTTGCTAATTGTCATATGTAAACTATGTAAATTGTATTTCAATCTTGATTTTAACTCCTTGTGTGTTTCCAGAATTTTTTTCTTTGGGCTCAGTCAATCCTTCTACTAATTATCAACTTGAGAGTGGCCACCATCAAGCAATTTTAAGAATCAATAATCCTAATTATAGTCTTTCAACTTATACATCATTGATCTTTTTTTTTTTTTGGGTCAATTGTGAAAAAAAACCTGCATGCAGGCATGAGGCACATCTCAATACTTTGGTCATCACTCATCAGAAATGTGACTTTAAGGTACCAGAAGGCAGAAGCAACCAAGTCAAAAACTTAATGTAAATATTTAATTAATTAAGCTTTGAAAGGGGAAAGATTCCGCTTAATAAAAACCAACTTATTCGACAAAATAGTTATATATAATGCTTGTCAGCTACCTGAATAATGCTTAGTGCTTTCTGGCGAAGGTGGAAACTAAGACTAAATTAACAAAATAAGCAACGAAAATGCTTATAAAAAAATCAGTTCTTCAGAACACCAAAGATCAGAGGTGATGAATCAAACAAAATTCAGAGAGTGCAGGTGAAGAAAAAGAAAGAGATCTAAGTTACAAACACAAATGTCAAAAGCGAAAGATCTGAGTTGTAGGTTTGCCTATGATTGTTCTTGTTCCTCAGTAATAGAGAGAAAAGAGAAGAGCAAAGATGAGCAGTGAGCAATGATCGGCCGGCTAGTGATGAGCGGCCGGCGAGAGATGAGCAGCTGGCGAGCGATGATCGGTTGGCGATAGTCTTAGGGTTTGCTAAATCGATAATTCCCAACCCATTAGTTTTTATTTTTTTAATTTTAATTTTATAAATATTTTTTAACTTAAAATCGGGTAAATGAATTGGATTTTGGATATCCATATCCATTCAAAATCTATTTGAATATTTTAGCAAAAGTCTTTATTCATATCCAAAAGGTTTTGGATGGATATTATCCAATCCAATTGGATTGGATATCTAGACATTCATTTTGGATGGACCAAATTATCCAAAAATGGTCACCACAATTTGATGTCTCTTAAAAAACAATTGAATCGATTGTGGCCTAGGCTCGTTTACCTGGTATATCTGTCCAATACAACCATAAAAAAAGTTTTGAGAATGCTAGGCCACTTAATTGGAAATGTCATTAGAATATATTACAATACGGAATTGGCGTCTAAGGGAAAATTTGCAAGAATTGCTGTGGAGCCATCCCTTAATAAGCCACTTTGTTCACAGTTCCTCTTGGATGGAAAAATCCAAAAAGTAAAATATGAAGGGTTACCTATAATTTGCTTTCATTGCGGCAAATATGGTCATCCAAAAAGTTCATGCCCATATTTTAAAGAGAATGAAATGCAAGAAACTGAAACAAAAAATGGTGAGGAAAATATGTCCAACAAAGAGATACCATTACCGAAAAAAATTAAGGTAAACGGCTTGAAATACGGCCCTTGGATGGTGGTTGTAAAAAACGGTAAACCAGGGAGGAACATGGAAAAAAATTTTGATATCGTAATTAGAAGTAGACAGGATCGCGATTTTCTATTCTTCTAAACAATGTTGATTCGTCTGATGCCGATGAATTCAATAAGACGGCTGTTATAAACATTTTGAATTATAAAACTCCAATTGTCACGTAGGGTTGGCAAAAGTCCTGGTTCAGGCTGGGTTTAGGCTGCTCAGGACCGACTCGGATTATAAGAACAGCTGCTAGGATTTGAACCATTGCCTGGATTTTTCCATGCGGATCGGGTCAAACCTGGTACCTCGCGGGCACTGGGTTTAATCTGGGCTTGCTCTGCCCACATGCTTTATTTAATTTTTTTTTTTGGCATCAATGCATCAATACTAAGTAATTTTGTGTGTGTGATGTTTTGGAAGCCAGCTAACATGTCGGCAATCATTGTCATTTCTTGCCAAGCAAAAAAAAAACAAAAAACAATACACACAAATAAAATCAAATCAACAAATAGAAAAATATTGAGCAGACTCATTATCAAATAGAAAAATATTCCAATATAATAATAACGAGAAGCATCCAAAGCAGCAAGACTTTTTAAACCACATGTGCCACGTACACTCAGTTCAGTGATTTGTGGTGCCTGTATGGAAAAGAATACAAGAGAACAACCTTGCAATTGCCAGATCTCGGTTCGTCGAGGACTGGAGGTGCGGCTGTGGAGGTACGGCTGTCCAGTGACGGCTGCTGCTTTGTGAAAAGTGAGAAGAGCTGGGAGGCTCGTGCGTGGCTGCGTGCAGCTGTAGAGGTGCTGGTGCTCATCGACGTCTAGCTGTGCTTGAAGTGTTGTTGTGTTGGTAGAGAATGGAGATTTAAATAACCGACAGTGGGCAGCAGACATCGGCTATGCTTGATGCCGCTTGTTTCAGTGTGTGTGTTATGTTTAGAGTTTAGTTTAGGTTAGGGATTGTGTTTGACTGTTTGAGTGTTTGTGTGTGATTTACGATTTGGGGTTGGGGAAAATAGGAAATGTTTACATTTATATTTTTTGTTTTTGTTTTGTTGTTGTTTTTTTTTTACATGTTAAGAATCCGGGCACGGTCCGGGTTCTAAGTTTTTGGTGTCGTGTCTAGACCCGTGCCCAGAAACACCCGGGTATTGAAATTCAATACCTGGGACTGATTTTTTCATACATGCGGTCCTGGGTTTGCCGGACCAGGCCAGATCCAGTTCGGAGGGGTTTTTTTGCCACCCCTCCTGTCACCTTACAAAACTACAACAATAAACCTAGAAAAAGCCATGCCAAAACGATTCCATTACCCAAAAGTCATAAATCCACTTTTTTACCTACCAACTCCACTTCCAATAAAGAAAGCCTCAATGAGCCAACTTGCTCTTTAACACATGTAATTTCCCACGTCCCAAAACAATACAACTAGAAAAAGTCATGCCAAAAGGGTCCCATTACCCAAAAATTCTAAAGTCCCTCTTATACCCACTAACCCTATTTCCAACAATGGAATCCTCAATGAGCCTACTAGTGCTTCAACTCATGCAATTCCCACGTCCCTAAAAGCACCCATGAAACATACAGCTGACATACGTGATCCCAACTGTCATGCACATCCCCAAACCAAAAAACTTATTCCCACATCGGTACCTACTACACTTGATCCGTAAAAATACATGGTGGTCACCTTCAAACCCAATCTAGAAATAAAGAAGGACATGAATGAAGTCAATTTACCCTCTACTTCTCATGCTCATTCTACAATAGACTGCCCCATAATGGCCCCTGGCCAGCTTGGGGATCCACCTGACAAAGATGATTTTGAAATGGAGAACCTTGACGAAGACACAGATGATAGTGATTATGTTGGTGCTGATACGACCTCCTCTGCTAGATCCTTCGACGATAAAGAAACATGGACTGTGAGGACCATGATTTGGTTTCTGCCGAGTAAGGGCCTCATTTTCTTTTATCAATTTTTATAATGTCCTTTTCCATTATGTTTTAGAACTATCAAGGTGTTCTCTCTAAGGGTTTTCAAAGGACTTTTAAAGCGATTATTGGTAATTATAAGCCTTTCATGGTCACTATTTTAGAACCTCGAATTAATGGAAAGAAAGCAGATCAGTTTATCTAGAAGTGTGGATTTGACAAATCGCATAGAATTGAAGCTGTTGGTTTCTCTGGTGGAAATTGGCTTCTTTGGAAAGAAGAGTTTGCTGTGAAGGTTGTGGTTAATCATAAACAATTTGTTCACTTTAAGGTTTCCAATTTTTCAGGTTTTCTCTCTTGGGTCACGACAGTTTATGCTAGCCCAACAAACTCTGTGAGAAATCTTCTTTGGACGATCTTAATTCGTTAGCCTTTTTGGTTAATGGCCCTTAATTCCTGGGGGGCGATTTTAATTCTATTCTTGCTGCATCAGAAAAGAAAAGGGGATCTTTTAGAATTAATGGGGTGTGTCAACATTTCAACAATTGGTTCTTCTCAAACAAAATGCGTGACTTAAACTTCAAATGCTTTTATTTACTTGGTCTATGGGAACAGTGTATTAAAGATTGGATAGGGCTTGCTGCAACGACAACTAGTTTCTGAATTTCCCGAATTCAGCCATTTTTCATCTCCCTAAAGTCGGTTCTGATCACGGACCAATTTCTGTTCGTTTTAATAGTACCAAGAGGGCGCAGAGTGGCAACAAACCTTTTCGTTTCCTTACTTCATGCCTAACAAACGAGAACTTTAGTAATTTTGTTGCTAAGAATTGGATGGATAACAAGGATTATGTTAGCTCAACAAGGGTTTTGGTGCAGAAGATGATTGCTTGGAATAAAGATATTTTTGGCAATATATTTAAGAAGAAAAGGAAATTATTGGCTAGATTGGGTGGTATTCAAAAAGTTCTTGAACGATATTCCTCTAAAAACCTGTTGAGGTTAGAACTCTCTCTAAAGAAGCATTTGGAAGAAGTACTCACTCAAGAAGAAATCTTATGATACCAAAAGTTTCGAAGGGAGTGGATTCATTATGGTGATAGAAATTCCGAATGATTTAAATAAAACTCTTATTGTTCTAATTCCCAAAGTGGACAAGCTAATTAGTTTATGCACTGTTGTGTATAAAACTATCACTAAAGTTGTTGCTAATAGAATCAAAGCCATTCTTTCTAATCTTATTGCCCCCCACGCAAACAAGCTTTGTGCCGGTCACAGAAAATATTGTTGTTGCTTAGGAAATTATTCACACCATACATCGGAACATAGGAAAAAAAGGTTTCATGGCTATTAAGGTGGATTTAGAGAAAGCTTACGTTAGGCTTAGTTGGGACTTTATCCATGACACTTTGGTTGTTATGGGGCTACCAACTGATCTTATTAATGTTATTATGGAATGCATCAATTTGGCCACTGTGCATTTGCTTTGGAATGGTGAGCTTACTGAAGGTTTCAATCCTTCAAGGACATCAGACAAGGGGATCCTCTCTCTCCCTATATTTTTTTTTATGCATCGAACGGCTCAGTCAAGGAATTAATCAATCGGTTAATGATAAGAAATGGAAGCCTATCCACCTCTCACATAATGTCAGCCAAGCCGATGTCAAAATCATTAGCTGAGCTCTCAGTTTCTCAACTACCAAGAATTTAGGAACTTATTTGGGTATGCCTCTTCTCCACTCAAGAGTGACCAAGAAGACTTATCAAGCAATTTTGGACAAGGTTGAAGGAAGGTTAACAAGTTGGAATGCTATGCATCTTTCTTTCGCGAGAAAGATCACCCTTGCGCAGTCGGTTATCTAAGCTATTCTAGTCTTTTCTATGCAAACTGCTAAGTTACTAGTGGAGATCATTTCTAAAATTGAACAGGTTTGCATAAGGTTTATTTGGAGCGTCACAAATGGGCAGAACAAAATGTGTATGGTCAATAGTGTGTAAACCAAAAATCTATGAGGGATTGGGTTTTAAAAATTTGAGAAGAATGAACAGTGGGCTATTAATGAAGATTGGCTGGGGTTTGGTATCAACTCCTTCTAGTTTTGGGGTACAAGTTCTAACTTCTAAACATCATGTTGATCTCGCATCTATGCCACAGAATTTATCAACAAAATATGGCTCACCTTTATCGAAAGCTGTTGGAGAGTTTTGGAAACATATGAAGTCGGGTATTTACTGGTCAGTGGGTAACGGTGCTAAAGCTCATTTTTGGTGGGATGATTAGGGAGTTGATGATTTTGTGCTTCTTCAATGGTCCCTGTGGAGATTATTAATAATAAAGTTCTTGATTTTGTGACAGATGAGGGAAACTAGAAGTGGAATTGCTTTGGTTATTTACTTCCAATAATATTTTATTAAAAATTGTAGCTATCAATGTCCTTTATATGTGCAATGATGATGATAAACCTTTTTGGACCCATTCCACTATTAAAGAGTTTACAACGAAGTCAGCTTATCGACAGTTTTACTGCAACACAAACACAGATTTGGTTTCTTTATGGAATTTAATCTAGAAATAGAAGGGTCCTCAAAGCACTCGCACTTTACTCTAGATGGCAGCCCACAACATCTGAAGACTAAAAGGGAATTGTTTCGAATGAAAATTACTAAGGGCATGGTTTGTTTTCCCTGTGGTAGTGAGATTGAAGATACTCTGCATGCATTAAGAGATTGTCGGTTTGCAAAGCAAATATGGCTTATTTTACTTCCCCGAAAATTCCATGCAAATTTCTTTCTTTTTGACCTTAGGGAATGGCTGATTTGAAACTTAAAAAATGTTTAGAAGATGGATGAGGAAAAAGAATGGCCATGTTTATTTGGGTTTGTTTTGAGTAGCTTATGGTATTGGCGGAATAAATGTTTACATGATCATATTTCAGTTAGCTTGAGTGCTGTATTGGCTGGAATTAGATGCAGGTGTGAGGAGATAATTAGGGTCAATAAAATTTTTCTTCATCATGTCAATCTTAAAGTGGAAAGGTATTTTTGATGGATTGCTCCTCTTTAGCCGTAGGTTAAACTCAACACTAATGGAGCGCGTAAATCTTCGGGTTTAGCTAGCGCATGAGGTCTCATTCGAAATTATTATGGAGAGTATATCAATGGTTTTGCAATGAATATTGATGTGGATAGCACATGTGTAACCAAACTCATAGAGAACCAGATCTGCAGGCCCAATCCTTATTATTAGATCACTTGCAGCATTATACAGCTTATACGACGTGACTGGCAGGTTGTTATCAATCATGCTTACTGTGAAACAAATTTCACAGCTGAATTCCTTGCTAATCATGCCCTTACTCTTCCTATCAGAGTCCGTGTTCTTAATTCTGCTCCTGTGGGTCTTGATTTTTGGTTGGGTTATGATAGTTTTGGGATTGCGCTTTCTTGTGTTGTTAAGCTCTAGCTTTTGTTGAGCCTCGTCAATGTACCCTAAAAAAAAAAAGGATTGAGAGCTCTCTGAGTTTAGTGAAAAATTGGGTGTAATTGGGATTTGGGTGAGAGAATTATTTCTGAGAGTGGTTGTAATAATTTTTCACATAGTAAATATTTTTCTCTAGTTATCTGTTGACAACGATTGTGGTTTTTCTCCGAATTTGGAGTTTACCACGTAAATCTTATGTTGTGTGATTGGTGTATTCTCCATTTAATTTTTTCTTATTAATTTGTTGCTTGACAAATTGCTTGGAGTGATCTTGGGAGGAAGCTCAATTTCCCAACAATAGTATTAGAGCCAATGGTTCGTATTTAGGGTATACGTCATTGTTCACATATATGGTACTGTTCAAATATACGGTATTGCTCACGTGATGCAGTAGGAGCTAATCCAAATAGTCCATGATGAAGAGCAAAGACTGATCTATAAAGCAAATATGTCAGGATTGAATTTTTCAAGCCCGGTGAAAATTGAAATAGAAAAATTTGCTAGCAAAGGTCTGGAGGGTGGAGAGTTCGTGCCTGGGGGGAAACGTTGGAGAGAAAACGAATTGCAGGTAGGGGCTAGGAATGAAAAGAAAAAGAGAGAAAAGAGAGGAAGAATCAATGAGGGGCAGAAATCCTTTTTCCTTTTCTTTTGTTTCAATTTCTTTCTTTGATCTCAAATTTCATTGTAATATATTTCAGAAGTCAATAAATAAAATGAGTGTTTTGTTTTTCAATACGTGTAGCTAATTTTTTAAGCTAAGGTGAAAGATGAAGCTCTCAGAATTTAATTATGGAATTAGTGTTCTTTCAAATAAGCATTTTTATTTTAATTAAATGTTTATAATTATTACTTTTCTCAATATATATCTATATCTACTTTAAGATTTATATGGTATTTTGACATATTGTCAACACACTAACACGGCTCGGACACATTATGTACTTCATCTCCATATTAATCTATAACTAGTTAATTAGAATAAATTATAAAATAATTAAATTAGTTAAATTAATATTATGATAAGAGAGAATATTATGAATATAATTTAAATTTCAAGAGTGGATTCCGTAACTTTAGCACTTATTAAATTATTAATTTCGTTTTCTCCATTTGATTAACACTAGAAAGTGTATATTTTGTAAAAGTTTATATTATCATTTTTCTAACTTTTAATGTTAATTAATGTGCTCATAACTCATATTTTATTTTAATACTCCCCAAATGTAATTTAATGTAAGTTATATTTTGCTATATTAAATTATATTTTAATTATTATATTTTATTATTGTAGGAATAATTGGGGAATGAAGAGTGATCGAAAACAGAAGACAAAGAAGATAAATGGATAGTGTTGATATAAAAAGGAGTGGGGCCGTTTGAAGTTAAATATATAAATGTATATAATTAAAAGAATGCAATTGTCAAAAAAATAATGAAACGAAACAGGCTTGCAATTGTCCTTTTCTTTCTTGTTTTGATAAGTTAATATTATAAAATAAAAGGAAGAAATGAAATAGGCTTGCATTATTGACAAATAACAGAATGTGGGTAGCAATTTGGAAATTAAGGAAAAGCTAGAGACATGGTGATCGCTTGAGCAATTTGCTTCAGCTATAAAAAGGCAGAAGAGTTGGGAAATGGAGTGTGAAATTGTGGGGGAGAAGAGAGAGGAGGAAACGTTGTAGAGTTTTAGGCAGAGAGTTAAGAGAAGAAGAAATTTCTCTTTCCTTTTTCTTTCTTTCCTTTTTCAATTTTCTTCTTTGAATTTTCAAATTTCTTTTTCGAATTTTTAATTTTTTTGTAATATTTTTTAGAAATTTGTCAATAAAATGTATGTTTTTCTTTTCAATATAAGTGACTAATTTACTAAACTAAGGTGAAAGGTAAAATCAAGGATTCAAATTATGGAATTAATTTCTCTCTCAAGTGAGTTTTAAATTTATTCATTTATTACATATTTTTGTTATTTGAATTTTTATTTACTGATTATTTTTATGTCATATTAATTTATAGATCTAAATCTACTTTGATTTATATGGTATTTTGACATTATGTCGACACTTTAATATAGCAGTGGCACATCATGTACTTTTTTTCGATATTTATTCATAAAAATGGCTAGTTAATAATTAAATAATATAATATTTAATTAGTAAATAAAATACAAAATATATTAAGAGAGAGTATTATGAATATAATTTAAATTCCAAGGGTGGATCCCGTAACCTTAGTACTTTTTAAATTGTTAATTTTGTTTTCTGTTATTTAATTTTTATTTAATATTTGACTAGTAAATTTAAAATTCTCTGTGGTTCGACTCCGGACTCACCGGGTTATATTATAATAAAACACTCTTATAATTAGGAGTTGATTATACACTTCTGAGTTGTTTCAAGTTTTTGACACAGGAAAATTTTCAAAATTTGTCATTTTTTTTTTCTGTTTTGTCGTTTTACTTTATTTTATTTTTTAAAAGAAAAAATAAAATAAATCTTATTGTAAACCGACATTGAATATGTGGTTTACCACTTTGGTAAAATCCCACAATGATTTGTAGTGTGATCATTGATCCTTTTGATCAACTATATATATGTACTAATGTTTTATATTAAAGAATCAATGCAAATTCAAGAGTCTATAATATATTTGCTATAAGCTCATTGTGAGATACTTGTATCAAGTGTCTACATTAGTATAAAATTTTATCTACTGGGTAACGTAAAATAAGGTACGTTAATCTATCCCATCTATTCATTTATTTTATAACACGTTATCAGCACGATAGCTTCTTTTGTATGAATAGTTTAGTTATTGTTTGTAAGCATGCTTACTATGGTTGCTTTGTCACATGTTAGATTTACATATTAGATCTAATTATTGTTAGACAATAGATATTTACGAATTATGCTTAATCTTTTTATATGATCACTTTTAAGATCACATGATAAGCATGACATATAGATTATTGCTTGCATAAATGGTAGTGTGAACCTGAAGTTCTAACTACTATAAAGCGATTGATAAATTTCCTCTACTTTAAAATAAGGTACTCTGAAAATGTCGAACCTTACAAATTTTTAAATTCCCGCCCTAGAAGTTTCAGGAAGAAACTATCTAACCTAGGCCCTAGATGTTAAGATGCATCTGCAAGCCATGGATCTGGAAAATACCATAAAGGCAAGCAATAATGCGTCAAGGCAAGGTAAGGCAAAAGCAATGATTTTCCTCAGACATCATTTACACGAGAGCCTGAAAGCACAATATCTAACTGAAGAAGATCCCTTAGTTCTGTGGAAGAATCTGAAAGAGAGATATAACCACCAAAAGGATATATTCCTTCCACGAGCTGAGTATGAATGGTCGCAATTGAGGCTGCAAGATTTTACCAAAGTCCATGACTATAATTCAGAAATATATTGTATCACCTTACAACTGAAATTGTGTAGTGTGGAAATTAGCGAGAATGTTATGCTAGAAAAGACGCTCTCGTCCTTCCACGCATCAAATCTGGTTTTGCAGCAATAGTATTGAGAGCGTCGATATACGAAATATTCAAAATTAATATCCAGTCTCTTAGTAGCTGAACAAAATAATGAACTACTCTTGAAAAATCATGAGATGCGACCAACTGGTTCCTAAGCATTACCAGAAGCGAATGCAAGTGCTCATACTAGTCATAAACGCAATAGAAGAGGAAGACGAGGCCGTGGTTATTATCCTCATTATGGTCATGGACACTCCGGACAATGAAACAACAACAATAGACACCACCAGAAGTGGAATGTCTATAAAAGACAAAATGATAAAAGTCGAGAAAGGAAAGTCATCAGACGCAAATCTCCTAAGAAAGACAATGAAAATATATGTTATCGATGTGGAGGAAAGGGACATTAGTCGCGTACCTGTCATGCGGACAAACATCTGGTAGATCTCTACCAAGCATCCAAGAAGGGCAAAGGGAAGAGTGAGATCAATTTGGTTGACGACTCTGATCCTGTTGATCTGAGTACTCACCTCGATGCTAGTGACTTCTTGACTGGAAATAGGAGTGAGAATATGGATTAAGTTATCATAATCATGCTTTTATTATATTGTAATAGATTTTATAATCTTGTGACTAGACTTATATTATCCTAAACTAATGTTATCTTTTGTGCTTTTTCTACATCTTATAATATGTATGTATTTAAAATTTTTATTAAGGTTATGAATTTTAGAAATAAATTGTCTGTTTTGGGAGCGAAAACTGGGGATGTATGCTTGGTTGATAGTGCAACCACACACACTATTCTTCAAGACCAGAAGTATTTTTTGGAGATAAAAGAAATTGAAGGAAATGTAAACACTATATCTGGTCCTACATATCTGATAGAAGGCTCTGGAAGAACTATAATCCTATTAGCAAGTGGAACAAAATTGATAATTGAGAAAGCTTTATTTTCAGCCAGATCTAGAAGAAATCTGCTGAGTTTTAGTGATATCCGCCGAAATGGATATCATATTGAGACATCAAATGAGAATAATATAGGGTATTTGTGCATTACTAAAAATGTCTTAGGAAAGAAATACATTTTAGAGAAACTCCCACCTTTCTCATCTGGATTGTATCACACGATCATAAATGCCATAGTAAGCCATGCAATAATGAACCTGAAGTTCATAGATCTAAAATTATTCATGCTATGGCATGATCGTCTTGGACATCTAGGATCTATGATGATGCGTAGAATAATTGAAAATTCTCATGGACATCCATCATCAAACGAAATTGTTTGCACTGCTTGCTCATAGAAAAAATTTGTGATTAGGTCATCCCCTTCAAAGGTTGGTATTGAATCTCCATCCTTTTTACAAAGGATTCACGGAGATATTTGTGGACTAATTCATCCACCTAGTGGACCATTTCGCTACTTTATGGTTTTGGTTGATGCATCTGCACGATGGTCACATGTATGCTTACTATCTACACGTAATGTTGCATTTGCCAGATTATTGGCCCAAATTATAAGATTAAGGGCACAATTTTCAGACCATCTAATCAAAACCTTACATGTAGACAATGCTGTTGAATATACATCTAAGACTTTTAATGACTACTGTACATCAGTGGGAATCGATGTTGAATATTCGGTTCCTTTTGTACATACACAAAATAGGTTGGCAGAATCATTGATTAAGCGATTGCAAATAATTGCAAAAACTTTACTTATACGTACAAAGTTACCAATATCTATGTGGGGCCATGATATTTTCCATGCTGCAGCATTGATTCGTCTCAGGCCCACTTCTTGTCACCAATATTCTCCATCCCAACTTGTACTTGGTCATCAGCCTGATATTTTCCATCTACGCACTTTTGGTTGTGCTGTGTATGTGCCCATACCACCTCCTCAACGTACAAAGATGGGGTCTCAACGACGTTTGGGAATATATGTTGGTTTTAACTCACCTTCTATTATCAGGCATTTAGAACCCCTAACCGGTGATCTTTTCACTGCACGTTTTGCAGATTGTCATTTTGATGAGACAGTTTTCCCATCATTAGGGGGAAAGAAGCCTCTTGAAGTAAGGCATGAGTGAATTTGAAAAGTCCCCACTCTGTCTCACTTAGATCCTCGTACTAATCAAAGTGAGAATGAAGTACGAAGGATAGTACATTTGCAACAAATTGCAAATCAATTACCAGATGCGTCAAAAGTAACCAAGTCATATATACCTGCTGCTAATATACCAACCCAGGTGATTGTTCCTGTTGAACTGTCAAGTGTAAAGGCAGCTAATGAGTCATGTATTGCACGCCAGAAGCGTGGCAGACCACTTGGTTTTAAAGATACTATTTCCCGGAAGAGGAAAACGAAAAATCAGGATCCTGTTGAAATGAAATTAGAGCATTGGATGTTCTCACATTAATTGAATCACCAGTTCCAGAAGAATAGATAGTCCCTAAAAAGACACATGTTCCTAAAGCGACCGAAGTCCCTGTAAAGACAATAGCCCCTAAAGAGGCACAAGATTTTAGAAATAAAGAAAAATCTATAAATTTTACTTATACGAATGAAATGTGGGACCGTAATAAAGTCATCATCCACAATGTATTTTCTTTTACAGTAGCTACTGAAATTGCAAATGAGTTTGAGCCTCAAACTGTCAATGAGTGTAGACAAAGACATGATTGGCCCCAATGAAAAAAAGCAATTCAAGCAGAATTGAACTCTTTGGCCAAACGCCAAGTATTTGGACCTGTAGTCCAGACACCGAAAGATGTCAAACCTGTTGGATATAAATGAGTATTTGTACGAAAACATAATGAGCATAACAAAATCACTAGATACAAAGCACAATTATTCGCACAAGGTTTCTCGCAGAGACCTGGTATTGATTATGAGGATACATATTCTCCAGTGATGGATACCATTACGTTTTGATTCTTGATCAGTTTAGCAGTCTCTGAAAGACTAGACATGCGCCTAATGGATGTAGTGACTGCATACTTATATGGGTTACTTGACACTGATATTTTTATGAGAGTCCCTAAAGGATTCAAAATGCCTGAGGCATTAAAGGTAACATATCGTAACTTATGTTAGATCAAGTTACAACGATCATTATATGGGTTGAAACAATCAGGATGCATGTGGTATAATCGTTTGAGTGGATATTTGATTAATGAAGGATACAAAAATGATCATGTTTGTCTATACGTATTCATTAGAAAATCTGAATCCATATTTGTAATTATAATAGTTTATGTTGATGATATGAATTTGATAGGAACTCCTGAAGAGCTCCTCAAGACTGCTGAATATTTGAAGAAAGAATTTGAGATGAAAGACTTGGGAAAAACTAAATATTGCCTCGGCCTGCAGATCGAGCATAAGGTAAATGGGATACTTATCCACCAGTCTGCATATGCTGAGAAAATCTTGAAAAGGTTTAATATGGATAAGGCATATCCTTTAAGTATTCCCATGATTGTACGATCACTTGATCCTAAAAATGATCCATTCAGGGCCAAAGATGATGATAAAGAAATACTTGGTCCAGAAGTACCATATCTGAATGCAATAGGTGCATTATTGTATTTAGCTCAATGTACTAGACAAGACATTGCATTCGCGATGAACTTGTTAGCAGGGTATAACTCAGCACCAACAAGACGACACTGGAATGACATCAAGTATATCTTTCGATATCTCCGTGGAACAACTAATTTAGGATTATTATATTCAAATGAACCAACACATAACTAATTTAGGTTATGTTTTTACTTATAATGGCACCGCAATTTCATGGCGATCTACAAAGTAAACTTTTGTTGCCACCTCTTCTAATCATTCAGAGATCCTTGCACTACATAAGGCAAGCAGGGAGTGTGTTTGGTTACGGTGTATTATTCATCACATTCAAAGCACGTGCGACTTGACCTCCGCAATTGATGTTCCAACAGTTATATATGAAGACAATACTGATTGTATTGCTCAGATTAGAGGAGGATACATCAAGGGAGATAAAACCAAGCATATATCTCCAAAGTTCTTCTACACTCACAAACTTCAGCAGGACAAGAAGATTGATGTTAAGCAGATACGGTTCATGGATGATTATGCAGATCTTTTTACCAAAGCTTTACCTACGTCAACATTTGAGAGGTTAGTCCATGGGATTGGCATGTGTCGATTAGAGAAATTTAATGCATGACGTTCAGGGGGAGCATATTTTACAGTTACATTAGAAAAGCATGCACTGTACTCTTTTTCCTTCGACCAGGTTTTGTCCCACTGGGTTTTACTAGCAAGGTTTTAACGAGGCAGTAGTATGGATATAATTGTAGTTAAAAGTGGTAAACCAAGGGGGAGTATTGTAAACCGACATTGAATATGTGGTTTACCACTTTGGTAAAATCCCACATTAATTCGTAGTGTGATCATTGATCCTTTTGATAAACTATATATATGTACTAATGTTTTATATTAAAGAATCAATGAAAATTCAAGAGTTTATAATATATTTACTATAAGCTCATTGTGAGATACTTGTATCAAGTGTTTCCATTAGTATAAAATTTTATCTACTGGTAACGTAAAATAAGATACATTAATCTATCCCATCTATTCATTTATTTTATAACAAATCTGTCGTTCTATTTTGTTTTTTATTTCAATTCAATTTCATGTAAAATTTCAGTTAGCCCACTCATTTCTTTTGAAATTACAGAAATTCCACAAAACTTATAAAGATTTTCACTTTAACCCAAAAAATTTAAATTCTTACAAATCAGATCCTAAACTGAACTGGATCGAGACATGGACTTATGACTTGAAATTTCCTGAACTTTTAGACTCAATTTGGACATGGACTTGGACTTTTTAAAATTCCACAATTTAATTTCTGCAAATTAAATTTCTCCAATTTAATTTTCGCAAATTAAATTTCCACAATTTAATTTTCGCAATTTAATTTCCTTGCTATTTTACTTTTTCGCATTTATTTTTATTTTATTGGCAGGTTTTATAATACCACCTATGTAGTTATTTATTTTCGGTTATTTATTTTTCAGTTTATTTAATTAATTGTTATTTAATTTCCAATTATTTAATTTTTAATTATTTATTTTCCTGTTTGTTTATTGTTCTTTGCAATTTTTTTCGCGTTTATTTTTATTTTATTTGGTTGTATCTATAATACTGCCTATTTAAGTATCTATAATACTGCCTATTTTATTTTCTGTCATTTAATTTTTTGTTATTTATGTTTAGTTTATTTAATTTACTGTTTATTTTTATTTTATACGGCAGGTTCTACCGCCTAATCTGTTATTTAATTTCAGTTATTTTATTTTCTTGTACATTAATTTGAGTTATTCTTGTATTCCGCATTTATTTTCCTATTTTTCTTTTATTTGGCTAGTTCTATAATACCACGTTAATTGTTAATATTCTTGTAATTTTGGTTTTCACTTTATTTATTTTTTTTATATATGTAATTTTTATTTTTGTACATTTATATTTGTTGTACATTTAATTTTCAATTTGTTTTTATTTTGCATTTTTTTCTTGTACATTACTTGTTTATTTAATTTTATGTTTGTTTGTATTTTATTTCTTTTAATTGTGTAATTTTCATTTTTTTCTTTCTTAATTGCTTGTGCATCACTTAATTTCACACGCTTGTGCATCACTTAATTTCACACACACACACATTATCAATATTGCATGATACATTGGTCCCGTACAGATACTGACAGATTAATTAGGAGATTACTTTTACCACCCTTAGACATGGCTGTAATTTTTCAGAGTATAGAGACAACCAAGCTCTACAAAATCTTCCTGACCAGCATAGGACACTTATGGTGCGTTTACTTCATGGTTTAGGAAATGGGAATGAAACCCATGTTTACTTGACAAAATAAAATTTGGGAATAGGAATAAAATATGTGGGTCCCACACAATTTGGTAATAGGGAATCATTCCTATGCGAGGGTTTGGGAATGGGGATTCCCATTCCCTGAACTGATATTTCTATCCCTTACATTTTGTTACATTTCTCGAATTATCCTCAAATCACACGCTATGAAAAGCCACTTACACGAGTTTCTATTATCAAAACGCAAAACCCTTGAAACTTGACCATTAACGGACTTCACAAAACAAGCCGTCATGAATTAGCCGTTTGTCGTCGTTCTGCTCGCGTCTCCAGCACCATCTGTCCTCGTTGCCTCCACGCTGTCGATCTGCTCTTGACACACTTTCGTCTCAATCGATTGAAAGGTTTGTTTTGTTTTACTTAATTTTTGTTTCGAGTCTCTTTGTGCTTCAAGTTCTCGGTGTTTCATGTTGTTTTGCTTCTCAGTTTCATTTGTGTGACCCAATTATTATTATTATTATTTTCAATTCTAACCAATATTACTTAAAAAAAAAAATGTATATTGGTGCGATGAGATCCTGTCGCACAAAAAGACAGTGCGACAAGGTACTCATCGCACCAGAAGTTAGTGCGACATGTACCCCATCGCACCAGAAGTTGGTGTAGTTGGTGCGACGGGGTGCATGTCGCACTAACTGTTGGTGCAACAGGGTCACCGTCACACAAAAAGACAGCAAGACAACAGGGTCCCCGCCACACCAATTTGTGCGACAGGGACTTTACTAGCTCTAAAAGAAAGTTTGTATGAACAAGACAAGCGAATGTCATAGATAATTTCAAAAGGCAGAATCCCAATCCAATTCACAAACATACAACTCTAGTTAGAGAAATCACTCAAATTTCAGTTAGAGGAATGACAATCATACACAACCTTCACAACCACCACCTCCACGTCAGAAATTTCAAAATACCCAAAGTGAACCATCATATGTCCCATCACTAAGAAAAACTATTGATGATACATTGCATTCATTCATTCAAAAATAAGAATCAATCAATAATCAAACCATGCAAACCTTGACCAATTTGAAAGATGCCATTTCCAAATTTACATCAGGCCTTATTATTCATGAAAAAAGTAAGTTTCCTTTTCAACCTAAACCCAACACCAAGAGTTAACAACATCCTCAAATGGGTAGTACAAGAAACCAAAACATGACCTAATTCAAATCGATTATAACCCTTCGTGATGGTAAAGTTATCGAAAAAGACATTATTGATCGTCGTGAAATTAGTAAGGAGTCATTTTCTGAGAGTAAGGAAGAGTCCGACAAACCTTTAACCCATGAAGAAATAACCAACTCTCCTCATGTACCCTCATTCCCTCAAGCACTGATTAAGCCAAAGAAGTCAAAACACAACTCAGAGATTTATGAAGTCCTCAAACAGGTGAAAGTCAACATTCATTTGCTAGACATCATTAAACAGGTAACATTTTACGCTGAATTTCTAAAAGGCTTGTGTACTGTAAAAAGAAAACATAAAGTGCAAAAGAAAGCCTTTCTAGCAGAACAGGTAAGTTCTATTCTTTCAACCAATAATGTCTTGAAATACAAAGATCTTGGTTGTCCAACTATTTCTTGCATTATTGGGGATCATAAAATTGAACATGCCTTACTTGATCTTGGTTCTAGTGTCAATTCGTTTCTATATTTAGTGTATCAACATCTCAATCTTGGTGAATTAAAACCTACATCTACCACTCTTTTACTTACTGATAGATCAGTTAAGGTACCAAAAGGGATAATTGAAGATATATTTGTTCAAGTTGATAAAGTCATATATCCTGTGGATTTTATTGTTTTAGAAACTGAACCAATTGTTGATGAATGTAAGCAAATTCCTGTAATATTAGAACAATCATTTTTAGCCACTGTTAATGCTTTGATTAATTGCAAAAATGGAGTAATGAATTTATCGTTCGGTAACATGACGTTACAACTCAATGTGTTCAATATATGTAAACAACCTCATGACGAAAAAGATGATGATAATGAAGATGAAGAAGCTGAATTGACTGATTCAATCATTGAGGAACACATCCAAGATGAGAAACTTACAAGTTCTTTGGAAACTTACTTTGATGATTCATTTGAATCAAGTAATGAATTGGAATGTAATACTACTAATATATGTTCAATACTTGATTCTATGCAGAATTCTGAAGATGACAGTAGCTAAGTGAACTTTGAAGACACGGGATAACTTGAAAAGACAATTGAAGTGGACAAATCAAAACCTGAGCATAAACCAGTTTGTATTAAAGTTCTTTCAAATCTTGATGATACTGGTAATGTACGTAAATTGTAATTGAATGAACCTGAAGAACTAAGGTATGGCGCATATGTGAATTCAAGAATTTAAGGCAAAAACCAAAACTTTTCATGATAAAAGAATTTGAAATTCTAGCTAGGCAACCCAAGAGGGGGGGTGAATTGGGATTTAAAAAATTCTTCAATAACAACACCATAATTCAATACCAACAACTACCACAACCAACAATAATAATAATAATTTCAACAAGAAGTAAAAGTAAAGAGTTAAAGGTAAAGAAGAACGAACACGGTATTTTTACGTGGTTCGGCTAACTCCGCCTACATCCACGCCTCCAAGCAATCCACGCTTGAGGATTTCATTATCCAAGCCTCAACCTAAGGCTTCAACAATTTACAATTGACTCCCAAGGAGTCAATCAACCTTTACAGCAAGAGATTATCCCAAATCTCTTAACCCAAGTGTTTCCCACACTTACAAACACTCAACTTTAATTTGAAATTAAGTTTACAAAGATTTTCCCTCACACAATGTGTATGATTACAAATGTAAGCTCAATGTGTGATTAGATGAAAAAGATAAACAAGTGTAAGCTCAGAATGTAGAAGATTGCTCAATGATAATTGTTGTATTCGTTCTTTGATTTGAGTCTGAATGAGCCTTTTTATAGTTGGAGAAAAAAACTAGCCGTTATTGACTTTTTGCCAATAACCGAATTCCGTTTGTCTTAACCGGAGTTCCGCTTAATGTTACTGTGGTGGCTAAAATTTGAATATCTAGACATTTGGATTTCCGTTTCTTAACCGAAACTCCGTTTGATTCTAGTGAGCACTCCTAAAGAATCCGAAACTCCGCTTATCTTATTCAGAACTCCATTTGTTTCCGAAGGGCATTCCTAACAAATCTAGAATTCCGCTTTTCTTATTCGGAACTCTATTTGCAACAGTGACGCTACAGTGAAAATTTTCTAAAATTATAGGTTTACCCAAAACTTTTAAAAATTGTATTATGGCCTAAAAACTTTATAAAACTTTTCAAATAGGTCCAATTTCAAAATTTAAGAATAATACTTATTTAATTCAAAACTCAAATCTTTTCAATTTAGTCATAACTTTGAAAGACACCCAAATTCATAAAATCATTTTTCCTTTAAGTATAAAACCTTTATCTTATGAAAATAATGATTTATTTAAAATAACTTGATCTCACATGAATAATTATTGTCTGTCAAGAGCTAATGAGATTGTGAAATATATGCATTTTCTATTTGACCCATGACACATGATTTGTTATCATCAAAATCAAAATACCATATGACCGTATAGGTCAACAGAATTTTTCGTAAAACAATTGGTCAAAAAGTGTTGCTTTGTAATTTTCGACTTCATTTGTTTGCATGGAAATTAAAGTCAAGGTGGAGTGGCCCATTTATTTTGAAAAATGTGTATGCATATGGGGCCGTAAAAATTAGGAATCCTAATAACGGTGTCATAATATAAAGAATATTAAAAAGGAAGCGCACTATTTAGTGTTGGGAATCTAACTCAAAAAGACTATGTTTTCCAGTTTATAAGAAAACTGTATGGGAAGCCTATCTTTGACCCATAGAGGGCGTTTAAGCTATTACTGGACGTAAAATTAGAGGAAGATATGAGCTACAGTCGCAACTATCAGTAAATATCCATTTCTTTTAATAATATTTTATTGGTGTGATTTTATTTTATTTTATTTTTTTACTGTTTGCTTTGGAATTATGGACTAAAATGGCAGAATATGGAGTATAGTAACTCTAGAACTGCATCTTCTCAGTCTTAATGTTTTTTTTTCTTTAAAAAAAATTTAAAAAAAAAATTTTTTTTTTCTGTCATCTCCTTTAAGCTTCTGCAGCAAGTTTAGGTATGAGTTTTCCCTATTTCTTCTTTTATATTTATGTTTCCTTTATTTTATTTTAATTTTTCCATTTTTTATTCCTTTATTTTATTTTAATTTTTCCATTTTTTGTTCATATATATTCTTTTAAATTATGTAAATAAGAATATTATTTATATTAGGTTGGGGGGTAGGGATAGTTGACGTAATTCGTAAATATGCGTGCTTGTTTATTTTCAAAAAAATATCCAAATTTTTTTTATTGTCTAAGATGACTGAGTAAAGAGTCTCTACTTTTGAGACATATCCTAATAGTCAAATCTGTATTATATTTTGATTTTGAAGTTCATGGTAAGTTATTTTGTTCTCTATTCTTTAAATTACTCAAATTTGTGAATTCTGCTTTGGATTATCACTAATTAAGTCAATTTTGTCATTTATTCATTAAACAGATATTATTAAATCATTCTTCACACACACACTAACGCATGCCAGTGGGTTGTAAGTTAAAATTTTTGCAATAATTTTGTTCTTTTGATTCATTGGAGATAATATCTAAGATAGTGGAAAATGTCTATATTTTAAAAAAAAGAATATGTTTAATTTTGCTATATCTGAAACCCAAGTAATTAAGTTCGTTGGGGTGTTTCAACACCTAGTGCCCTAAGGCCAACTAGACTGGGATTTACTGGCACAAAGCTCGCTACATGGGTAGAAGATATACTGTTTGTTTATTTATTTGAAACCAGAGTAATTAAGCCCGTAGGGGTATTTCAACACTTAGTGCCCTAAGGCCAACTGGTCTGGAAGTCACTGGCTCAAAGATCGCTACATGGAATAAAAATATTATTTTGTGAATGATTTACTAACTAAAAAAAATAGTATCTCTGATGAATCTCAAGAACAAAAGTATTGTTTTCTTTTGATGAAGTCCCATAAGTATTGTTTAATATCTTGAGCACAAAAGAAGGTTTGGTGATATCCTAGATGATGAATGAATGACAATAAGTTAAAATAAAGAATTTGAGAGAATTCATTTATTTGGTAGTTTAAAGGTTAGATGAACAACTATTAACTTGCACGTGAATTTTGTAAATCTTAGTTTAATATAGTGGTTTAATTGTTAGGGATTAATAATAAGCTGGTTGGGGGGTGTGATTAACACTAGAAAGTGTATATTTTGTAAATGTTTAAATTATCATTTTTCTCACTTTTAATGTTAATTAATATGCTCATAACTTATATTTTATCTTAATGCTCTCCAGATGTAATTTTATGTAAATTATATTTTATTATGTTAAATTATATCTTAATTATGTTAAATTATATCTTAATTATTACATTTTATTATTATAGGAATAATTTAGGAATGAAGAGTGATCGGAGCCATGAGACAAAGAAGATAAATAGATAGTATTGATATGAAAAAGAGTGGGGTGCCGTTTGAAACTATATATATATATATATATATATATATATAGATATTTGTTGGAGAATATATATATATATATATAATCAAAAGAATGCAATTGTCAAAAAAATGATGAAACGAGATAGGCTTGCAATTGTCCTTTTCTTTCTTGTTTTGATAAGTTAATATTATAAAATAAAAGGAAGAAATGAAATAGGCTTGCTATATTGACAAATAACATAATGTTGGATAGCAATTTGGAAATTAAGGAAAAGTAAGAGACACGATGATTGCTTGAGCAATTTGCTTCGGCTATAAAAAGGGAGAAGAATTGGGAAATGGAGTGTGAAATTGTGGGGGAAAAGAGAGAGGAGGAAACGTTGTAGAGTTTTAGGCAGAGAGTTAAGAGAAGAAGAAATTTTCTCTTTCCTATTTCTTTCTTTCCTTTTTCAATTTTCTTCTTTGAATTTTCAATTTTTTTGTAATATATTTCAGAAGTTTGTTAATAAAATATGTATTTTTCTTCTCAATATGAGTGATTAATTTACCAAGCTAAGGTAAAAGCTGACCACCAACTCAAGGATTCAAATTATATAATTAATTTATCTCTCAAGTAAATTTAAAATTTATTTATTTATTACATATTTTTGTTATTTGTATTTTTATTTACCAATTATTTTTATGTCATATTAATTTGTAAATCTAGATCTGCTTGGATTTATATGGTATTTTGACATTATGTGGATATTCTAATATAGTTGTGGCACATCATATACTTTTTTCCCATATTTATCCATAAAAATAGCTAGTTAATAATTAAATGACATAATATTTAAATAGTAAATAAAATGCAAAATATAATTAAGAGAGAGTATTATGAATATAATTTGAATTTCAAGAGTAGATTCCGTAACCTTCGCACTTTTTAAATTGTTAATTTCATTTTCTGCTATTTAATTTTTATTTAATATTTGACTACTAATTTAAAATTCCTTGTGGCTCGACCCTGGACTCACTGAGTTATATTATAATAAGACACTTTTATACTTGGGAGTTAGTCATACGCTTTTGAGTTGTGTCAGTATTTAATTTTTATTTAATATTTGACTACTGAATTTAAAATACCCTGTGGTTCGACTCCGGACTTACAGAGTTATATTATAACAAGACACTTTTATACTTACAAGTTAATTATACATTTTTAATTCGTGTCACAGATATCTCAGCTTTGGCAGTTGTAGGGAATTGGAATAAAGATAACTCTAAGAAGAAATGAGTCTGCTGGGGGTGTGGACAATCAGGACACCTAAAAAGAAATTGTCATAGGAGAAATGGAGCAGGGTCGGCAAGTGGCTCCATATTAGACACAGATAGCATTGTTAGGTGGTAAGTCTCTCATCATAGTGGGAGACGATGGTCCCTTGTAAAATAAATGATGATGAGATCCTCATCGAATGCCGCTAGTGTCATGAAAGGGATGTGTTACAACTAGTGAGTCCACAATTTATGAATTGATGACATCCTCTGGTTTTGTTTATTCGGACATTCAATATTCTAGTTATTCAAAAACCTTGTTTCTCCATAATTTATGAATTTTTTACGTAAAAAAACATGCATTTTGAGATTAAAAAAGTTCGTCTAAGTGTCTTTTTGAGATCGAAAAATTTCGTCTAAGTATCTTTTCTCTTTGGCATATAAAAAAATTTCTGGTGAATTTTTTTGTGATTTTTCTAAGTTCTTGAAGCGGATATTTATGCTGGATCATGTTAGTTAATCAGTTTTCTGAGATACATGCATCTTTCCCGAAAAGCAATTTTGTGGGATTTTGTTTTCAGTAATTACGGGTGAACATGACTCATATCGTAAGGAGTTTGGTTGGATATATTCACTGCTCATAGATGTTAACACATCTATATATTCACTGCTAATATGAATTGATCATATTCCGTTAAATTCGAATGTTATCACGCTCAGACCCTTTGTCATCAAATTAATACGCAAGTTTATTTAAAATAAAATAAAAAGGTGAAAAACAGAGAATATAATGTATAATAATAATAATACACTGTCTTGCTATATTCTTGTTATAGGTTGGGAGAGAACCAATTCATATGATAATAAATAGAATCTTTGGTGCTAGGAAAAAGTCGTTCAATCCTCCCATCATCAAGGTAAAATATGCCTGATTCACGAGATGCATGTGGATGGTAAGTCTCTACCATAATATTCGAATCTTCCACAAAGAAAATGCAGTTGTTGCTCAGGCCATTTGCTGCAGGAATCGATAATGAACTTGATCTTGTCACAAATAGAATTCGTTCACCCAAACTATTTAATTTGGTTAGCCGCATGGTGCCAATTGGATCATGATTAATCTTGAATACTTCAAATCTACTTACTTGATTGTATGTAAAGTACTCGTCTTCTTCCTCTTCTTCATCTTCTTCATCTATCAAAAATGTCGTCATGATATTCTCGGTTTTGTAAATAATTAACAATCCACCATCCGATTCTACCAAATATGAAGAAATCAGAACGTCTTCTGCAGATTCATCTTCCTCAGGATTCCAATTTGCCTCAAGATTTTCAAACATGCTCATCCAGTTATTGGGTATTAGTTTAAGAATTAATTCATCATCTCCTACTTTGATCGCACTTGTTGCAAAAGAAGCATCTCGGGAGATCAAGACATGCAGTTCACCATTATAGAACAAGATGTCTGTGCCAAATTGATCATATTCTTTATCCAAGATGATCCATCTCGTATCCCCTGGTTTGCACAATGCCAATGTGTTATGCAATGAGCCATCAAAGCTGAATGTCGCGGCAACCATACAGTTTTGAGCATCTACGGATGACAATTCAACCTTTCGAATAAACTCTAATAACCCTGCCATACCATAATTATAGGGTAGGTCATCCAGCAAAAAGTCTTCAAAAGATGGAATACTTGTTAGGGGAGGAAGTGGGAGTTGGATCCCCGAAATTGGATCGAAAAGGAATATGTCGGGATTGAATTTGGAACCCTTGAGCATTACAAGCCAGCCTTTGGAACTGCCACAACACCAAGATCCGCCACCATACCAGCTACCTTGCATGTTCTTGGGGAGCTTCAAATTGTAGAGTCTGCCTTCACACAAGTCGTAAAATCTCAAGAAATTATTGTTGTTATCGTTAACATGAGGTAGCATCAACCATGGCACTTGAGCTTTTCTTTTTCTGATGACGTTGTTATTTTCTGTAGTAATAAGTAATCTCCAAGATTTGCAAACACAACTCATACGAACAGAATCTGCTGCATGTAATAACTGCTCCAGGATTTTCTCCATTATATCAACAGAAAGTTGATCCCAATGCCCGTACTCACGCTCATCATTCTCTTCTTTATTACTTCGGAAGTATGAAGTAAGAAAATTAATAATCATCGTTAGCAAAATTAGAATACAGGAGAGAACACAAAATAAGGTAGGTTTCCAGTTTTGATGCATACATATATACACGCGCGCGCGCACTTAATGTTCGAGCTTTTGATATATATGTTTTCTTATAGTATTAGGAAATGTGTATTAGCTTTTGATTTTGTCAAGGAAAGCTTCTCCGACTCCGACAGAAATTCCCAGTTAACGAGAGTTAATAAGTTTCGGGATTCTCTTGAATATTAATTTTCTTTTTCTTTCTTTTATTTATATATAACAAGAAGTTCTCATTAGTAAATCAATAGTTTAGTCCTGTGGTAGTTACCTCCTTACTCCATGATTGTGATAGTGGTATGCATTTTCAAACACCGAGCACATTGTCAGTATTTTATCTACTGTAACATTCCCTGTAGACTGACAAGCTGGTCAATTACTAATTTGAAACACTGAAATATATTATGAGCCAACGACAGCTAAAATTTATGCAGTATTTATCTTTGCTTGACTTCCATCAGTGACATTTTTCACGATGCCCTTGCAACTCATTGCCTCTTTTCTTCAAGTGCAGCACATTCATGCAACATGTCCAGTTTGGAAATCACAACTGACAGCATATAGAAGGCTTCCATTGTATCGAGTAGAGCAGCATCTGATCGATCAGAAAAGAGATTGCATGGAATATGCGGTGCATAGATAGTAGGGGACGCCATGATGTTTACATTTGTAAACTGCACAAGGGACAAAGCAGAGGAAGCTCATGAGCACGCAACAATGTATGATGACATTTTAACTAAAATCTGTTGTTTAGTTAAAATAGAACCATCTTTTGCAAAATATTTTCAAAAGCCATAAAACCATCTATCAATAAAGCTTTAAAGAAAAATAATGCATCTGTAGAAAACAAATTTAATACTGAAATCCAATTCGTTACAACTTTCTCCCAAGTCCCAATCAGCCACCCACCTATTAAACAGTGTTTGACCTAAAAGTCCATGTTTCAACAAGTCAATTTTATGTGGTAATCATTTTGTTATGCATAACCGAACCAAAGTAAATGCACAATAAATTGAGGTGGCCAACCACCTCCGATGCTTCTTCAGTAGAAAAATTTCCTTCCAAATGTGAATCCATTAAGAGATTTAGGTTTTCACCCCTAATCATATCAAAGAGCTGCATATATTGTCCACAGCAAGCAAATGTTACTACTTGTTTCTTGATCAAGGTTCAACCAAATTGCAGAAAAAGCATTATGCTACTCATACAAACCTTTTACATCGCATTTACAACAGATTGAAAACTCATGAAGAAATGAAGCCAGAGAAGCAAAAAGATTTTACAACAAAACCAAGAAATAAGGCATGCAAAGCACAGATGTTACAAGTACTATAAATCTCTTACATGACTTGGAGGGATATGCTTTCCACTTGGCAAATCCAGAAGGATGGAGCTAAAGCTGTATATAACACTCTCACGGGAGACCCTTCCTAAAATTCACAAAATACGGCAATGACCGTTCACAATTAAATGCATAGAAGACAAATAGTTCTAGTTTTAGTATTTGTAATAACTCAAATACCACGCCAGTTATAAAAAAAATTTCTCCAAAAGCAGATTCATCGGTCTCTCTCTAGACTTCCACCTTATATTCAAGTATACTTAGTCTAGCATCTTCATTTCCATACAATGTGGGCAAGAATATCACTTAAAATTATTATTACTGTTCTTTCTCTTTAGCCATTTTGCTCATCTTGTGATTAGTAGTATAATTAGAATCTATCTTGAGAGTCAGAACTTGATCTAACCCAGGTCCCAGAGATAAGGAAACAGGTGAATCCTCTTAGTTTGATAATTTAAAGAAACAAAGGATAACAAAGAAGAAAACTGAAAGAATAAATTTAAAGCAGCAAAATGATTACCATTCTTTTGATACTGTGGAGGTGTGTAGGCAAGATGAGTGCCGAGACTTGAAAGACCGTGATCACCATCCTACAAGGTACACAAAATACTCATTCTAGGTTAGAATGAATGCTGATAAAGAAGTAGAAGAATATTATAATCTGATCAGTAAGCTTCTTGCATATCCTAGAAGTTGATACCTCATCTAAGAGAAACCTATATGCATTCAAATCTTTGTATAGTGGACGATCCTCTGTGTTACGGCAATCTAAGGCTTGAGCAAGATAAAAGGCTACTGTTAAACGCAGCGGCCAATCAATGCTTTGTTTTTCCCCTGCAAGGAGTGAAGAAAGACAAAATGAAATCAACCACAAGAAGAAATGTATATTTTCTTTCCCAATCTTAAAGCATATACAATAAAGGAAATTCTAATTTTATTAGTGACCCAAGAGAAATAAAAAACAACAATCTATGGCAGAATGCTCTCACTTAGAATGCAATCAAGATGGTAACAACTGGCACGATGCATTGAGAACCAGTTTGTGATGACAGGCCTATACCAGTTCAATTCACTCTTCAATGATAAATAATCTATCCTTCCAAAGCATAATCATAAATTTCAATCAACAAACCAAGTCACCAAATACTACCAGAGAGATTAATCAAAGCATCTATTACTTTAAGTTTGTGAACTGAAAAGGAAAACATGATTTAACCTCAAAGCACATTTTGACGCAGGCAAAGAGAATTGTGTCTATTATAAGCATCAACTAAATCATGTTATAAATTTACATTGCCACTTCACTGAAAGATGTTATAGGTCAAAACTCCACCAAACTATCAGTCTTTATGATTCAATACAAATAATTATCAATGTGATAAATTAATTTCAAAGACCATGAATCAAAAAGACACTCATGGGTACACAAGTAGAAGTTTAAACAACAGATTAAGAATTAGCCAAGCAAGAAAACAGTTACTGCAAGAGACCAACTAATATCATTCAAACAATCAATTTATGCCATATATCAAACAAACTTACTTCCATTTTTTATGCATGCAACTTTAATATTCTAGCAAAACTGTCCATGAATGTAGCAAATCCAGTGAGAGCAAAAATATACAATCTTGGCGCACTATGAAACAACACAAGAAATAAACCAAAACAAAGAGAAAGATTACATACAGTTGGACAAATGCTTAGCAAGAGTATCATTAGGCATGTATTCAGCAACGAGCAGCCTCTCATCACCGGCGCAGCAATACCCCATCAAATTTGCCAGCCTCTTGTGCCTCAACTTCCCCACACCTTGGGCCTCCTCCTAAAACAACACTCGGAACAAAACCATCACCACATTATTCACACAAAACTCACATAAAAGATCATTAACAAGAAAAAAACCCACAAGAACATTAATGTTACCTTAAACTGTTCTGGGTCAGGCCAAGCCACCTTTGTAAACTTCTTGATGGCAATCCACTGGGGATTCTCAAAACGACCTTTGTACACAACATTGGCAGCATTTTCGCCGCTCTCAGAGACTATGACTTTGACTAGTTCCGTTTTCACCGACACCATTAATACAGACCACGAACAATTCTTCAAAGAAAAGAAAAATCTACCGAAGAAAAAGATTTGACGACTGACAAAAGACGAAAGAACAACGGAATCTACTAACCTAGTACTGTAAGCTAGCTACCAGATGACAAATGAGCAGATAGAAACCAATGAACAATGAAATGGCTAACAGAGCCAAAATGTAAATACTAAAGATTCAACTCTTTTCACTAATATGACGTCTGCCATCACCGCGATTGTTTCTGCGTTTAGTTTTTTCGCAGGCTCTTTCATGATCCCTTCTTTGTTGACGAATGTTTGGAATCTTGGACCAGATGTTCCCCTTTCTTGAATTGACGATAAGTGGTGCCATTGCTGCTCCTGTTTGTTTTCCCTCCCAAATACTCGTTTCTTTACTTTTGTGATTTCTGATGGACAAACTAGGCAATCAATTTTATACACGTGCTTTTCAGTTGCATGCTAACAGAGTTGAATTGGGTTATTTACTCTTAGGTCCTTGTTTTTTTTTCTTTTTTGAGACAAAAGAGAGCAAATGTTTGGAAATTTCACACTGCAATCCTCCTTGTTGGCCAAAAAGTCGGTCCAGTCCAGGCCTTGGGCCGACCCTCTATGTCACGAAAGCCCAGGCTTGGCCCGGACCTTGTATTTTACTATTTTTTAAAATTAAAAATATAGAATATTAAATTTTATCAACCTAATTTACACATTAATATCCCTAAACCTAAAATTCTCTCATACCTAATACAGTTTAAGGGACAAGGCTATTGTACATCGGTGATTCTAAATCACTCTTTTTTGTCTTTACCAAATTAACCATTAGATATTATTTAACGAATGGAAAACATACGTATAGATAAGTTAGGATAACTTGAGAAATAAGTTACAAGCCGGTTACCAAAATTTTTTTGTAATTGTCTGGTAGTCTATTACAAGTAAGTGGTTAGAAACAATTAACACATTCTTACTTGCAACAACCCGTTACATGCAAGTGTAAGTTGAGAACAATTATTTGCATCCATGGCAATTTCCGTTGGACAAAATTCGCATGTAATGTTATTAAATAATTTCTTGAATAAATCAATTTATTTACTGCCTATAGGTAAAGGTAATAACCTTTGTTTTATGGGTCCAATTACTCTGCATACGTGAAAGGGCAAAAAAAAAAAAAAAAGAAAATGGGGAAACCATATGCTATAGGGTTGATATCATCAGCAATTGTAGCAGCCTCTGCTTCTGCTTGTTTCGAATCTCGTGGGCGGCGGTTTTGCTGATTGCCCTTTGAACATCTCTCTTTCTGTTTTGGTACTTCTTCTTAATCTGGGCAATCTCAATCGTCCAATTTGCCTGAGTGTATTCTACGTGAGCGGCTGGAGATCACTTCGATTATGCTCCTACCTAGCTTTTGAGGGAGATCATTGCCTTTCGTATTGCCAAAAAGGTTTCAAAATTGAGTTTTTTAATTTTTCGATTTTTAAATTCCTGGACATTGGGCTTGTTTGCTTTATTTGGGTGATTTACGCACAACGATGTACTCGTTAACAATTAGTATTTTAATTTGGAGATTAAAATAATTGGGGAACAAATTAAAGGGGATGGATGAATTTTTCATTGTTGATTACCTGATCTGTACATAAGATAAATGCTTTACTATGTTGTATGCTTAAATTTACATCTTTGAATGTTTATCATGATGTCTCATGCATCAAAAAATTCTTTTGAAATGTTTCGGGATTATAAAATGGATTCGGAAATGATCAAATTTTGGCCGAAAAGCAAAACGAGGCAACAAAATTCATGGGAACCGCTCACCTGAAGCGGTTAGCCGCCTAAAACAAAACGGTTAGCCGCTTGACAGTTATGCGGCTAGCCAGCTTCGCGTTCTAAGCACGCAAAAAAATGTTCATTTTAAACTACTTAGTTTAACAGTTCTTCCTCTCTCCAACTGCCGTCTCCCCTCTTTCAATCTCTCTCTAAAACAGTCAATTATCGCAAATCATCATTTGATCCATATTGTTTAAAAATCCGAAAGCACAAAACCAAGTTTACTGGGTTCTATAATCTCCGAATTGACCCATTTGAAGCTCTCTTTTTTATCAAATTAAACCCGTACATTCCATTGAAATTACTTACTCTGGGAACACTTTAATCGGTTAAAAATCATTCCTTTGAACCATACATAATCCGTGCCATTCCCGAATGGCTGTTGGTGAGAAGGTCAAGGGCAAGCGTACTACTAAAATGCGAAAAGAACTCCATGAAGACGTTCCCGAATTCAATAACCAGCATTACAATCTCCAACAATGATTTTCTCTTCATAAAATCCCCTTCAATACCGCCCGTATCGATCTGTCTCTCTTCTCAGTTCATTGAATTTGTACATAATTTCCAACTTCTCCTCTATCATCTAAAAGGGCTACTTATTTAACCCTCAGCATTTGGGTATAATAAACGTAGTTCACGGCACACGCCAGATAAATCTAACCAGTACCACCAAGAACTAGTTTAACCATATGCCGACAACGATTTCTCCATCCCTTGATTTTTCCAAAGCACTGGTCGTGCCGGTAACCTGTTAACAACTTAATTACCATACCTTATTTCAAAGCCGTTGGATCTTTCTCTTTGCAATCCAACCTCAGTTGTAAGTAAATGACAAAAATGGGTGATTTGGAGTCACGTATGCACTGGAGCTGGACCTCAGTTTAAGCGTCTCCTCCCTCAACTTTCCAATTCCAAACCTTCAAATTTCACACCCAAAAAGTTGCTTGCTGCGCTCTTATTGAATTTTTTCTTTTTTCTTTTTTCTTTTTTGTGGGGGTTAAATTTACTTGTTATTTTTGTTAAATGTAGTGACAATGATCTTTGAAAAAAAGCATTAGATGAGATTGAGAATGAGAACAGTGGCTGCACTTTGATATATTTCGTAGCCGTACGTTGATTTTGATGTTGAAGAAGTTGTATTCATGACCTGTTATTGCTTTGGGATAAATAGCATACTTTGTTCAAACATATGCACCACCACCATTACTTTAACATTAGCTTAACGTATTACTAAACTATATATTTTAGATTCTCAAGACTACTCTCAAAATCTCGAAATTGGAGCTTCTTTTGAAAAGCGAGAGAAATATATAAATTTCCCTCCAAACACTCTTCTCCAATTACACTCAAACAAAGTTTAATAAATAAAATAAAAAGATGTTTTGATTGGCATTAAAAAATATAAAATATTTTGCCAAACAGAGAGGCTTCAAGAAACCGGCGATGTGCATTGTACTTGTTGCACGTGGTTACTTTTAATCTTTGGTTTTGAGGAGGATGAGGAGCATGCATGCAAAAATCTCATACTGATACAGGTAAAATCAAATTAGTAACTATTATTTGTGAGCAATTTTTCTCGGAAATGAAGTTTTTATAACTTAAAAAAGTTAACGGAATTACTTTATGCAAACTGAACTCGAGTAACACACCGATATTGTCAACATAACCCTCAAACCATATGCTAATCCTGAATCAAGCCCAAAAGTGGAGAAGGAAAAAAAATTCAAAATCTAATAGGGAGAAAAATATAACCATACAAGTAAGTCCATGATATACGATGCCGTCCAGCAGCCAGCCGTACTTACTGGGTAGCAAGAATTTGATTTCATATTCTACAATTGGCAGCTGCAGCAAAACAGGAAGACATTAACAAAATGAATTAATGATATCAGAATATGCATGCAAGAAGAATTTACCAGATGATTCACTAGGGGTAGGTGAAAAATAAGGAAACAAAATTGTTCTTGCTCAAGCTGAATTTATATACTCACTACAAAAGATAAACTGATTGAGATCAAGAGTGATCCTGCCCTGCTTAGCCGTATCAAATGAATTAAACAGATTCCTGAGGAAAACATGAACAGTAATCTCCCCATCAGCAGAATGATATACAATTTTGAATACATTGATAAATAGCATAAGCGCTATCTCTCAAGACTCGTGCAATTATGTCAACTAACCATCCCTAATCACTCAAGGTGCAATATTCGACATGACAATTTAAGGGATTCATACCGAGCAGACTGCAAAAATATACAAAGGGATATGAAATCATCCAGACGAAGTCTTCCATTCTTATTCTGATCAAAACTCTGAGTGATAAAAGAAAGCTATTAGATTCAACGGCTAAAAGACCAATTCTCACCTTACGAATGAGAATAAACAAATTATTCACTAACAAACAAGATAACAGTTCAAAGAAGTAAATCCAATAAGGCAATCCCAGTTAAATTTTGATGAAAGGTAAGACATCAAAGACTTGAAAGGTTATTTTGTGGAACAGCTCGTATTTAGTAATATTACAGCAAGACTGTAGTACACAATTTTGTATGCCTAGAGACGGTGACTGAATATCCTCTCTAACTTCCATTTGCAAGCAAGGATAAACCTAAAATAAGCGCGCTGAATATCCAAACAAACTGCAGATGAAAAACCATAACCATGGCATGCACTATACTGCAAAAGGTCTCTCTTCGGAATGTGTTCCACGTATAGTAGTAGGTCTCATATTTCATCATTCAAAATGCTAATACCAGCAGCTTACAAAATAATTGATCAAAGCAATCAACCTTACAATTTTACTTGAGCATCTAAAGAGCTAAAATTCGTCTAGATTTTGTATAAGCATCTAAGTTTGCTCATATACTTAGCCGTTAACTCTAGAGTAAAATGATCAATGTTAAAGTAGTACATCTGCGTTATTTTATGTGAGAAAAGATCACTTTTAATTTAAAATAAAAAATGCTTGTGCTTACCTCACAGACTGTGTAAAAAGCCGGTGAGTCCAAAGAAAAACCAATTTTCACCAATGCCTGTAATTAGGTTCAGCAGTAACAATCCAGAATTATAGCTCCGACAAGAAAACAAAGGCAAATAATTATAAATTAGAAACAGGGTTTTAGGCATTCTTGAGACTATGCAATTCATCATTTCTTCATCTAAATAACGGTCAAAAACATCTCAAAAGATACCTCATAAACATTATCAGGAACAAGATATCCGCGACCCCTGCAACAATGAACCAAAAAACTGACATAGAGTGTAGATATATAAACTTCTCGGACCAAACCTTTGTATTGTATCTCAAAGCTACATCAAATCTTTATCTAAATAGTGAAGAAAAAAATAAAAATAAGAATTTTCTTTATCTTAGTAATGAACTGAAAGTTTTATATAAGACTGCTTAATCCAACAATTACCTCTCCAGGTCTGAGAAGGCATGTTGAACCTGCAAACAAGTTTGAGTAAAGAAGTATCATTCTTCTTCTATGTTGTTGTGGATATACATAATAATTCAGATTATAACTTGCACTTAAGAGAAACAACATATAAGTTAAAGGGTATATTTCATTCGCAATCTGGAAACACTTTCAAAACTAAAATACAACTTAAGATTTTTTAGATATAATAGGATATAATCTTAAAGAAACTAGTTTTTTGGACTGGTTTTGAAAATTAGTTTCAAACACACTCAACAGAACACCTTTTTCAGAGCTAAGAAAATATGTATGGAATCAAAGAAATATGTATGGAATCAAAGAACTACATTAAAATAGTAAAATTAAACAGGCCCTTGTATTCATGTCAGAACTATAAAGCCGAACTCTTTACAGTTTAGAGACTAGCATTTGACTGGATAAAAAACCAATGTATCAGCTATTTTCGAAAACATACAATTGCATTCAGATTGTAAATCACAGAGGCCCTTATATTCTTATCAAACTATCAAGTAGACTTTACAAATTTTAGCTAAGACAGTTCAGTAACTAAGTTTCTTATTGAATCAAGCTCGTATATTTTAGTGAAAATTACAAATCATCACTTAACAGATTAGAATAATCATTAAATGGATAAAGTGACATTTGCTAACCTTTAGAAGGAACTTGTTAAGCTCCACAAATTCTGGATTCCAGAACAAAATTAAAAAAAAAATAACAAATTATAGTAAATTAATTAAAAAAATAAATAAGCAAATAAAAACAAATAATTCAAAACTAAACTTACCCTCAAAGCTCATAGTACCACTCCTATCAAAATCATACATCCTTGGAAAATTAAAAAAAATTATATTCGTCAGCAATTTGCCATACACACACAAAGAAATTTCATTGAAAAAATAAAAGAACCTGATCATTTGTTGAACAACGGAGAGAGAAAAATCAAGATTGCCAACGGCGAAAGCGCACTGATAGGAAAAAAACGACACGTCGTTTTGCGTTGTGGTTAAATGGAAAAGATAATTTGTTTGAATTTGAGATGATATAGAATAGGAGCAATGAACAAAGAAAAGTTGCAACCTTGAGCTGAGCTGCTGCTATGTTTCCTGTTTTTTCTGAGTCAACTCGATCGAACCACTCTCTGAGAATCGCTGTGTTCTCCATTTTCGTCCGAGTTGACTCTGTTGCGTCCGGTTCTGCCCTGCACTTCTGAATAATTAACTGTTTTTCCTTTCCCGCGATATAAATAGAATTGGATAAGAACATTGAGATCCATTATATTTTATTGTTTACTTAAATAAAGCAGAGCTATTCCATGTACGTCAAATAGATCCCCGATCCGGTCCGATGCATTCCCTGCTGTAGTAGTACAGAATAGGGTAATGAGCAATCTAAAATATATATATATATATCGATCGAAAGCACATAATCTAAGAGAAGTGACATATATATATATATATATAATAAACGTGTCTTGAGGGACATTTTAACTACTAAGTGACAAAAATATTCCGTGAACTACTTACAAACGTAAGTTAGCCCCAATTTCAAGCTTTTTTCTAGAAATGCCCTAATTACAGGCTTATTTTTAATTACAATTACCAACTAAGGGGTTAAATCAGAAATGGTTGATTATTCCAATTTCTTTGCATCAAAACAAATCCGCACGGGACACGTGCGAGCCGAGTCGCCAACGTTGTTCAATGTCCTCCCTCCCTCCCTCCGAGCACCAAAATAATATAGAATTAGCGGGTTTGGTTGGGTCCCAAAACGACAACGCTCCCTCTCTCTCGCAGTCTCTCTGTAAGTGATTTTACCTCACCGCCTGGCGCATCTCTGTAAGTGATTTTATGATTTTTACCTCTTAATTTTTTAATTCAATGAACTATTACTGATCATCGATTAATTAATTGGCTTAGTTGGACTTAAAGTTCTGAACTTATGAAGAGATATCACTTTGAAGACAATTTTTTTTTCCTTCAATTTTCTCTGTATTTGCTGAAAAAGAAAAAACAAAAAATAAAAAATTTGGGTATTGCTGTTTCTCTCGGGCATAACTATTTTCATGAATAAAATAAGATATGAAAACACAGTTTTTAAATCAAATTTATTTATTTTTTAGTTTAAAAAAAATGATGATTTTAATCTTATATTTGTTTTAGATAACATTTGCTTTTGGGTGTGTTGTAACAGGGTCCATGTCCAATTGGCTCATCAAATGTTGTATTATGACTTAGTTTCTGGGTTTGTAGTTCCATTATGCTGGTGCTATTTGAGAGCGTAGGCCAATTAGAAGTTAGTATAGCTAATGAGGATTGCAACTTATAACGATCTCGTTTCTTTCTTTGCTTATGCAACTCCCATATGGGCAAGTCTAATTGCTGGTGCTCTAGTAGTAGTGACTCTTTCACTGTCGATGTACCTTTTGTTTGACCACCTTTCTGCATACAAGAATCCCGAGGTTTTTGTTAATTTATTGCTACACTTTGTTGAATTTTTTTTTTTTGAGGTTTTCATAGGTTTTGTGCTCTATTATTGTTTATTCACTTATATTCTTCTTTTGTCCTTGTATTCAGGAACAAAAGTTTTTGATTGGAGTTATTTTGATGGTTCCTTGCTATGCGGTAGAATCAGTAAGTTGTTTAATAAGCAATTTGGCATAAAGAAGTTAATATCTTCTTGAATGGATGTACTTTCTGTCTGTAGTGAAAGATGAGCTATTCAATTTCAAATTTAGAATCCAGTTAGGTTCTCTTTTGTAACTTTTTGACAGGTTTGGATTGGTAAATCCAGTATGAGACTGCATGTCTCTGAATTACTAGATTGGATAGCGGAAGTGATTTGGGGATTATGTGGTACATTTTATATATATCACTGTAAAATGAGTTGACATACTTGTATTGGAATGTTCAGTGTTTTGTTTATTGGTGTGGCACATATTTGAGTGTTTTCCAATGTGAAAATAGCTTTTACTGTCCTATGAACATTGTTTGGTACTCCTTCCATTTCCTGCAGTAACTCATCATTCTCTTTTCCTAACATGGATTATTTTGAACAGTTTGTTTCATTGACGAATCCAACAGTTAGTATTGACTGTGAAATACTACGGGATTGCTATGAGTCCTTTGCTATGTATTGCTTTGGAAGATATCTTGTTGCTTGCCTGGGTATGCAGTTTTCAATAGCTTTCTCATGTGATGCAGAATTTATATGTGAAGTAGAGAATTCCTTTCTTATTCATTTGTTGGTTTCGTACTTATGTGCTGACTCTTATTCTTGTTCCTATGGTGTTTCATTATTTTAATAATATATCAAAGGTGGGGAAGAAAGGACTATTGAGTTTATGGAAAGAGAAGGACGTGCAAGTCATAAAGCTCCGCTGTTGGAACATAATTCTGAAAGAGGAATTGTGACACATCCATTCCCAATGAACTATATCTTAAAACCATGGAAACTTGGTCGATGGTTTTACCAACTTGTCAAGATTGGAATTGTTCAATACGTATGTTTTCTTTCACTTACTGAAATATTAGCTTTTGCCGCATTTTACTTTTCTCTGAAATTTTTCTTTCTTTCATTGTTTAATAGCGGTGAGATATATGTTTGTCTGGCAGATGATAATAAAGTCTCTCACTGCTCTTTTGGCTGTCGTTCTTGAAGCCTTTAATGTGTATTGTGAAGGAGAGTTCAAGTGGGGATGCGGGTAAGATTTTTTCATGGACCATTAATGATATCTTGCTAATACAAAATTTCACTGAATAATTTGAATGCTTGATTGTGTTCTACTCTTCATAGATCAGCCTTCTGATCATCTTATTTAATGCATGACAAATTTTAAACAGCATGCAGCTGGGTCGAATGGTTTGAATCTTGTTTTACATCTATCAGTCTCTCGGAGAATTGTTTTTTATTTGATAACCATGCAATATGCTGGTAGGAATCAAAATGATTTCATGTGGACATGTTTGCACCTATACTCAATTTTAGTTTGTGTTTTCAGGGAGGTTTGCCGTTTGAAAAGATAGGTGTCTTTTTGAACTAGTGTGTTTGACTGTTGATTTTTCTAGATCTGAAACAGTGAACAGCTATCAGTGGAATGTTATGAAGAAATCTCTTATTCCCTGTGTCTTCTTGTGCTTTTGTAGGTATCCTTATATGGCGGTGGTTCTAAATTTTAGTCAGTCTTGGGCTTTGTATTGTCTAGTTCAATTTTATACAGTCACAAAAGATGAATTGGCACACATAAAACCATTGGCCAAGTTTTTGACATTTAAGTCAATTGTATTTTTGACTTGGTGGCAAGGTGTAGCAATTGCTCTTCTTTATTCCCTTGGTTTGTTTAAAAGTCCTATAGCTCAAGCCTTGCAGTTTAAATCCAGCGTCCAAGACTTCATCATTTGTATAGAGGTATGCCTTCCATCATCTTCAAACATTTTGTGATGTTTCTCAAGTCTTTCTAGGTTTCATGTCACCTGCTTCCACATTCATAGTTATTTTCTAAAGTCTTATTTTTCTTTTGTCTTTAAAACATTGTTTCCCCTGCTAAGCTTTAAGAATGTTATAAATCGCATTAAAATATTGAAGTTAAACAAGCCCTTGTATTCATCCAGCACAGATGGCAATTGCTTCTATTGTTCACCTATACGTTTTCCCTGCAAAGCCTTATGAGCTAATGGGAGAGTGCTTTGCTGGAGATGTTTCGGTCCTTGGAGACTATTCTGCTGATTGTCCGCTGGACCCTGACGAGATTAGGGACAGTGAGAGACCCACTAAGTTACGGCTACCCCAGCCAGACATTGACATCAAGAGTGGAATGACCATCAGAGAAAGTGTCCGGGATGTTTTTGTTGGTGGCGGCGGATATGTAAGTTTCTTTGATCCTATGATGTCATATTGAATCACCGTGGACGGGTGGATCTTTTCACCATTGCAAGCTATAAGAAAAAGGAATAGATTTGCTTTAGTTGCCACTTCTTAGTTTTTGGCTGGTTGGATAGAATATCTTAATATTGTGGGAAACAAAATATTGTTCTTGTAGGACAGATTATAACTAATTGCTGTTTACATACTCCATATAGATTTATGGACCATGTCCATCTCATTAAATGCCTTTATGAACCCAGCTTGATGTTTGCTTTCTATGCAGATTGTGAATGATGTGAAGTTCACTGTAAACCAAGCAGTAGAGCCTGTGGAGAAGGGGATTACAAAGTTCAATGAGAAGATACATAAGATCTCCCAAAATATAAAGAGGCATGACAAGGATAAGAGAAAAACAAAGGATGATAGTTGTATTGCCTCTTCACACACAAGGAGGGTGATACGTGGGATTGATGACCCCCTGTTAAATGGGAGCATCAGTGATAGTGCCCCCACAAGGAAGAAGCACCGCAGAAAATCTGGATACACCAGTGGCGAGAGCGGAGGAGAAAGCAGCAGTGATCAAAGCTATGGTGGTTACCAGATTAGGGGTCGAAGGTGGGTCACCAAAGATTAGTTAAGAGAGGTTATTGTAGTAATTTGGACCCCAAAAAAAAAAAGGATGTCAACAAGGATGGTTCTGGTATGAAGCATTAACTGTTCGTACACGTGCATTCAGTTAGAAGAGCGCAATTTTCCTCGTGAGTTCCTGGATCTTGCTTTACATATATAGAAAATTTACTGCTGCACCAGGAGGCTGCACATGTATATGATTCAAGAATTCTTTTGTGGATTTTTTCTCGGTAAACCTGAGTTGGTTATAGGTGATCAATGGCGTGTGTTAGGTTTGCATAATGGAATTCAATTTGTTGTATAGAGTTTCCTGAGGCTTGGGTGAAAGTAAATGCCACTGGATTGGGAAAATTTCTTTTTGTTTTCAACAGATTCATCGAGTAAAATGTAACTATGTCCTGCCTTAGCAATGTCTTGTATTATTGCAAAATGCTTTCCATTTTCTTGTAAATTAGTAGTGCAAGTCTGCTTTATTCAGGTTTCCATCATGTAGATTCCTTGGTGACTGGATGCTTTTACAATCTCAATTGACAATAAGCTACGACATAGCGCACACTTTTCCCTCAAAATTTTCTCGCAAAAATTTAAGGGTACATGAGCTCTGACGATATTTCCCATTTTGTAACCAAATTTCATATGCTCAGAATTGCAGCATCAGTCAGGTAATTCAGTGATTCTATAAGAAAATTAGAAAAGAGAAAAAAGAAATTTATCAAAATTTCATTAACGACAGCAAATTAGAGAGCTTGGAGCTGATTCTCCTAGGCGTTCAACAATCAGCATTCACTTCATAGAACACCCTTTGCCAATGGAGACCTAAAAAATAATCGTAAAGAGTGAATGGTGCTTTATACAAAGCCATTACAGTGCCCACATAATCTTCCCATTAGAAATTGCTGGCAAGAATTTCCAACAACTTGATCTCAATAATATCCCGGCCTAACTGATGGTTTTATCGACTAGGCAGATCCAGCAAACTATTGTGCAATGGACCGAAGTTCTCCAGTAAGCAGAGCATTTTTTCGGTGCCGTGACAGGATGGTAGGGACTCGGATGGTTTCAATCCTTGATGCTAAGTTTTCACAATTGGGTTCTGTGACTTGCTTAACTGCATTAAGTAGTGTCTGCAAGATTTGTAGGGGATCACCATGGCTGACAACCAAAATTGCGCATCTGCAAAACAAACATAAAAGTAAACACAAGAAATTAGGGGCTAATTACTTCAAGCTACTAGAAGGATGAAACCAGTGCAGTTGTATAAGCATTGTACACCTAACAATTATCATGCCAAACAACATGATATTCAGGTAACATTAACAAAATGTTAAGCATCTCATTAAGGATTTAGTATTGATGTTTTTTTTCCAGAATATAATTTGAATTTCTTTGAGAATTCAGATGGAAAATATTTCTTTGCTAACTCATACTACATTACTGCTAAAGTAAAGGTTTTAAGCATTCTGATCCAGGATCCCATTTTTAGTTATTAGCAATCTAAAGCACGATGGACTGAATCAAGGAGTCATCATTTAGGTTGTTACTTATTTGTTTGCTTTCCAACTAGTATCAATGTCTGTGTATTAGAAACATAAATACAGCATTTATTCTCAAATATTTCCCTGATTGTTTTCCTTAATGCCAAACAAAGGTGAGTATTATTACCCTTGAAATTCCAATTCCATAGCTGCCATAGCAGTTGCAAGTCTAGAAACAACATCATTGACACTTTCTCCTCCCTCCGGTCGCATGAATGGATCTTTCTCATCTAGAGCCCATATCTCGGGATACTGTTCACAGAAGGGAAATAGGAAATAAGAAAGCCTTAAATACTTATGCAATTAGCGCGAAAAACAAAAGCTTGTGCATACATTCAAATAGAATAAAGTCAGTTGATGTAGATATCACCACATATCAACTAAACCTTCACCCTACATACTTATAATGCCCCTATTATAAAGCAGAAGCAATCTTTATACGCCACATTTATACTAACAAATGAAAATGAAATTCCATTAATAGGACACTTACTTTATCATGTGACAAAAGTTCAAATGAAGGGCCAAAGAAACGTTCCCGAAGATCTTCCATCACCTGCCCAGCAATATTAACTTCAAGATGAGCACAAGGGAATGCACAATGAGATAAAAATGAATGTTTCATTTTATTCATCAAAACAAATTAGCAATTTTTGGTCCCAAAGCTACAATAGAAAGGAAAGAATACTGAAAATAGAGTGTGAATTTCTGTTTGATTGAATATAAGTCTCTTTTGAGAAAACAAATCCACAAATGCAAAGTATTTATCCTCATCTCTGGACAAGTCAGTGAGCATTAGCTGAAGCATTTAACATACACACGTATATTCTGTCTATTATTCAGAGCATTTCAATGCAAAAGCATCTGGCTAATCTCAATAAGATAAATCCTTGCAAGCTCAAGTAGCTTACCTTACATTGAGGACCTTCAAAAGGCAGATTCAAAACAGATGCAACGACCTCAGCTGTGTGTGTTGTTCTTGAAAATGGAGAGTAGCATATGCGAACATTTTCCAGTGGAACGTTATTTTCATTCAGTTCCTACACACATAGTAAAGTTAGCAACATAAGTTAAGAAGAAAATACATTTTTCACTTCCTCATTGGCCACATGAGTCTAGATAAGACATTGACCATTGGAGACAACCAAAATCTATTTCTTCTTGATCTTCATTTATAAGCTCCTACTTACTGTTAAAGTACCTACCTATCTTGCAAATCTAGGTTCGTCAAAGGCGGATCACTGACTCAAGCTATTAACATCATACACATAATCTTCAGGAAATCTAGCTCTGGAATCCAATACCATTCCTAACGATTAAGCAATTACCCCTTAATGGATGCACTCCTCACAAACACTCTTGAGTACCCCAGAATGCATACACCAGCAAACAGTAATAAAATAGATAAAATTTTGGTTCCAGAAATAATAATTCTTCAACAAAATGAAAACCGAAGACAATTCATCTTACTTAGCAAGAAAAACGTGAATAAAGGAATGACAGGCATGAAATGTAAATACCTTTAGGAACAACTGTCCAGCCAACCGAGCTTGATCCACTCCTTCCGATGCTAATTGATACTCGCGACGCGTGCCATTTTCCTATTTTTGTTAATCAAGACTAAGTAAACAACTTCAAAACAAAATGGGATTATTAAAAAGAAAATAAAAGAATTTTGTTATCACGATGAATGTACCGGACATGAAACAAAACCAGACAATAATAACCTAAAATTAAACTAAACCGATGTGTCATTACTCATTTCCTCGTACAATTTAAAAGCAACAAACTTGATTGATTATTACGTCTCATGTATATTTGTAGAGCAATTTGTAAATGAACGTTACGTGAGTAATAAATATAAAATAAAATAAAGCAGAGTCAGAGCGAAGAGATAAACCAAGGAAGAAACTATGAGTCCTTTCTCATTTGGAATGCTTTTGCCGTGCCTCAGAACCCAGTATTTGTTGCGAAGAAATGGGGTCGTCGCCATGTTTGCTGCTGCTGTTGTTTCTCCTCTGACGCTCAAGAGACACTTGCAGTGTTGTGAGTATTAACTGCTTTAAGTACGAGTTCTGATGATAATGTCCGCTTAAAAAGAGGTGGGGCAGTTAATGTTAAGGTTGCGTTTGGGACAAATTTTCCCATGTTGATTCTTTTTACATAATAATATATTGGTCATTTTATGATATCACGCCATTAATATTGTAATTAAACATAAATTATATAAATAAAATATAAAATTTATAAATTTAACATAAAATTTATAAATTAACATTAACTATAAAATAAATTATAAACTTTAGAAATACAACATAAGATTTATAAATAGAAGATAAAATAAGTAAATTAATATAAAAGTAGTAAATTAATTTATTATTGATAAAGAAAACAAAAACTTACAAATATAACGTAAAACTAATAAATCAACATTTATTAAAAATTAAAACATAAAATTTGAGAATAGAACATAAGACTTATAAATAGAAGTAACATAAGTAAATTAATATAAAACTAATAAATTGATGCATTATTGGTAAACCAAATAAAAATGTATAAATATAACATAAAATTAGTAATTCAATATTAACTGTAAAATAAAACGTAACTTTTTAAAATGAAATATAAGACTTGTAAAAAAAAAAGGTAAAACAAATAAATTAATATAAAACTGGTAAATAAAACAAAAACTTATAAATATAATATAAAACTAGTAAATCAACATTATCAAAATAAAACATAAATTTTAGAAATGGAACATAAGTAAATTGATATAAACCTGGTAAATTAATATATTAGTAAATAAAATAAAAATTTATAAATTTAACATAAAAATAGTAAATCAATAGTAAGTATAAAAATAAAGCATAAACTTTGAAAACGAAACACAAGACTTGTAAATAAAAGGTAAAATAAGTAATTAATATAAGAGTGGTAAATTGGTATCCATCTAATAAACAAAATAAAAACTTACAAATATAATATAAAACTTATAAATCAATAGTAAGCACAAAATAAAACATAAATTGTGTAGATTACATTTAAAACATATGAATAGAAGGTAAAATATATAAATTAATATAATAGTTACTAAAAAAAATTTTAAAAAAATTATATATGTAAAACAAAAACTCAGTATAATATGTTGATTACCTTATATATTTACTAATTTTGTTTTTTAAATTGAATAATGCTAATTTTGCGTTTATGGAATACATTTGATGTTTTATTAAAGATGAAACTTATTCTCAAAATCAGATTTTAAAAAATTATTATTTTAATTTTTTCTAAAGCTGTTGTAAGATAAGATTCTTTTACCTCTTTCTACACTTTCTCAACAACAACCTCAAATCGTCTCTAAGTTTAATTAAGGAACAAAATTTAAAAATGCACGATGTATGCATAAAACTCGAAATTATATATATATAAGGATAGCTTTTTATTTTATTTTGGCTTAATTCACATGAAGATAAATAATTCCCCTTAATTAACTTGTGTAATAAATAAATACTATCATAGAAAATGAGAAAAAGAAATTTATAAATGTCCTTGAATGAATATAAAATTTATGATTAAACCAATTCAATAAAACTTGTTTCACTTGTTTTCAGTACATTCTTTTTTCTTTTTTCCAATTGATGATTAATTTTTTTCTTTGTTTAATTAAAGTAAGAGTATAAAATATTTTTCGCTAAAGTTTTATAGAAATCATGTTAATTTTTTAAGGAATATTATCAATTTACCATCAAAGTTATTCTGACATATCATGTCAGTACCGTAATTTGAAGGAAAGTGCTTTTTATTATCAAACTTTTAGAATTTTATCAAATCACTACAAATCCATTAGTGAAACGTTAAAAATTAACAGAAAAGATATTGAAAGACAATTTTACCTTGGATCATAAAAGACAATTCTACCCTTAGAATAGAAACAAATAATAAAAGTGAAAATTACAAAAATACTCTAAACAAAGTTAACCATAAACATATTCGCCAAAATCAAAACATCAAATTAAGTCTTTAAAAATGAAATCCAACAAACACCCACCAAAACTCAACTCTCTAAAACCTCCTCTTGACTCCAACAAAGCCGCCACGCCCGAACTCAACTCCTGGAGCTGCACCGGCGTTGAGATCAATTTTCCAAAAATTTGCCGGTACCTAGCAACCTATAATTCCAAAATCCCAAATCCCAGCCCAAATAAATGCAGAATAAAACAAATATCAACTACATCCTCAACATTTCAACACCTCCCGATTGTTTATTTTTTAATTTTCAGTCTCTAGATTGAGTTCCAAATTAAAAACAACCATGCCATTATACAAAAAATACATTCGTATTGCATATGATCCCAAAAAACATATTGAATTAGATTAACAATATCTCCCATGTCCTATACATCACCAAATCGCAAACATAACCTTAATATCCTTACCTTGTGCGGCCCCACTGACCTCCGGTGGTGGTACCCAGCCACCGCCGGCCTTCCCCCACCCCACTGCCCACCCACCTCGTGACCAACAACCCTTGCAGCAACTGCCATCTTCCCAAAACAGCCTGTCACAAACGAACCAAATTGGTTAATCTAGTTTGACCGCCGCCACTGGAGATCAGACCATCGGGAACGCTGCCCCTCAGCCACCGACACTCTCTGTGGCTTATCCCGTTTCTACTTTGGCCAAGCAACCTTCCCAACCTTCACAAAACTGCACATCGCAAACGAAACAAGCAGTTCAAACTGTGTTGATCACAGCCGCCAAAGTTATGGCGGTCGGGAATGCTGCCAGTCGGCCGCTGGTGCCCCCCTTGCATGATCCCGACGCCCCTTTTACCGATCCAACATCCCAGCCACCATCCATATTTAAACACGTTTCTGCACCACAAAACCCTAGCCGCCACATTCTTGATCCAGTTTCAGCCACCGCGTCCACAGCTCTTCCTCATGGTGTCTCATCCATGACAGAAACTTCCCCAGCCCTTCATGCGCCGGCTCATGGCAACGTCTCACACCAAGCCGTTACGCATCCAACCATCGCAAAAAAGAGGAATTTGGGACTTAGGGTTTTTGTTTTGAATTGATTTAACTAAAATGTCTTAAATGCCCTTATTGCATCAGCAAGACATCATTAAATTTTTAACGGAACTAACGGATTGGTGGTGATTTGATAAAATTCTAAAAGTTTAGTAGTAAAAAGTACTTTCCTTCAAACCACGGTACTGACATGATATGTTAGAATAACTTTGGTGGTAAATTGATAATATCCCATTTTTTAATAACTAATAATATTGCATGAATTTATTTGTTTTACCTTCTATTTACTATTATTATGTGAAAACTTACAAAATTTATGTCTATTACAGTAGTGATACTATAATTTTAATAATAAAATTATAAAATTTTTCTATTATATTAGATTATATTATAATCCTTTTTCATAAAATGACAAAAAGAATAAATGTGACTTTAAATATAGATATTCCGAAACCAATCACTAGTATAGTAGTATATCATTTGTCTTTTTATTTTGTGTGGGTCGAGATTCGAGTTTCTAGAGTGAACTAGTAAGAGTTGGTTTTTAAAAAATATATTTTAAAAATAAATTCGACCAATTCTAATTTCTAAGCTTGTATATTCATATTGAACCACGTTGAGCTAATTTAGGAAGTTTTAATATATTTGATAAAAGAGGTTTCAATTGATTTAAGTCATCACAGAGCTGATTTAAGTAAATTTTTAATTTTTAATTTTTAATTATAAATAGCAACTGATCAATGAGATTTCAATAATATCACCTGATTAATTTAAAGAGTTATTATATATTTTTAATTGTAAATATCGAGTAATTTACGAGGTTTTAATAGATTTTTAGTTGTAAATTTCAACTAATCTTTCTTCTAATAGATTTCTAGTTGTAAATTTCAACTAATCTAACTAGGTTCAGAAAGAATTTATTTAACCAGACGAAAGTGTATTCAATTTTTTAAGAAGCCAAAAAATCATTTTTTCAGCCAAACATGTCCTTCATTTTTATTTCCACATAAGCCCGAAAAGTGGAAGCAGAAAATTAATTTTAAAAAAGAAAAATTTTGATCGGTTCACTTGCATAAATCTGACGTGTACTTCAATTGATGACGTGACCGTCGGGTAAAAATTAATAAACCGCACGAAAAATCACCGCTTAAAGGACCTTACATCCCCACCATTTTTCCCTTCGTTTTTCCCTTTTTGCCCCTCTCCATCTACTCGACCGCTCCTTCAATTCGATTTCACCATCTTAAAAGGTTAAAGCCTTCGATTTTACAAACGCTTCACACACTTGGAGGAAAAAAAAAAGAAAAAAATCAACTAAACAGAAATTTAGCAAAGTGTTTACATCACCATGGCTCTCAATCTTCGCCAAAAACAAAGCGGTAATTCTCTCTCTCCCTTTCATTAGATCTCTCTTTTTAATCAAAATCCACTTTGTATTATTGAATTAGATTTGATGTATAATTTCGTATGGGCAAAAAAAAAAAGAAAGCCATGTTAGAGTTTTAGCTGAATTCATATGTATTGACTTAATTCAGTGCATTTTCTTTGGTGGGTTAATTGTTTGTGTAATGGTGGTATTGAATCTGATCTGTAAATTTGATTCCTATGCTAACAGAATGTATAACTCGAATGCTGAATCTAAACCAGCCTGTGAATGCCACGGGGACAGCAAATGAAGAGGTTTATAAAATCTTGATCTATGATAGGTTTTGTCAGAATATTTTGTCACCCTTGATCCATGTTAAGGATCTTCGAAAACACGGGGTGACCCTTTACTTCCTCATTGATAAAGATCGTAAACCTGTTCATGATGTGCCTGCTGTGTACTTTGTTCAAGCAAGCCAGCAGAATATACAGAGAATTATAGCCGATGCTTCTGCTTCGCTTTATGATAGTTTTCACTTGAACTTTTCGTCCTCAATACCTCGTGCACTTCTTGAGGATTTGGCATCTGGGACGTTGAATTCGGATTCGATTCAGAGGATCTCGAAGGTCCATGATCAGTATTTGGAGTTTGTGACTTTAGAGGATAATTTGTTTTCGTTAGCACAGAAGAGTAGTTATGTTCAATTGAATGATCCAAAGGCAGGGGATAGAGAGATTGAGGAGATTATCGAGAGGATTGTCGGTGGGTTGTTTTGTGTGTTGGCTACTCTTGGGGTGGTGCCAATTATAAGGTGTCCGCGTGGTGGACCTGCAGAGATGGTTGCTTCGGCGTTGGATCAGAAGTTGAGGGATCATTTGTTGTCTAAGAACAACTTGTTCTCAGAAGGTGGGAATTTTGCGAGCTCATTTCAGCGTCCAATTCTTTGTATCTTTGACAGAAATTTTGAGCTGTCAGTTGGGATACAACATGACTTTAGGTATCGACCACTTGTGCATGACGTGCTTGGATTGAAGCTTAATAGGTTGAGTGTGCAGGGAGAAAAGGGTGGTATGAAGTCATTTGAGTTGGATAGTGCAGACCCATTTTGGGTGGCAAATGGGTGGTTGGAATTTCCTGAAGTTGCAGTGGAGATTGAGACCCAACTGAACAAGTATAAGAAGGATGTTGACGAGGTGAATAAAAGAACAGGAGGAAATGATGGGACCGAGTTCGATGGGACTGACTTAATTGGAAACACAAAGCATTTGATGAATGCTGTGAACTCGCTACCTGAATTGACTGAGAGGAAGCAGGTGATTGATAAGCACACAAACATTGCAACTGTGTTGTTGGGTGAGATAAAGGAAAGATCGCTTGATTCCTATGCTAAAAAAGAAAATGACATGATGGTCAGAGGAGGCATTGATCGAAGTGAACTAATGGGTGTGCTTAAAGGGAAAGGCAGTAAGATGGACAAATTGCGGTTTGCAATTATATATCTGATTTCTTCGGAAACCATCAATCAATCAGAAGTGGAAGCAGTGGAAGCAGCTCTGAGGGAGTCCGAGGTTGATATTAGTGCATTTCAGTATGTGAAGAAGATCAAGTCATTGAATGTCTCATTGGCATCGGCAAATTCTGCAAGTAGAAATAACATAGTTGATTGGGCTGAGAAACTATACGGGCAGTCAATCAGTGCTGTGACAGCAGGTGTGAAGAATTTATTATCTAATGACAGGCAATTGGCACTGACAAGGACAGTGGAAGCTTTGGTGGAGGGGAGGCCAAATCCTGAAATTGACTCGTATCTGATGTTTGATCCTCGTGCTCCCAAGTCAAGCTCTGGGAGCAGCCATCTGAAGGGACCATTTAAAGAAGCTATTGTGTTCATGATTGGTGGCGGCAACTACATGGAATATGGCAGCTTGCAAGAGCTTGCAAAGCGCCAGCAGCCTGTGAAGCATGTTATATATGGAACAACAGAAATTCTCACAGGAGATGAGTTTGTTGAGCAGCTTGCACTGTTGGGTCAGAAGATGGGATTGGGAAACACTGTTGCCCCATCGACCCATTAAATGCAGATACGTTATAGATGTTCTTTCTTGTAAGACTCTCATTTGGTGATTTTATGCTTAAAAAGGAGGCACACTGGGAATTGACGCGGATGCAGGTTTTGGAGCTGAATATCTGTGAAGGAACACGATGGGATTGGTGTATGTGCTTGTTTATTGGTTATATTGGCTTCTGGGTGTTTTAAGTGAGATTCAAAACATACCCTTTTTTTGACAATGTAGGAGAATGTTTTTAGCTTAATAGCAATTAGGCATCTTCATTGAAGTAAGCTTCTGTTGTTGGAATATGTCTGTTTCATTTTGTTCTGTAATTGAAACCTTAACCTTGGAGAATTATTTTGTTAATGCTATCCACATCAATATATGAGTGTTGTTCAGGTTCACTTTCGCATGGGAGTTGATGCTGCTCTGCTGCTGCTATGTTGATTGGAATTCGTCGATAGTAACTGGTAAAAGTTTAATGACTGCATGGACATGGTGTGTTTTTGACCTTTCGTTTTTTTTTTTTACACTTTCTTTGTCAACTTGTGAATTGTGATTGCTGGCAGCCTGGCATGATGAAGATGGTGCTTTTTGAGATATTTTACAATTTCTTGCTGTATTATTGTCTCAAATAAATGAATAATTATAATTCAAGTTTTTTGTAATATGTATCCATCTCTTCATATATTAAAAACGTAAATAATAATAGTCAATGTTTTAAAAATAACCTTCCATAATTCTACTCTCTCTGTATAACACAGCATACAAGACATACAGCTTTAAGAAAAGAAAATACTTTTTTATTGTTATTACTGGTTAGATAATAAAAAATTAATAAACAAATTTTATGTATTAAAAAATAAAAATTCGTCGGGAAAGGCTTTTCGGTCTTCTCCATACAACCGATTAATTACCCGCCCGCTGTCTCTCTCTCTCTCTCCCTATCTCTCTCTATATCTCTCCGTAGCACACAACTTCCGTACACCAAGCATGTCTCGCCGATCCCTTCCTTTCCTGAAGTCCCTAATCCAAACCCGATCCGTAACCTACATGCCCCGCCCCGGCGACGGCGCCCCGAGACCCGTAACCCTAATCCCCGGCGACGGCATCGGCCCGCTAGTGACCAACGCAGTAGAGCAAGTAATGGAAGCGATGCACGCGCCGATCTACTTCGAGAAGTACGAAGTCCACGGCGACATGAAGCGCGTGCCGCAACAAGTGCTGGACTCCATAAGGAAGAACAAGGTCTGCTTGAAAGGCGGACTGAAGACTCCGGTCGGCGGCGGTGTCAGTTCGCTGAACGTTCAGTTGAGGAAAGAGCTTGACTTGTACGCTGCGTTGGTCAACTGCTCTAACTTGCCTGGGCTGCCGACACGTCATCAGAATGTTGATATTGTTGTGATTAGGGAGAATACTGAAGGTGAGTACTCGGGACTCGAGCACGAAGTCGTTCCCGGCGTTGTCGAGAGTCTTAAGGTAAATTGTAATTTTAATTTGTGTTTCTAGTGTTGAGCTTGCTTTATTTTTTGTTTATTAATATCAATTAACTTCTTCAGGTTATGTTCTTAATTGTTATGTACAAAATTTATCTAACATCCATTCATTTGTACTTCAGAGCTAGGGATTTTGCTACCCTTCACCCCATCATGAGGGAAAGGACTTTGTTAGCTTGCATAGATTTTTGAGCTATGCTTTGTGACCCCACCAGCTGTTCTATAATTGTATTTAAAGAAATGTCAATGGATAAATATAGTTTAAGGGGGTTGGGGGGGGGGGGGGTTGTAGCAGCTAGTGATTTCATTCCACAACAACGATGGCTCATCAATTCAAGACATACCAACCTTCAGTTTAGCTTGACTCAAGTTTGAATTGCTAGTCATATTTCTTGTGTTTGATCAAATTTGTTAGAGCTCAACTTTAGATGAGATAATGATAATTGTTGTTAGAGCTCAACTTAAGCTGGGATTATGATAATTGTAGTAAATTGGATTCGGTGGGGAGAATTGGTTCATTTTTTATATTTTTTAATGCTTGTTTCTGTTTTTGGGTAGGTGATAACAAAGTTCTGTTCAGAGCGTATTGCAAAATATGCATTTGAGTATGCGTACTTAAACAACAGGAAAAAAGTGACTGCTGTGCACAAAGCGAACATTATGAAACTTGCGGATGGGTTATTCTTGGAATCTTGCCGGGAGGTTGCTACTAAATATCCCAGTATCAAGTACAATGAGATTATTGTTGACAATTGCTGCATGCAACTTGTTTCAAAGCCTGAGCAATTTGACGTCATGGTATGCAGCTATCAAATACTGATTTAGTTTATTATAGCCGTGCATGTTTGTGCCATTGCATTGTACTTGATTCTCTATATTCTAGGTTGTGGGCATAAGTAATTTTGCTTCCTGCATTGTTATTTTGTTTTATATGAAATTATAGATCTTCTAGTATCTTTGGTTGATGTGAATGTGACTAGTATTTAATGTGTATAATTAATTTTGGCATCTTTTGGTGTAGTGATTTAAAAAAAAAAAAAAAAAAGCCTTGCCAGAAATTTTGGCAACATCACTTTGGTTCTATTGAATTATGCTTTGTACATTGTGAAATCCAGTACTTTACATTGTCAGCCTGAATGTTTGAGCATTGTATTACGCTGTTTTATTTTGTTTTCACCCTCTGTTTCAGATCTCATGTGTTGCCTGCTCCAGAGCTCTGCATTTTTTGAAATATTTCATATTGCTCCTGAACATCCAGAATAATTTTTTAAGTTTTGTATAGAGAGATCTGAGATCTCACTGCGTTTGGTTTTCGATGTGATTCCACTTTCTGCCTAGTTCATGATTTTGTGTCAATTTGGTACTAACTTTGTTAGCTTTCCAGCCAACTTACTGATGGAGCCTTCTTTATGTTCTGTAGGTCACCCCTAATCTATACGGCAATCTAGTCTCAAATACGGCCGCTGGTATTGCTGGAGGCACTGGTGTCATGCCTGGAGGTAAAAATCTCTGGTCGTCAGGTTTTATTTCTTTTGAAAAAATTCACTCAATTTTGGTGATTTCTGATATTAAAATATAATGATGGCGATATGCTTAAGAAGGGATGATAAGGTTAATTTATGGTACTGCATTGAATGTTCTGGAGCCTTTTTTTTTTTTTCCCGCTAGTCATGGGTGAGTTAGTAGTCTCATCAAGTTTTCAATGGCTTAACAGGTAACGTGGGAGCTGATACCGCTGTTTTTGAGCAAGGTGCTTCAGCAGGAAATGTGGGAAATGAGAAAATAGTTGAACAAAAGAAAGCAAATCCAGTGGCTTTGCTTCTTTCATCAGCCATGTTGCTAAGACATTTGCAGTTCCCTTCATTTGCTGATCGACTAGAGACTGCAGTGAAATGCATAATATCAGAGGAAAAATACAGAACCAAAGATCTCGGTGGAGACTGCACCACTCAAGAGATTGTCGATGCAGTCATTGCTAATCTGGATTGATTTGATTCACTTTGTAACATTCCTGTCATTAGTTCTGGGCATGTGGACATCATTTGAGTTTCTCATTCCTTAGTCGGCCATTTTTTACTTGTTTTGATTTTCCTGAAGTTTCTGGAATCTCATTTTGAGGCTATCCAGCTGCATTGCTTTTCCATAGCATTTATCATTTTTCAAAAAATTATTTGAGTTTATAGTAGTCATTGACAAATGTATTGATAAATAAAAGACTCCAATTGTAAATTTGTAATGGTCAAAATTCTTGAGTCGTCTTCGTATCAATGTTTTGTTTTCTTTTATTACTCTTTTCAGTCTTATACTTATCCCTTCAAACACAAGTGCTGCCACTACTACCATGGCGTGGATTTTTCTTCTATGTCAAGATGTGACCAATTTTACGAGCAATAGGCGTTTTTTTAAGAGTAAAATTACTTCATAAATTATAGTGTCAGTGTCACACCCGTCACAAGTTTTCAAGTCTTACATTCTTACAAACATGTTTCTGTATTTTGAAATTTAAGAGGTGTATCGATAAATTTATGACCATTGTAATACTAATACTAATGCACGACGGTTATAAAGTAGTCTTTGCTTCGTAAAAGAATTAATATTGTGGTGGTAGAAAAAACAAAAGTTTCAAGAAACAAGCTCACTCAACTTGAGATTCTACTTTCTAACACTTTCTTCAAAAAGTACTCAACGAAATTGCAATCTCTGGCACCAAGTGGGACTGTCGTCGCAATCACCGTCTGCGCTTCCCTAGCAACTGCCTCAAGGAAATCCCAAGAGTCTGGTTTTACTTCATTTTTGCACGGCTTTTACCCTCCACCAATACTACTAGAGTATCTCTTGCGCGAGCTATCCTTGTTTATGCAATTATCACGCGTGCTTCTATTGATGTGGGAAGTTTTGTTGCTTACGAAATTGAGCAGTGTGCTAAGTCGACAAATTTGAACTTTACTTTCCCTCACACATTATGGCACTTTGTGCCAAAGCCGGAGTTATGCGGAGTGAGGATGAAGAAAAAGAACTACCTATGAAGTCAGTTAGCCTAACCAATTTGCGCAATCACCTTCCGAGTACTCTGAATCCTACTAATGCATCCTCTAGTAGAGCTCCTCCACCACAGGACTCACTGCAACAGTTTTCTGAGTTGCAGCACCAGCTAAGCCTTATACAACACAACAACAAGCACATATAGCTTGGAATTTATACCATGCTGAGTGTTATTGGGTCCTCCATCATAATATAACGGTAGTCCATCCCGATTATGAGCTTCTTCCTTTCCCACCTCGTCCATCAACGAAGATTGTGGCATTCCATCCAAAATCCGCACTTGCCAATGTTGACATGGATGAGGACGACCCTTGACTTCCGCATCTTTGCCCAAGCAGTACTCTTTCCCTCTCTATTATTAATTTACTTACATTGGGGGCAATGTAGATTTTGCTTTTGGGGGTGGAGAACTTTGTTTTTGTTTTGATTTTGTTTTGCATGCATTTATCATATCTTGCATGGTTTCTTTTATGTCTGCATATGCATGTTTCACGTTTCATTTTATATTTTAAAAAAATAATAAAAAAAAAATTTGTGACAAACCACCGCCAATAATGAGAATGATTGACCGAGAATAGCTCTTGGCAGAGGAATTGTGTGCATTTGTTTGGATGATTGACTCTTGCATAGTTTAGACTTGCCTTGGATTCTCGATTCTTTAAGAACACAACTTGATTGTTTGATTGTTTACGACGTCTAGAGAAAGTTTATGCATGTCAAGCATTTATTGTGATCTCAATGAACTCTAGAACCCACTTGATTGGAACTTGAGGTGAAATCCTAGACTTTGCTTTGTCAAAGAAATGATTTTAGGCCATCTTTGGACAATTTGAGCCTTTTCAAGCCTACCTTATGCTAATTGTATATCCGTTGCTACCTTGTTTGAGCCTTGATATCCATTTTAATTGTTTTTAACCACATAAGTAGCATAGCTCTTTTGAATGATTTTTCCCAAATATTACCCATCACCTCTTAAGCATGATGAGCATACTTGCAAAATCCATTGTGGTACAAAGTTTGAGTGGGAGGATGGAGCTTTGAGCATCATGATTGAAAGTTTTGGGAGAAAATGCTTCAAAAGGAAAAAAAATGTGTGTGGTGAAATTGAAAAGTTGTTCGAGAAAAAAAAAGAGAAAAAGAAAAAGAAGTGAGTAAGTGAGTGGTGAATGATGAAATGGGTGAAAAGGTGGTGAAATGCAAGGAAGAGTATGTTGCATGGTGATTTACTCTCAATTGGAGATTGGTTATATGTTTTAAATGTTTGAGGGGTGATTTGAGCCTAAATATGTCTTTGTCATACCTTAACCCCAGCCTTACATTACAAGCTTAATAAAGTCCTAATTGATCTTTGATTTAGCATTTGTCTACATTAGTGGAGAGTGACATGAAAAGTAGGCTTATGGAGTTCTTGCCTTTTCTAGCTTGGAGATCTGTTTTCTTTGCTTTTGAGTGCATAACTTGATCCAAATGTTGAATGATTGAATGTAAGGGTTTTTCACACACACATTTGGGGGATTTGAGATGAGGATGAATCATGTTTTGAATTGAAAGTTTGGACTTGTGTAGCATGAATGACTTTCCTTTGAGCTTTGATTTGGGAGATCTTTGAGGCAATGGTGGTGAGTCAAGTGAAAAATATATTTGTTGCATTTTACTCATGTCTCGTTCTTTGCGTGCATGTTTAGTTTTGTTCTATTTTACTCGAGGATGAGCAAAATATTAAGTTTGAGGGTATTTGATAAGGTGGTTTTATACCACTTTAATAATTAAATTTAGCATGAGATTTGCATCGTGTTTAATTATTTTAGAGTTGTTTTACTTGTTATATGTGTGTTTGTGTAGGCATTGATGATTGGAAGCATGTGGTGCGAGTTTGATCGAGAAAAGCGGAGCTAAAACGAAAAAACAAATTGGAGCTTAATAGAATTAAATGCTGACTATGAAAGGAAAAATGAAGAATAATGCTTAAAGAGGAATTATTAGATTTATTAGCTAATTAATTGTACAAGTCACATGCATGCATTCACGTGGAATTGAAAGAGTTTGCTTAAGCTTGAATTGTGGGCTTCACGTGCGTGGGCTTAAAGTCGGCTTAGCTTGCTTTGTTTTAAATCCTTTTGAGCTAAAGATTTGAGGAGGGCATTAACATAAAAATGAGGTGGTCAGTATTATATAAAGGGAATGAATGGAAAAAGGGGAGGAGCTGCATAAAAGTTTAGAAAAGCCGAGAGAAAAAGAGAAAAAAAAGAACCAAGAGCAGCAGGAACAATTTGGAGGAGGAAGAAGACGCCAAGATTGAGTTTTTCTTTTAAGAGTTTTTTTTCTTACTAAACCCATCTTCTTTTTTTTTATTTTAAATTACAAGGATGTTTTATTTTATTATGGATGATATTTTCTTCTTTATTATGAGCTAAATATTTTTATCTAGGTTTGTTATGGAATCTAGTAGGGCTGGGCATTTTTGGATTCTGATCGGGTTTGGGTCAACCCGATCGGATATCGGGTTGTTCGGGTTAGCAAAGATTTCATCCGAAATCTTAACCCGATCCAATCCGAACGATTAAAAGTTCAGATTGAGTTCGGTTCGGTTCGGTTTGGGTCATTTTAGGTTAATTCGAGTTTAATCGGATAAAATTAATACATGAATAACAATTAACAAAAAAAAAGCAATTATTACCGATTAAGAATAACAATTAACAAAAAAAAAAAACCAATACATGAATTTCAGAATTTTCTTGATTTTATAATTAAAATTTACCAATACTATAATACATATTAGATATTACATATTGTTAATTATTAAACTAATTAACAATTTAACATATAATATATAATATATTACACAATTCACAATACACATTACAATTTGCAAATTACAACCAATATATAGTTATAATGTTATATACCATGAAACGGATCAACGGAAGCTTCAAATTTGGAAAGGGAAATTCGGGTTCAGGTTGCTACTTACTGGGTTAGGATGGAACTTGGAGGAGCTTAGCAATTTTGAGGCGTGGAGCAGCAACTCTGCAGGCGGTGGCAGCAGATCAAGTCGCGGTGGGAGCATATCTGGTTGGCAAAGGCAGTAGATCTTGTCGCGGTGCTTTCTTTTTCGTTTTTGATGTGTGTGTGACAAACCAAAGAATGAAAGAAGTGTGTGTGTTTGATGTTGTTGTCACTGTCAGGTCGGGACTCAAGTGTGTGTTGAGTGAATGAAGAAGAATGAGTGTTGAGGAATGATAGAGGCTGCAGCCGTGCAACGTGTGTGTGGTGAGCAGCTGCTGTGTTGACTGGCATGTGCTTGGTGGCGGCTGGTGCAATCAAAACAGAGGCTGACATCTTGGTAATTGGACAGTGATGGTGCGGTTTACCGGTTTGAATTTGCAATGGGCAGTGGTGGCTTGGTGGTGGTGAGTGGTTCCGGTGATGTTGGTTTTGGAATTTTGGTTTTGGGATTTTGGTTGTGGCGGCTTAGAGATTAAAGAGATTAGGTTTTGTTTTTGTGCGTGTGGTGGGGGTACAGAGATTAGAGAGATAAGGTTTTTTAAGTTTTATATTTCTTTTTTTTTTTTAATCTGATCGGATTGTCGGATCGAATCGGGTTTAATCCGATTCGAATACAATCCGATCGGATTTAGAAAAATTAATCCGATCAGGTTTGATTACCAACCCGTATCCGATTCAAACCCGAAATATTCGGATCGGGTCGGTTGATTTGCCCAACCCTAGAACCTAGTATAAACCTTAATTGATTGATGTTTTTAGTTCTTCAAAATTGCCTCATAATGATTATTTATCATATTTTATGCTTAATCTATTTGATTGCTTGATCACCAATTGAATAGCACATGTGTAGTTGCATAAATATCGAAAGAATCATGCATCTATAGACCTAAATATGATAACTTGTGTTAATCTGTGATAGGAATATACTTAGATTGCATATGCGCTTGTTAAAGAACTTGAACTTAATGAATTGCTTATACTTGATCCTCATTGAAATATAGTGGGTTGATTTTGAGTAATAGATCTACTTGACCATCGAAAGAGACTTGTAGAGACTTTAGTGTTCTTAAATAATTGACTTATGTTAATTAGAAGAACTGGACTGAGATTAATAAAGGATTGCTAGGAAAAATTACAAACCTAGGTTTCATCATCTATTGATTATCTTCTTGTTTATTTTGTATTTAACTTACCGTTATAATCTTAGTTAAGGCTTTTTATTCAGTTGTTTGGATTAGACTTAGGAGATATAAATTGACAATATAAAAGCACTATAAAAAATTTAAAAAAAAAAAAAACCCTTTTCAATTGCTAATAAAAAAGCACTTTTTACTTAAAATCTTTCACTCAACTATGCGACACAACTATATCAAAAAAAAAAAATACTATGCTACACAACCCCAATGAATATGAAATCTGATTGGATAAGATTGAAATATTTTACGTCGACTTACAAATTAATAACAAACTGGCTTGCCAGAAATTCAACATCAACACTGAACACGCTTTTGATATATATATATATATCCCACACATCTATGTATATAGGATTTTTATTTCTTCTTGTTTACATATTCTATTGGCACGTTTCAATAATATTGTATAACAGTCACGAGGTTGAACAACAAAGCTTTATATATCTTGAATTTTGATATGATTGATTTTCATTTTCAATTTTCCATGCATGGATGCTTTTCGATTCTAATTTCAGCTGACTGTTTTTTCCTTTTTAAAACAGAGAGGTGTAGCTTTGGCTTTTATAAAGACTGAAGTGCCATGGTCTCGAGCTTTAATCCGTGATGTTTGATTCTCATCTTCAAAGTTTGAATATGTTTTTCTTGTTCATAAACTTACATACTCTTAGGAACTGGTTGCTTGTTTTGGACTTTACTGTTGTTTGTTAGTGTCTTAGATACTGGTTTGTGTAAAAATGTTGTGACATTAACTTTTTTTCCTATTGATGGGCACAGAAAATCGAGGATGGAGATTACTTGGAATTTTAGAACCTTTAAATACACTAATTAGAATCATCCTCCTTCCTTTTTTAATAAAATATTTGAAAGTATCAACATATGCATTTCAAAACAGGATATTGGGAAACTAGACTTAGTTAATTATAGCTTGATTATTACTGTCTGCATCAATTGTTCTTCCATGGATTTGAATTGAATAGGTGTGCTATTTTCTTTATTGTATATTTAGACATATGCTGGTTTAAATTGAAATTATTTTGGATTTTTTTTTTTCTACAATGGTCATAACACACGTATGTCTTATGATTTTGGCTACTTTTATGAGTTTTGGCGTAGCTTTGCTTTCTACAACAATTTAAGAGCTGTGTATTGTAGTCATACTACTTGGCACTGTAATTAGGCCAAGTTCTGATATTACTGGTTTTGTAGATGGAAACATTTTCTATTTGTTTTGATACATGCATTCATGTTTTAATTTGGTGGTAACAAAAATTTTTTGCATTATTTATATTAGAGATTAAATATTATGAATTTTGTCCCTTGCCTATTAGCTTAAGATTTTAGATACATTGGCAACTCAAGTCATGATTGTGGTTGTGGTCATGGTTTTGTTTATTAAGAAAAGGGGCTTTGTTAGAGCTTCAATATTGCTAGTGGGTCCTTAGCTATTAGTTTAAGCTTTTGAGTCTATTTTTAACTTAACAAATAACAATTTCATTCTTGTGCTCTGTCATTTATAAATCATCGCATAGAGTTGATGGATGAATGACCCCTGAGGCTAGTTTTGTGGTAGAAGTTGTATGAAATATGTATTATGCTTTTAAGCATACATGAAAAATAAGGTGCTAAAGGCCTCACTCAAAATTCATATGGCTTGGGAAATATTATTGGTGATATTATAATTTATCATTGTCAATTTTAGATGTTCAGTAGATGGAATTATAATATCAAGTTGTAATTTTTCCTAGAAAAAGGATTATAATTCGATTCATAAACGATTGTAAATTTTAATTGATCTCTGAATTTTTGTGACTCAGTAATTTAATATTCCACCATGATAAGTTTCTCTAAGAAAATAAAACTAAATGCACCTTAAAAAATTTTTATGCAACAAATAATAATAGAGATTATCACCTGAATTGTGAAATTCTTTTCAAAATTAGCCGACTAAAATAAGGAAAATTTGGATAGATATGTAATTCTGTTATAATTAATTGGATTTTTTTTTCAATTATAAATTCTTTCTAAAGCCATCATTTTATCAATCGTGTAAAAAATAACTAGACCATTAAATTTATGTGTAATTTCATGAACACATTTATAATTTGTGTATGAGTTAAATAAAAATTAGTTAATTAGAGACATTCCTAAACATAATTATTGCACACAAGTTGAAATTTAATTCAAATTTAATGTATCTTTATTAATTAAATCAAGTTTAGTAAAATAATGTGTATCAAATGAGTACTTAATAGGAGTCTCCAACAAACATAAGCTCAGCTCGAAATATTCATCCGTAAATAAATAAATAAAATATTTACAAGAGATTTTATAATTCAAATTCTATAACAAAGTAGTTCGATACCTCAATTGGCTTAACTTTTGCATGGATGCAATAGCTAAGCCATGGATTTAATTCCAAGGGGATATGTTTAATTTGGGATACATCTTACATGTGACAAATGATATTAACCATGAAACATGAATGTTAAACATGAAACAAACGAGAGCATAAATTTTTTTTACTCTATTTATGGCATGAAACATCAAACTTTAAAGATGCAAAATGTAATGTAAACATGAAATGTGAAATTTGGAAATAATAGCATGAAATATGCAAAATTGAAAGTGAAATATGCAACCTTAGACAATAAACATGAGTATAATTTAAACATGCAACATGATATTTTATACATGTGATAGATAATGTTATATATGAAATATGAACGTCAAACATGAAATGGCTAGGAATATAAAATTTTTTAGCTCCTTTTATGACATGAAACACAAAACTTCAAATAAGCAAAATGTGATGTAAACATGAAATATGAAATTTTCATATAAAATACTAACATGAAAAATGAAAAACTGAAAGTTAAATATTTAACGTTAGACAATAAACATGAGTACAATTTAAACATGTGACATGATACTTGAAACATGTGACAGGTAATATTATATATGAAATATGAACGTCAACTATGAAATGGGCAGAAAAATAAAAATTTTTGGTGTCATTTCTAACATGAAACACTAAACTGTAAACATGCAACATGTGATGTGAATATGAAGCATGAAATTTATACATGAAATATGAGAATTTGAAAGTTTAACAGGTAATGTTAGACATTAAACATGGGTATTGTTAAATATAAAACATTTGATGATAAACATGTAACTATTAGTGTTATATATGAATGTGAATGTCAAACATGAAACGGGGGGAAAAGAAAATTTTGGGAATATTTATAATAATAAGGTTGAGACAAATAAAAATATACATGAAAATTTTAATGTCAAATATGAGACATCAAATATAAAATATGAAACAACATTTTATCCTTTATTAAATGAACTTTTTATTTTTCTCTTGATTTTGATTAAATAATATTTTTCTTTCATTTTCTATTTATTTATCTTTTTTTCTTACTATTAATATTATATTTAAAAAATTTCTAATTAATATATTATTCTATTTTAATTATTTAAATATAAATAAGTAATTAAATAGAGCAACCGGTCAAAGAAACTGGTGCTCCAAGTCTTTGGCTACCAGATGGCAGCCAAAGAATGCTGGAGAGCCTGGCATCACGCCTAGAGATAGCCTGTCGGCATTGTAGTCACACCCTTATTTGAAACTACGTATATATATTTTATTAATATTTGTATATACTTTGAATTTGGCATGCTCCATTAATTAACGGGATACTAACATTTTATAAATTAATATTTTTTTATATATCACTTTATCACTAAAATTTTCTAATAATTATATTTTTTTGTTTAATGTTTTAGTTTTTATCATTTTACCGCTAAATCGTTAAAGTTAACTGAACTTTTAACAGGAATTATAATAAAAGTCTGTTTTATCCTAAATTAAAAAAAATTAATTATATACAAAGAAATAATATTTTCATCAATTGATTATTTTATATATCTAATATAATTAATTGATAAAATTGTAAATACTATACCTTGTAAAATTTCTAAAATATTGAATATACTGAATTTTCTAAAAAATCCGCGTGCCATCATCAATTTATTAATGGAGTTAACGTGTTGGTGATAAAATGATAAAAATTAAAATATTAAGCATAACGTGTTGGTGATAAAATGATAAAAATTAAAATATTAAGCAAGAAAAAATAATTCTCAAAAAACTTCAATATAATAATACAGTGATATATAAAAAAAAATATTTAATGGTAAAATGATAATATTCCTTAAATTAATTATCAACGTAGCCCGTATTTCACCTCTACAGGCATAATATGATTAATAAACACGTTGGCACGCCTCATCATCCTCACCAGGCACCAGCCGAGAAGAAGATAGATATATTATATTATACACTGTAATAATAAGTAATTTTTCCTTGGGCGACGTTACGAAGAAGAAACTGCAAATCTGATTGATACCTCAACACCACCCAGGCAACTTTTGTTTCTTTACGTATAAGCTGCTGCGGAATCGGGAATACAATGAAACTATAAATTTGGGGAGGCTGGAAAAAAAAATCTACAAAATAAAGAGCCTAAACATAAAATCTAGAAATGCCAGAGACTAAGGATGGTGATATTTCTGCCCTGTAATTTTTGCAAACTCTCCTCGTTGCTAAGAAATAATTATAATAATTTTACATTATTTTTAAAAAATATAAATAAAGAAGAAGTTTGTAAATTTAATTAAATAAAATTAAATATTATATACAAGAGTTCATGTTTTTTGCAGTAATTTGTTCATTTCATATCATAGAGTAAAACAGTCAAATAACACTTATCTTAAAAGTAACTTTAATATATAAAGATACCTAAATTAAAAAATTATAAGAAAAATATAATTGATTAATTGTCAAATTTTTTTTTTTTATTTTTGTTGATTTCTATATATTAAAAATAATGAGAATTGATTATAATTATTTTCTACTTATTCCCAGTCCCAACTCATGTGAGCAGCGTCTATCGAGAAGGATAGAAAAGGATACTTGTGGGTTGTCTGTCTTTTGGATATGTGTGTCAGTGTGTGTGTGTTGTGACACATGTCATGTAATAAAAAGCACCAAATTTGACCTTTTCTATACAATTGTATATTTGAAATTAAGTTGAACTGTTTTTATTATTAGAGAGTTATGTTGGTAGGATCAGGATGGGATTATTTTCTTTTTACTACTAAATTATCGTGAAATAATAAATAAGTATAATAAATATTACACCTTAACATTTTATTATTAAATGTTAGAGTACAATAATTTTTTTATTATTATTTTTGTAAGTATTTCGGTCATGAGTGAAATCCATCCACACTTAAAATATTTACAATGTTGAAATTTTAAGTCCTTGAAAACTCGTGCTCATGTTACCACCACTCGACTCAAATTTTACTTTTGCCAAAGTTAGTAAATATCTGTTTGGTATAGCTTATCTAGCGGTCATAAGTGCTTAATTAATCCCATAAGTACTTTTTAAAATTTTTTGTGATGTTTGGTTATTTTTTAAGTAGAGATTTTTTGGCTTAAATAAGCTAATTTACTTCTACTAACAAAAGCGCATAATTTGAGCTTTTGGAAGTAGAGGTTAGAAAACTTTTCAAAAAATATATGTAATATAAAAATTATCATAAAATATTTTACTAATTACATAATACCCTTATTTATATACAAAACCTACACAATAAAAATTGTCTCTGCCAATTGATAATAACATATTACCCCACTTTTTTTTTTATGAAATTACCGGTAAATTAAATACCAAACCATATACATAGCCATCACTTGAGAGAAAATTCATAGCCACCATAGCGTACCAGGTGTGAATGTGAATTCCTGCTACATTTTTATATTTCTTTTATTATATTGCTTTATTGCTTTGGTATTGTTTCATCCTTCTTTTAAATCTGATCTTGGTTTCTAATGAACTCCTAACAATTATTGGTTAATGTTTTAATCAGTTAATGCTTTAACATTTTAATTTGGACTGTATTATTTTTTTTGAAAGAATATATTATTGATGTGTTTTTAATTTTGAACATTAAAGAAATGGTTGAACTAATTTTTCTTATTAATTGATAGTTTGGGCATTTTATTATAAGTTATATAATTATGAAACAAATTTTTTTACATATCATTTTTGGTAATTTAATTACACAATAACTTTTTTGACAACCAAAAAAGTTAATTGACAACCAAATGGTTGTCAATGGTTCAAATGGTTCAAAAGAGCTTTTTTAATTGACAACCAAACACCCAATAACTTTTTTGTCAAAAGTTCTACTGATATAAGCTATACTAGTATAAGCAGTACTCCTATAAACTCTATTATAATGAGATGTACCAAACGGAGCATAAGTTATATAACTAGTAGAGATGGCAAAAAAGCCCAACCTTAATTTTGGTCCGATTAGCCCGGCCCTTATTTTTTGGGCTTTGGTCCTAATTTAAAGGTCAAAATTCAGGCTCGGACTTAGAAATATTAGATCCGATCAAATTCGAGTCAGGGCTCGGGCCTTATATGGCCCAGCCCTGACCCGGCCCAAACTTGAAACAAATTAAAAAATAATAATAATAACGCAACAAAACATCACACGCATAACACACTTAATCACACAATCACACACGAGTAATCGAGCACATTTTATTAGAGAGGAATTTGTGGATGAAGAAAAATGTGGCCAGTAAGTATTGGAGTAGATTTTTTTTCCTTCATGTTGGGTTGTGAATTGTTATTGTTAAACTAATGAACTTCTTGTTTCAATATTGTAACCGAATTATGTGTTTTTATTTATTTGTTAAACCGATAAACTCCTTGGTTAGATTGTGGAATTGAATTGTGTGTTTTTATTTGAATTAGACATAGCTTTTGTTTATGTTTAATTATTTATGTAATTTATGGTAGAGATGTTGATTAGAGTAATTTTTATGTTATATTATTTTAAACAAGTTTTAAAGTTTTTAAATATTAATATATTAAGTGATTAAATTTAAATTATTTAAATATTAAAAAAAATGGGTCGGGCCTGAAAAAAGCCCTGGCTCGGATCTGACACGATTAGGGTAGGGCCAGTCCCGACCCTAATGTGAAATATTTAGGCTTTTGTAGGGCTCAGGCCTTAGCTAGGCCCTGTCCTGACCCGGCCTATTGCCATCCCTAATAACTAGAAAGATTATAGAAACTTGTGCACCATATACATGTGAAGATATGTTCCTTTTTTTTTTTTTGTCCCCGTAAATCTAAGAGGTTAAGGGTGCGTTTGGTATTATTTTTCAAATGGTATTTTTTAATTTATTTTATAGAATAAGAATTATAAGTTTTTGGTGAAATTGAAAATACGTTTGGTTGATTATTTTAAAATAGTACATGAAAATGAAAACAGTAAAAATGTATTTGGTTGTTTATCTGAAAATTTGAAGACAATGAAAGAGAATGATAAAATAATTTAATGAAACCTTTTTTAATATCTAATTATTTTAAATGGTCTTTCATTACTATTATTATACATGTTAATTTTAACAAATAACATAAACAATTGAAAAATTAAAAAAAAAAAAGCATAATTTATAATATAGATTTTATATCATTTAAAACCTTATTTAATTATATTATTGGATGATATATACACATAAATTATAGATGATATATAATTATAGTAATTTTTTTTAATTTTTTAAAACATTAATTATTGTTATCATTAAAAAATTAATATAATATTGGCGTACTATGATTTAAAATTTATTAGCATATTATAAAAGAAAAAGTTAAATTATAACACAAATAAACAATATAATATTAACAAAGTAGGTTATTAACAGACAAAACATACAAGTTGCAGTTTCAGTGGCACCAGAAAAAACAAAAAATAAGCTAACGTTAAAAAGTTGTTTTTCACATTTTTTTGTCAGAGTGTAAAATAAAATGGTTTCATTTTCTTCGTAAAATAAAAACCGGTCCTGTTTAATTTTAACCAAACGCATTTTCTTATCTTGTATTTTTGTAAAATGAGAAATGACAAATGTAAAACGATACCAAACGCACCCGAATTTGATAATACCCATTCATCAAGAATGCTATGTAGGTGGATAAAGAGAAAGAAGCAACAGGCATCTGCACTAGTTAGCCAACAGCAAGAGGTGTAATGGAGAATGAACAACTAGCCATTGTCGGTGCTGGTGTCGGTGGCCTTCTTGCCTGTAAGTAGGTTCTGTCAAAAGGGTTTCATCCTATTGTATTCGAAGCTCGAAGTGACTGTGGAGGACTATGGATCAAAACTCTGGAGACAACAAAGCTACAAACTCCTAAACAATTGTATCAGTTCTCAGATTATCCTTGGCCGGATTCAGTCACTACAGATTTTCCGAACCAGAATCAGGTCTTGGATTATATTCAATCTTATGCAAGTCGCTTCGACTTGCTTAAGCACATCAAATTCAATAGCAAGGTTGTTGGCATTGAATTTGAAGGCCTTTCTGATGAAGCTCGGAAGTCATGGAGTTTTAGGAATGGCAATGGTCAGCCCTTTGGCTCTCAAGGCAAATGGACGGTTGCCGTAGAGGATGCCAAGAACCACTCGACTGGGGTATGTGTAATTGGAGTGTGAAAAAAATGTATCTAATGTTTTGCTTGAGCCTTATCTGTTGATGCAAGGCATATTCGCCAGCTAGGCACATTTAGCCTGGGGATTATATGGTCATTTCTTGCATCTTTCTAAATTGAAGATGTAAATAAACATATGCAGGTTCATCAAGTGGACTTTGTGATTCTGTGTGTGGGGCGATTCAGCGATGTACCAAACATTCCAGAATTTCCTCCAAAGAAAGGACCAGAAGCATTTTACGGCAACGTGATACACTCCATGGACTACGGCGCCATGGATTATGAAGCCGCCGCCAACCTTGTCAAAGGGAAGAGAGTTACAGTTGTTGGGTTTCAGAAATCCGCATTGGACATTGCAATGGAATGCACAACAGCAAATGGTCATTGAGAGAAGCTTAAGTAGTTAATTGTCGCTATTTTCTCCAACTTATTGAATAAATCTTTTGTTCTCGTTTTCGTTTGATTACAGGATTGGAAAATCCATGTACAGTCTTATACAGGACAGAGCACTGGAACATCCCCGATTACTTTCCCTGGGGGTTGCCTCTAGCATGTTTGTACCTGAACCGTTTAGCTGAGCTATTGCTTCATAAGCCTGGAGAAGGTTTCCTACTAAGTCTCTTGGCAACAATGCTTTCGCCACTGGTAATGTTTATTTTAATCATTTTTTGACATTTCAAGTGAGAAAATAAATCTTCTAAAAAAAAAAGTGGGAAAATAAATACTCTCCTAGAGGACTAATTTACTTTGTATTCAAATAACAGAGATGGGCAATTTCAAAATTTGTTGAAGCTGATATTAAGAAGAAGCATCGTTTGGCAAAGTATGGAATGGCTCCAAAACATAGTTTCCTGCAAGAATTCAGTTCATGTTTGATCTCAAGAGTCCCAGAAAAGTTCTATGACAAAGTTGAAGAGGGCAGCATCATTTTGAAGAAATCTCAAGATTTCAGTTTCTGTGAAGACGGCATAATGGTTAATGGTGAAACTACACCTCTGAAGACGGATTTGGTCATATTGGCCACCGGCTTCAAGGGTGATATGAAACTCAAAAACATATTTCTGTACCAAACCTTTCAAGATTACTTAGCAGGCTCCCCTAGTGAAACACTTCCACTCTACAGGTCAGCATATATATCAAGAGTTAAGAATTCTATGAACTACAATTTCCTTTTGCTGAAGAGGACTAGAAATGTTGGTTCATTGCTAGGCAACTTTTAATATTGTTTTGCATTTGATCAGGGAAATGATTCGTCCCCAAATTCCTCAACCAGCAATAATTGGATTCTCAGAAAGTGCAGCAAACTTGTTCACCTCAGAGGTGAGATGTCGGTGGCTAGCTGGGCTTCTCAATGGGACGTTCAAGCTACCTAGCATAAAGGAGATGGAGAAAGACATAAGAAATTGGGATGAATACATGAAGCGATACTCCGGCAAGTACTACCGGAGATCATGCATTGGTGTCATTCACATTTGGTACAGTGATCAATTGTGCAAGGACATGGGATGGAACCCCAAGAGAAAGAAAGGATGGTTAGCTGAATTGTTTGAGCCTTACGGACCAATGGATTATGTTCCGCATTTAACAAGCAATTAACTCCACTGAAGCTCTTTTAAATTGTGTTTTTCATCTCTAGTTTCCTATGCATTGTGTTGCTTAATTTCCTATTTTCCTATTTTCCTATCCATCATCTGATATTGCGATGAAGAATTGCTACACGTACAATAATGGCAGCAAAAAGAAGAAAAAAATGTACTGTTTATTGTGTTATTCAGTGCATAGTTCTCACAAACGCTTAATTAATTATCCTTAATGTTAGCAAATTGGAAAGTAGGATAAAGTGATAAACAATAAATCATTCACATGCATATGTTGATATGTCGTTCGCACTTTCACACAACTCATTGACAGTCGTTTTCATATAAACCATAATATCAAAAAACAAATATCTTGGTAACTATGGACTAAAATGAGTATAGTTCCTCAAATATCTGTCCGTGACAGGAAAGAGCACATGGTCCTGAACCGTAAAAAAAATATATGTCCATTTCAAAAACATATACTAAGCTGCAATAAAGAAGAAGTAAATAGCCACTGTTGGAGCTGGAATCGGTGGCCTTACTGCATGCAAATACACTTTGTCAAAAGGTTTTTATCCAATTGTTTTTGAGCAACAATGCAGCATTGAGGAGTATGGAACAAAACTAGTAGAGTCTAAAAAGCTACAAACACTAGGACCAATGTATCAATTCTCAGATTTTCCTTGGCCATCTTCGGTCACTGAAGAATTTCCAAGCCAACATCAAGTTTTGGATTATGTTCAATCTTATGCTTGCCATTTTGACTTGTTTAAGCACATTAAGCTCAATGCCAAAGTTGTTGGAATTGAATTTGAAGGCCATTCTGATGAAGAGATGCGGTCATGGAAGCTGTGGAATGGCAAGGGCATGCCCTTTAGCCCTCAAGGGAAATGAAAGGTTGTGATAGAGGATTTAAAAAATCATTCAACTGCGGTATTTCTATCTCCCATATCGTTTACATTTCCCATTTAAATGTCTTAAAGGTACACATTAAAGAATATTTTAGACGTTTATAATCTTAAAAAGATATGAAACCATCGAAATCGATTGTATCTAATTTTTTGGGGGTAAAATCAAACTTTGATGCTATTGCAGAAGAATCTATATGAAGGTTATGTTTTACAGGAGCGTCAAACTTTTAACAACACATTGTTTTACGACAATGAAAAACTTCTACGGCATGTCGTTTAGAATCTCATCTTAATTCTTAAACGATTGGTTGTCTATGTTTTATGCCATTGTGAAAATTTTAACTAAATTACCTCTTGCGGTGATATTATCATAAACAAAAAGAGGATTTTTAGCAAAGCAAAAGCAAGTGAAGTTCATAGCAGTGTACTAACTAGTTCATTCATGGCCTAACAAAAAGATGCTGGCGTACAAAGTGGACTTTGTAATTCTCTGTCTGGGGAGATCAAGTGACGTTCCAAACATCCCAGGATTTCCTCCAAGCGAGGGTCCAGAAGCATTTAAAGGAAAAGTGATTCATTCAATGGACTATGCTGCCATGGACTATGAAAGTGCCGCCACGTTTGTCAAAGGGAAACAAGTTACTGTTGTTGGGTTTCAGAAATCTGCATTGGATATTGCAATGGAATGCTCAGCAGCCAAATGGCAAAACTGGACTATCTAACTCAAAGCATTAACATGAAAGCAATGGTTTATTTTCCAATTCAAAGCATTGATCTTCATTTTGATTTGATTCCAGCGGTGAAGAAACCATGTGTAGGTTTATACAAAAATGAACACTGGAATGTACACGATTACCTTCCCTGCGGAGTGCCTTCAGCATATCTTATAACTGAACAGATTCTCAGAGCTTTTGCTTCATAAGCCTGGAGAAGGAATCCCACTATAATGTTTTTCATATTTGAATTCAGGGAAGTTTTCCATCCCCAAATTCCTCAACTAGCTGTAATTGGATATTCAGAAGGTCTTTGAAACTTGTTTACCTCAGAGATGAGATGCCGGAGGCTAGAAGAGCTTTTCGACAGAACATTCAAACTTCCTGCCATAAAAGAGATGGAAAAAAAAAATGGAGATATGGGATGAATACATGAAGCAATATTCCGGCAAATACTACAGGAGATCATGCATAGCCCACTCCTCACATTTGGTACAATGATCAATTATGCAACGACGTTGGAGTGAACCCAAAGAGAGAGAGAGGATTATTTGCCAAACTGTTCGAGCCTTGTGGACCAATGGATTATGTTCCATCTGCTGAAAATTTCATCGTGCTACTTAATATTATCTCCCAAATGATACGGCATTATATATGTCATCCATTAATTGGGTTGTAATAATTGGGGTAATAATTGGGTTGTAAAAATAATGTTAACAAAATCAATTTATTTCATACACATAGCAATAGTATTATTGTATTCTAACTGAATAAACATAAGATTATTGTTTATCATTACAAATAAGAAGATTATCTATTTTTTAAGTTTCATTGCACTCCACCTGTAACCCATGATCTCCTACTCCCACTACAAGAGTTGAGCCAATTGAGCAATTATTCAGGGATAAATAAAACGATCGACAGAGAAATGTAATAAGCAGAACTAACATGTCTTTGATTAAAAACCTAATAGTTAACATAAATCAATAAACCTAACATGTGGTTTCAAGTTTTGTACAAAAATCTATGAGCTACTATGAATTGAATATTGAAAACTATATGATCAGGTACTAAAAATAAATCATCCAGAGCCGCGATTTATGATTGGAATGTCTCTCAGAGATTAGGCCTTTCCAGATTGTTGTGATATCAAATTCTGGTATCAATTTGCCAGCTGAAAAGAAGCAGGGTTTAGTAGTCCCAGACCAAAACTATTAAAACTGGAAAAGGAAATATATAAGAAGATTCCTTCACCCCCCAAACCCATCACAAAATGAATGGACAAGTAGACGAAGAAAGATGAGGAAAGAATAGCACTTTTCATTTATAGTAACCTGAATTACTTAACAGCATGACATTGAAACATAAAACAAAGATCAGAAGAATAGAAAAACCTGAACTACAAATAGAACCATCATTAATATCCACCAACCTTGGCTCTCTCTAAGTCCGTGTGGAGGAACCACCACGGACCTGATTTTGATAATAACCTGAAGATATGAAGAAATCATCAGGAAAAATCAAAATTATAAAGCAAAGAAAAATATGCCTAGATTGAATCTGGATAAGCAGAACAGCAACACTTAGCACGTAAATAAAACCAATTGTCATTCAAGCGTCCATTACCTGACAAATCCTGCCACCATGCGCAAGCCCATAAAGAGTGCCAAGCCTGCCCAAACCCCGGGAAGACCAATAACACGAGGAGCATATAGCAAAAATGCAGATGACATTGCTCCCACCAACATCTACATGTCACAATACAAAGGTCAAACAAGAACACAGAGCAAATTAACAACCAAAAAAGGACTTATCAGAATTTGGGTTTATGAAGGTGAGGGTACCATAGAGCAAGCAGCATATCTAAAGTCTGAGACACCATAATGAAGGCCATCAAAAATGAAAGCTAGTGCATTGATAGGTTGACTTGCACTCACAAACTGCGAGAAATTTAAACAAAATAATAAACCAAAAAAATATGTAGCGGAACCCACATCATCTAAAATGCAAAAAGGTAAGAAGAACAAAATAGCATAGATTCATACACACCAATACTCCAGTTCCAACAATTCCCAACACTTTAGGGTCTTTGGTGAACAAGGGGGCCAAAGAACCAAAAGATAGCCCCAGAATTGTAGCCAAGGAAACACCTGTGAGTACTCCTATCTGGAAACCAAAAAAGGAAAAAGAAAAAAAAAAGCACACATCAAGTTCTAAAGTAAGCCTGCATATATTTAGCTTAGGCAATGTAGAAATCTTGGAGAAAAAACCTGAAAATTCTACTAGGAGTTTCAGGACAATAAAACAAAACAGAGATGTATCCAGAAAAAGCTTACTTTTAACACAAAGTTGGTAATTTCTCTAACAGTCTTGAAGTCCCCTTTAGATGCATAACTTGCAATCAAGGCCTACAAATGAATAGTTTTTGGTGTCAACATAAAATTAAATGAATATAATGTTCGACAACTAGCTCTTTTCAATTAACTCAAGGCTTGTAAACAATCTACAATGATTGTAGATTACTTTGACTTTGGTTAATATTGTCGAATAGAAACCAAATATAAAGAGCTAACAAGTAGATATAAATAAAGTGTTTAAAAAAAAATTGATACAAAAATGTTAAACCTTAAGTGAAACTGGTATAAAGGAAAGATGCATACCTGACCAGAGGCAGCTAGTGCATCAGTAAGAAGAGATACAGCCAACCAAACTTGCATGCATATCTGGTGTGCAGCCATAGCGTCTGAACCTTGACGAGCAGCCATTGACGTCCCCAGCGTCATTGTCATTAAAACTGCAAGTGTTCTTCCTAGAAGAAAGCCACCTGTAGAGGCCCATTATCATAAGAGATTCAAATCAGAAACTGTCAAAATACCGTTTTTTTATTTGTATCGTGCAATTGCTGGCATTGATAAAAAAAGTAGAGTAGTTAAATTTTGAAAAAAAAGGCAAGAGAAAAAATACCAGATTTTACATAATCACCAAATTGCAATGCTCCCATCTTCGGAGGCATTAGTACAACTTTCTTGTTCAAAAACCAGATCATTACAACAGCAACAATGTACCTAGCACATGAAGTTTAGTCATAATTACAGTTAAGTAAAGAAAATAATACAAAAGGAACGCCACTGGAAAAGAGGTACATACTGAGACACAACAGTAGAGATTGCCGCTCCAGGCACACCCAGTTGACAGTAATATATAAGTAAGGGAAACAAGAATACAGCTAATAAGTTGCCGATACCTGCATATGGAGTAACTACATCAGTCAGAAGAGAATTTTAAAAAATTAATAAAACTAAAAGGTAAATGAAAAATCAAACAGTCATAAAAGAGTAATCATCCTAGACATAGGTGTTGATTAAGTAAATAGCATACGTATCTAGCTTCTCTTTCAAAATTGCTAGCTTTAATCAGAAATCATCCGATGTACATAATATATCTAAATAAAATTATTCACTAAATCCTACAGCATGGAGGTCAATAATGTTTGAAACATAATCACATCTAAAAACAGCCCAGTGTTAACAAAATAGAGTATAGAGCTTACATGCACACTCAGAGAGTAGTACATACAGAGCTTTCTCATTCATAATTGCCAAGCTTTCACAACATGGTGAATGAAGCATGTCAAGCTTTCACAACATGGTGAATGAAGCATGTCAAGCTTTCAAACATATAAAAAAGCCACATAGATTTTAGTGGAAATTTTTAGTAATTATAACTCAAATACATGGAGAATTCTGCCATCATTACTTTATACATCCAAAAGTAAAACCAAATACTTGCCTAGACATAAAACAGGGGTCCTTGTATCTTTAAAACCACGGAAAATGCCTTGAAGAGCCAAAGAAACAACAAATGCTGGAGAACCAAGGGCTCTCAGCATAAGAAATTTTTGTGCTGGACCATGCATCGCAGATGCCTGTGAAAAAATGAAGTCAAGGAGCATAGACCATAAGATTAGTGAGTAAAGGTACTAAAGATCACCCACAAAAAAATAAATTAATTAAAAAAAAACTTCAAGCATAAATTTGGTAATAAACCAACAAAAAGCAAGATGCAGATACCGAAATAAAAACATAACCACACGAACACTCACAGTGGAAACTGAGAGTAGCATAGATTACAAAATATGCCAAACATGAAAGTAGAGATATAAAACTTACTGATGGTACACCCATCAAGTTAAGAAATGGTCCAGAAGCCAAAAATAAAGCTACAGCCTCAAAGATGCCAATCCCAACTGCTAACAGCAAAGCCGTAGACACCGAGGATAGTTGCTTTCTTTCAGTTGTCCCATTTGGAGGTTTACCATTGCCTTCTAGGCCTGCATAAAAACACAAGTCAAGACAGACCAAATGTAAAAAAATTGAATCTTCCAAATTTCAACTTGTACCACGAATCTAGAAACAACGTATTTAGGAAAATCACCAATTGTCCGTTTATATTCACCTGCAGCTAAATCCTTGGTCAAATTCTTTGCAATATCTTCAGCAACAAAAGAAGTAGCAACACTGAGGAGAGGAATATTAAATAACTTAGATACAATATTAAAGATTGATATAGAAACACCCGCTGAAGCCAGCTCCACAGAACCTGTGGAAGCAAAAAGAGATATTAATCCTTCATGAGATAACAAATTAACAATTATCAAATTTACGAGCGTAAATCAAGAAATTATATGGTAAATCAATAGCATGATAAGAAATTATGAATTAAAAATCAAACCTACCTAATCTCCCAACATAAGCTGTCTCCATTAGCTGTGCTAAGGGATCAATGGCCTGCCCAGCAATTGCAGGCAAAGTAAGCATTATAAGCTCACGTTTGGCATCTTGAGTATGTGATTTGCTGGCAACCTCGCTTTTCGCAACCAGAGCATGTGATTCACTGACAGTCACCCCTCTCATTTCACTGCAAATACTAGCAGAAAATCATTTAGACAGAGCCATATCTGAAATCAAACATCTTTTTCAGTGCAAATAAACAGACTTAACTACCATTTAGAAATACATCAAATAGGCAAAGTAAGCATTATAAACAGACTTAACTACCATTTAGAAATACATCAAATGGGAAATAGATATCTACATTACATCAACAAGCATAAAATTAACACAAATGCCTTACTAAAATGCTAACTTATATAAACAATCAAATGATGAGTTTGTGCTCTGACCTGTGCTCCTCATTCGAATTGCTGAAGCCATTCTCTTCTCCGGAAACCAATCTCGCCTCAGCATCCGCAGATTCCACACTACAATCAGAATTCAACTGATCATAAACCACTGGAAAATTGTGCTTTCTGCGACGAGTCACCAATGATGACACACAATTGCTATGTTCCAAAGATAGGTGGCAACTACTATCAAATGCTGCACAACCATCACTAATTTGACTTCGTTGCAATGAAAAACGCGATGTTTTTGCTTTCGCAACTGTGTTCCACAGCCTATTTCTACTTCTCAGTCCACTGCAAAGTCTACCGCCACCATTAAGTTGTGTAATCGTCATCGTCTATAATATCAATGTATTGCTGCAGTAACATGCAAAAGCAACACATCAGAATTCGAAATTTAGGCTCTTAAACGTTCACAATCACCTCAATAATACACTCAATTTAATGCAAAAAGATTATTTCTTCTCACATGGTTTGATACTTTTAGGGTCAAAGATGTTGGTGAAAAAAAAAATTATTAAGTTCATTTCTAGAAAGAACTGAAACCAAATGGTGATTAAAGCATTTTTTTTATTAAGAACTAACCAAAAGACAAAAATAAATGGACAAAATGTAAGCTTTGGATCTGCAATGGGTTAAGAAACCAAAACAGAGGAAAAACAAGAAGGATCGTAACAAACCTCAATGATAAAAGAGCAGAGACACAGAACCCACAAGCACAATTTTATGACAAAGCAAATAAAATATGATAAAAATTGGATTTTTACAGAAAGTGAGTGAGAAAATAGGGTCTTGTTTGGTTCTAACTTCTCGGGACAATGAGAATGACCCAGAAAGGAAAACGAAATTGAGAACCCGGAATTGGCTGCAATACCACTAGTAAGGTGGAAAAAAGTTATAAAAAATAATAATGCGATATAAACGATGAACACAAAGATATGCATGTTACCTTTTACGTGGTGACCAAGTTACAGACAAAAACTGAAAGAAGAGTTTTTTTTAATTTTCACAAGAACAACGGAGTTGAAGTTATTATATATGTGAAAGAGAAACTGTTGCTCAACCAAAACACAGAGATGTTGGTTCATTCTGTCATGTCTGTGGAACATTTTAAGTGGCACGTTTGGAAATTTGGTTCAGCACTGCCCAAGTGGGCCAGTTGGATTCATTTATTCTAGGCTGCTAAATTCTAAATGCACCCACTATAGTTGGGCCTGAAATCCCAACCAACGTTTGGTACTCGAAAAACAAAGCTCACCCGTGAAAAGTTGATGGTATTTGACAGGAAAAAAATATATTAATTCTAACAACTGCAACCATAATTCTTCATTGGCATCGGCTCCAATGACTGAAGTTTTATGTTTCTTTTACGCAAAACCATAGTGACACTGACAGCAAAAGAAAACATTTGTCACGTTGCATTTGAAACGACTGATTTTATACATTATACGCGATTCATTGAAAAACAAAAATAGAGAAAACGTTTCTGCGAATCAAATGGAAATGCAGCTCAAAATAGTTTTATTATCTACCATAGAACCTTTGAGACAACTATTGTTAAGTTGAAGGAGTTTAATATACAACACTTGCATATATTGAGCATGAAAAGATGCTCTACATTACACTTCCGCTCCTATTCTGGATACAACATTGAAAAAATGAGCGTAACCCATAGCAAGCTCAACATGCTACTGAATAATATGAAAATGGAGGAGGACCAAGAAAATCGAGATTAAAAGTAAGTTCCAATTCCCCATCCTCGAAGCGTTATTACTAGGAGCTGTTTGTCAACAACGAAAAAACACATGAGTTTGAAGTCAATGATAAAATATTTCAATAAGCAAGAACTTCACATGATTGATTACACAGGCAATTGCACAAACTGGCAACTAAATGAAAGTTGAGGTAAAAAGGTAAATGTGAGCTACATGGCATTGGTTCTCTGCTGTTTCAAGGAGAACTAATGATGGAATAATTTTGAAGATATAGGAACTTTTCAGTGGGTTAATTGCACAAAGTATTCCATGCAAGTGGATTTGATGCTCTTTCTTATTTTCCAAAATGTCAAAATCTAAAACTTTTGTTAAATGAAAAGTGAATGCACTTGCAATGAGACCGACTGAATGGTATTCCAATGTAACGAGATAGTCAGAACATAGAATTGGATGGCATTTAACCAAAACAATGGATGTGATGATAATTTAAACTTACTTGAACAGGTGGACAAAGAATTAAGGGTTGTGAGGATGGACAGGTTATTATAACCAGCATATGCGCAGGTTGTCTGATTGCAATTATTTGAAGTGGCGTTATTGCCAATGGATAAAGATTCTGAACCTTCGCACAGCATAGATGGGCAAGTTTTCCACTGGGAGTGGGGTGATAGTTGCAATTGGGAAGGCTCGCATTGTAATCTGACCAAGCGAGAAAAGTTCACAGAAAAGAAAATCCTTGAGAAATCATTAATTAAAAGGGAAGAGAAAATTTAAACATAACGAGCTATTGTGCAAAACACTTACGTCCAGTTGTTTCTGGCGTCACATCGGCACTTCACACAACTGTTAGCAGTGAACGTATAAGTACCATTAGCAGCGCGTAAAGAGCTGTCCAATGAGTCACCTCTTATTGATGAGTTGCAAGCTGAATATAAGCATTAAAACATAATCAGATCACTAAGTTATAGAAGAACAACCATACAGAGATCATACGAGCCATAACACATCCATATTCTTCTAGCTTGTAACCCGAAGCTATAACATATAGACTGCTTAACTCACATTATGTTTTTGCCAACCAGAGATACTAGTTCTAGGAGGAAATGTTTCACAAAAGGCACAGAATTTAAGTCAGCCAATTGACTGGACAACTGAAGAGAGAGAACTGGACACCTAGAAGTGAAAAGATAAAGCATCCCCAGGATTGGAGCTGAACAAATAACCGCCTAATATAATTCAAGAAAACGAGCACCCAACCTACTAACAGTGACAACCCTTCTACACTTTCCCTAATCAATTGGCACAACAATTTGATGCATTTCATGCATTCAGCCCAAAAATTTGGACTATACTGTAACTTATTAAATAAGATAATCCTAAGCAAGCTACCAGTTGTAACTGGCAAGGACCGGCCTATTGTTTAAAACTGCTTATTGTCTGAAAAATTAAGGGTGTCCGCAAGCCAAGCAACATGGGAGCAACATGTAGCTTAATAATTTAATGGGACAAGCTGTACAATAACCAATGTCAGATGCTGCCAAGGACCTTCGTAAATTGGTCATTTATGTTCCCCAATATAAAGATCTCCAAAAGATGCACAAGCCTACCAGAGGAAAAAGTATGCAAAAATATTAGCATCACAAGAACCATTTTACTTGGAATCACTTCCCTTTAAAGTACACATTTCCAAAAATAAAAAGTACTCGACGATGTAACCTTAAAGGAAAAAAACTAATAAACCATTAAAAGAAAATGCCCTTACATATTTACAGCTTTCCAAAGAAAGATAAAGAAAATTTGAAATTGATGCAAATCAATTACAAAAACAAAAGGCCGAAGAAGAGTACCTTTAAGAGGAACATCAAGTGGTTGGCCAGCAATAAGCTTACTATCACCATCAATGCCATTAAGTTTCATCAAAGTATCTTTATCAGTTCCAAACTTCTGAGCAATTGACTCAAACGAGCTCCCCTCTTCCACCATATGTGCATAGTGAACCACCTTGGTGTTATCAACATCATCACAGCTACAGGGCAATGGAATTGTCAATTTTTGGCCAATTTGGATCACATTTTTGTCGCTAATATTATTAGCCTCCACAATTTTCGGGTACTTCAGCAACTGTCCGAAAATTGTTCTTGCTATAAAGTCTAAGCCATCATCTTTTTTTACCGTGTACACTGGTACTTTGTCCGACACCCCTGCAAAAATTTAAAAAATAAAATAAAATGGTTTGGTTTTTGCTCAAAAAATTAGCCAAATTCAACATCCATTTCAATCAAAAAAAAAAGGGAAGATTCTTATGATTTTTCACCAAATTTGGAAAGATACGATTTTGAACAAAATTATTAGAAGCACTTAATATATATTACGAACACTGGAAACTAAGTTGAAAGAAGTAAATTCATAATACTTAAAATCTTCATAAAAATTGTAAAATAAGGTCACTAAGTTCTTCATTAACGAACACAAATTTTCCATTACATTTGTCATATTATTATTTTGCATTGTACATTGTAGATCAAGACATAAAGTTCGTGAATGCATCAAACAACAGTTGAAAAATGTAACACATAAATGCTAGTTTGTTTAATTAATAAAATCTCTCCTAAGATTAGTGAAAAATGTTATGAGTTTGAACACGTTAACCATGGTAGAAAAGCAACTGAGTTTCATGTATGAACAAAATCTGTAAAGGTTGTAACATAATAATATGAATATAAGATAGTTTTATCCTCCTATAAAATAATAATGGCTAGACAATTAAAATACAGATGACATTGACATGTCATGCATAAAAGCGTCCACATAAAATGTGGGCTGGAAATGGAAGTGATAATAGCAACAAGTAGAGCAGTCATGTCAGTAGTGTGGGGTTGTCATGTAAAATTAAATTAAAAGATTTATCAAATTTTTTTTTTTGGTTTTGTTGTTTGTGGGGGGGGGGGGTCATCTGATGAGAGAGAGGAAAGAGGAAAGCACCAGTGCCGTTAGAGCAGCGACAGGGGATGGGGACTTTGATTGGCTTCAGGGCTGGTACAGATAAGTTGCGAGGAGTGTTGAGTGGGAAATCGTTGGCGCCGAGGATGCTGCGCAGGTTCTTGACGCTGAACAGTGATTGAATCTCCGAAATGGTAGTTTTATTGGGCGGCAGGTAGCCTACTAGAGCTTGGCATCTTGCTGCTGCTTGGGAGCTACATTTGAAGTCTTGTGCTGTTGCTATTGTGCTCAGTGCCGCACAGACTGTGAAGAGAAGAAACACCAGTTTCAGCAGAAAATTACCCATCTTGTTAACTTTTCTTTGTGAACTTGTGGGGAGTTTTGAGAAACAAGAAAACTGAAGAAACAAGAGAGAGAGAAAGAGAGAGAGAGAGAGAGGCAGGAGGGGTTATGGGGTTTTTTTTTGTTATATGTGATTGTTGTTGACAAGCGATGATGGGGCTGTCAGCCTGTCCTGTGCTGTCTTGTTCTTATTGTTGTGCTGGTGCTGAGGAGGAGAGGAGACTTTGAAGTTTGAACAGCCTTGCCTTGGTTTGGTTTGTGGATTCACATGAGATGGGTCTTCAGTTCAGTCATCTCTTTTCTTATGATTGTGTAGTGTGAGCGTGAGGAGTCGGAGGAGTTATTTTCTGTGTTGCCTCGCCCTTTCTCACGGGGTCACTCGATAAGTATTGGTGGCAATCACACGGTTTTTATGAAATGGGTCCGGTGGACCACGAGTACTTTTCCTGACCACAAGATTAAAATTATAAAATATTTTTTATTAATAATTATTTTATTTGTGTGGTTGTAATTCGGACTCTATTTTAGTACTAATCCAACATAGTCACGACCGAAATGAAATTAAATGTTTTTAACACACTATTAATTTATATAATTTAATAACTCATCTACAAAACTATATAATTTAATAATATTTTTGGAAAAAAAAAAAAAAAGAAGACACCACATGAGAAAATAACAATAGATATATGTATAATGCAAGGGACATGCCCAAAGATATTTTATCATTGAGTTGATTTCTACCAAGTTTGGTCCGAAGGTATTAAGGTGGACACTGGATACTGGATAGTAGTGGGTGTATGAACAAAGTAACTATTCTACTTGAGTAAATATTTGGTTCCGACAAAGAATATGGTGACTTTTAGTCATACTTCGTACCCACCGGTACATTATGACATATTATATAATCCCAGTTTCACCCAAGAAAATAATTTATTTAATAAACAAGTGTGAAGTATGTGCTATTGTGCTTTCTCGTGCTGTGGATGGAGATAATAACGAGCTGTGTCAGTGTGTGAATGTGACTTCGCTGAAATCCTTGGGGAATTGTATTCGAGTCAATCATGGCCTCATTCTATTCTGTAATGCGCCAAACATGACCAATATTTTTTATATATACAACCCAACAAAATTTACAATTAAAGTTTTTCGTATTTTATTATATTTTCAATTTTTTCATCACAATTTTATTTTTCTTAATTACACCTACGACATAGTGTTGACAATGAAGTTGAGATGTTATAAAAAAATTTGTGGGATATTAAGTTGAAGGCTTGGAGCCGATCTCTACAGACAGAGTCACAGACCTAGAAGCAAGCTTTATACCATTTAACTTATTTGCTTTGGCGTAGAGCATTTAAACGCATATGATAGCCTTTTCTCGTGTGGCTTGGAAAAATTATGGCCCGTTCAAGGGGACAAGTCATTGTCGCCTGGCCGAGTCAATGTTCTAATTCATAGAAGCAATGCCGAGATGCCCCAATCTATGGATTTACTCCATAAAATTTCAATAATTAAAACATTTGACAATGAAGGATCCCAAAAGTCATCCAAACAATTATTATCCTCTCAAATCTCAAAACTCAAAAAGGAATTTCAATTTAACTTGTATCCAGTTACCCTTCTAATATCAAATACTGAAAACCAGGAACCAGTAGCATGAGAAGGATTCAAAACTTGAAAATAAACCAACTAGAGTATGTCAATTGACATGCAGAAAAAGCAAATGCCAATTTGACTTTGTCCTTGAAAGTCAAGCCATGATGAATTAGTCAGAATTCATACCACGTTCTAAGTGGAAATAAATGTCGACTTGGAAGAACATTCAAGTTCCGATTAATATTCTGAAAGGGGTTATGCATCTAGACAAGCAAAAAAGTTCTAACAAAAATTGAATTAGGCCCATCGAGCCTAAGCTTTATCATGATCAGAGACTGCAATTAATTAAAGAAAATCAAAAGCATAACCATGAGTCTGTACTTGGTTAAGTACAACAAACAATAATAAAACCAAAAATGTGAATCACTTCTCATCCAGGCGCCGAAGCACTGATTCGGCGAAGCTTTGTTGCCTGCCAATACAAAATGACCAATGAGCTTAAAGAGATCTATTTATCTCAGTAGTAAAAACCAGTTTAGATAGCAAAAATATAAAAATGGGGTTGGTTTATAAACAATTTAATTCATGGTCAAGATGGGAAGTTACTAGTGATTTCAACCATAATGAATATGTGCTAGAGCAAGTAAGATCCATAGAATTATAGCACCAAAATTTCTAAGTTCTACGTGGTCCAAATAGAGGAAAGTATGCAAGAGTGGACTTTTACCAATCACTTCTAACAAAGACAAAATAAAATAAATAATAAGGTTCCGACAGAATTTAGGTTTTGTTTAAGCTAGGAAAATAGAAAGGAAATTAAAGGTTTTTGACTTACTTCCGCTCTCTATGTTTCGGGCTGGGACGAGAATACTTTAGATATCCATCCCAAGGAACCTTTTTAAGACCTGCCCGAACAGATATTATGTCCCTGACCCTGCAAAAAAGCATTAAAATAGAATCAGAAAAATTTAACTAAAGAATTTTGTCTTCATTTTGCTCTAGGTGACATATTTCGTCTTTGTAAAAAGGAGTAGATGATATTTGCCATCACTTACTGATTGCAACTCAGAAAGAAGATCATTTACCTCTCAGCAAACTCAATGGCCGTCTCTCCAGGCCTGAGAGTTTGGGGCTCTAAGTACCATACGTCACAAACAACAGCCCAGGATGTCATAAGCTGCAGCAGATGCATTGTGAAGGACTGCCTGCAAAAGAGACAATCAGTCAGAATTTCCTAGATGGTAACATCAACAATATGCCAAGACATTTCATATAATGACAAAGGTCAAGACTCAATAAAATACAAAATTCTTAAGCAATTGCCAGTTTTGTATTGTCTTCATCAAGTAATCCAAAAATAACAAATCATATGTTTGTCCTGCATTTCAACAAAACCTCGTGCAGAATTACGTGCATCAGATGGTTTTTGCCATCTCAAATAAGAAGAGAGGGTTCAAGTGGTTAATCACGGGCATTTTCATTCAGTCGCAATGCAACATGGAGTATTTTGGGAATAAAACGTAAATTTGAAAAACTAAAAGTAGCTCCTTACTTCCGACTGTTCCAAAAAGCATCAACAAAAATTTTGTTGTATTTGATTGCTACCGGGCAAACGGTGCATCCAAGTTCAAAAGCTCCCTAATTACCATCAAGAAAAATAATAATAAGTATCAAGAACCAATGGGAATAATAAGCTCAAAAATCCTGCCCCAAAAGGTAGTTGGTGATACCTTCTTGAACATAACGGTGTAGTGATTATTTACGCATGTCCCTTCAGGAAATATGAGAAGAGGATTATTGTCAGTGCCCTGCACATGGTCCCTTAACCTGAATCATTCAAACTCTGGTTATTAAGACATGCTCAATGTTGTTGTAATATTCTTCTATCAGGCAATTTTGTTTTTTTGACTTACTTCCTTGCTACAATTTCACGATCCTTTGCCTCTGAACGATTGAACCAAATACATCCTACGCTCTCTAATATAGTGCTTTGAAGTAGTCCTACACCAAAATCAAGCAATAATTTAATTGCGTCCATTCCATAAGGTACATTGCAGCTCTAAATTCCATAAATGTAACAAGCATAATTGCTTACCAACCCATCCGGGATGCTTTTGCATAATAACAGCAAATGCAGTCATCTGCTCCAAGATGATAAAGTCTATCATGGAAGTATGATTGGCCACAAAAACCTGTTCAACCGAAAAAGGAAATCTCAGATGAATATCCAACCCTATGGGCTTTATGTTTACAAAGTCAGGCCAAAAATAAAATTAAATGAATGTAGAATCAAGTGTAATTATAAGAGAACCAACGCATAGCCTGATTAACCTGCTTAGGCCGCATGCTCGGCCTTGGCCCGTGGTACTTGACAACCCCAGTCCATGAAGCAACAAAGAAACTGCAAATTAACTCCACCAAACACCTCTAGAGAGGCAATCAGCAACAGGAAACGAGTTAAGTGCAACATTTAAGAAGTTATCAAATAGAAAATGCAAAAAGCGAGAAGATGATTATTAATATGTTAACATCCTTTATCCAATGTATAGTATGTAGCATAACAAAATTTAGCCTAGACCTCTATTACTGCCACAGTATTACCAGTTCAGCCCAACAAAATACAAGCAACAGAAAAGCAGATTAACAACATTTCAAAATGAGATGAAAACAGTCAAATCCTACAACTATCAAAGCTAACAAGGAGGTCATGGACCGGATTGATTGCCCACTCACTGCAAATGCCTCTAGCCTTGGTCCAATTAATCAATTGAGCAGGTACCTAACGTATCTCCAAATTCTCTTCTTTAAAATTCATGATTCATTAGGAAGGAGAAAAACGCTACGAGACTTTTAATAAGGTGGGGTCTCAATATAAAGTTGTTGGTAGCGAATATTTCCCTGTGCTATAAAACAAACATCATCGTGAGGGCTCCTAAATAACTTACGTCCAATTCTAAATCACCATAAGCAAACTTTTATCATTCCTCCTACATCAGGTCAAAATAAATGTTTTTGCAAAGCAAAAATATTTCTTTGCATGATTAGATTGCTTCTTCTAATAAGTGCATGTCGTACCAAAGCCTATGTGCATAATTAGAAAGAACGGTAAACCGATAATTAAAAACAATAAAAACTCACACCTCTAGCTTTTTCCTCAACTTATCATGTCCTTTCAGAAGAAAATGCACAGGAATGAAGGACGAAAGGAATATTATCCATCCTATCGTCAATACTATAACCCTGCGAATTCGATCAATACTCATCAGACAGCTGGAAGAGCAATACCCAACAAACACATGAACATAAAAAGTATAAATTTCCAGCTCACCTGAGAGGGAAAAGAATGAAGTAACGAAAGACCACACCAAAACACCACAGAGGAAACAAATATATATTCCAGTTCCAAGGCTCTGGTGGATTGGACTTGAAACACCGCGTAAATGAATCCTATTCATTCATTACACTTATAAAAACCATCAGACCATTTAATTTTTTTAAAAAAAAAAAAATGATATAGCCGGGGGAACTAAAGTTATCTTTAAAATCATTCATAATCAAGGTTACAACTTTAACAATAGTAAAACAAATGCAATGCATTTTGTGAGTATTCATTATACAGTGGTTTGCAGCAGAACAGTGGATGCTGCAACAAGCACTCGCGGGAAAAGCACAGCTAATTCTCTACAAAATTGAAATTTATTTTCCCGGAGAAACAAACAGAGAGACTTAAGAATCCAAAAAAGACTCACATCGACAATGGCTCCAGCAGCCTCAGTAAGCGTAGGCGAAATGTCAAGCAAATCACGCCTACACAATATAAATGAGATCAAAACAAAGCCCTTCACTAAGCCACGTTTGGTTTACAAAGAGAGAAGAACAAAACCAAAAACGAATTGAGGAAAAATAACAATTAAAAAAAAAAAAAGTGTAGGAAGAATACGTACAAGCGCAGCTTGCCGTGAGGCTCTTGAATGGAGGATCCGGAAGGGAGATAGTCTTCGATGTTGGGTCGATCCAAGTCCAATTCGGAGCTTGACGATCTCAGCTGACCTGGGCTGCTCATCCTTAATTGATTCCCTCGAGCCTCACCTTCAACTTTGATCAATTCACTGATTTTACTCGCTTTCAGAAGCTAACTCACATAACATGTCTTGAACCGTTTCATTTTTTCTTTTTTAAATATTATTTTTTGTGGTCGGGTAATTAATTGAATACTAAATTAACAACCCCTTCACACGCCACTCGATGAAGCAGTGATGAAGCTTGTAGAAAAACCCTTTTTTATTTTATTTTTTTCTTTTTTTATTCTATAAAATTATAATTTCCTTCTAAAATTAGATTGTATCAAAAATGACCTATAATTAAATTAATCATTAAATTCTTAAACAAATCAAATTCAATTTTCTTTTTATATTACATCACAAGTGTTTGGATATTACCATTAAAAATCTACCAATTCCTAACTAAAATAACTCTTTTATAGCTGAAATATACATATATATGTACATGAGAAAGACTCGAAATTAATAGGAAGTTCCCAAATGTAATTGTTTTTTTTTTTTTCCTTTTCCCTTAATTTTGTAAGCACAGTATGATTAGAAATTAAATCATCTCTCCATATTATTATAGATTAAAACACCAATTACTTAATAATTAATTAACCAAATAGTTTTATTTTTTTAATCTGTCTCGACTTAGGTGTAATGTGTTTAATTATAATTATAATTTGATTAATAATATTTATTTAATATTTATATGTTTTTGCATAAGAGAAGTATTAATCGTCACCGCATTAAATACTATTTTTTTTAATTCGACATAAATAAATTTTAATTATGCATAGACTTTTTAAAAATTTTGCGACATCATCTTTGAACGTTAAAATAGACTTGGGGTAGAGGAGATGGAGAGCCAATCAAATCTAGTTTTAGTACACCTTTATGGACAAATGATAGCATCTGATTCTTAGAACATAAAATGAGAATGAATCAATGAGTAGTTTCATATTTGTCCCTTTTAATGCAGACATTTATTAGATTAGGTAATAGCTAGGGGATAAAAATCCAATTATAGTTTGTTTAATCTATGAAATAAATAAATAAATAGAGAATTAATGTTATTAGTCACCCGTAGAAATGAACGAGCCCAAACATAAGATAGTAGGCCACATTTTATTAATTTTCTGGGTGCTGTGCGGTTGGCCAACACAAGGAATCATTAGCATTAATGTTGGTCAACAACGTGCTCATATTTCTCTTGTTGTCAATTGTAAGTTTGGTGCTTTGTCGAGGACATTATTTTTAAACTTTTAATTTCTATAGGATTTTTTTCTTCTTCTTCTTGTGAGGATACGGGCTTTGCTATAAATGAGCTCGCAGATCCATAAAAATATTGGGCTCCGTCTAAAAGCATTCCATCAAAAATCAATTGTCATGGCCCATCAGTCCCAAGGAAATCACGGAAGTCAAGGTTTAGAGTTGGACTATTTGGGGCCTCCATCATCTTTTTGAAATCCCATTTTCAATTATACTCCAATTAATACTAAAAATACCCTTTTCTCTAAATGAAAATACACTATTTTCATTGGTAAATCTTTCAATTTTTAAAAACTTTCTCATTCTTAATTTTTTTTTTTTGCAGAGACATTAATCTGACGGGGTATATGTTTGGACAGCATTGCTGCTACTCATGCTGTCAATCTTAGAAGCTTGCTCACTTATCAATAGATTTACCCATGTTACACAATGTTGTTCATGTAGCAAGTGATCAAAATAAGAATAGAGTAGTAATTAATGAATAATGCAATGGGTCATTCTATAATGCTATAATTAAATATAAATTATAATTAAAATAAAATATCAGATTTGAAATATAAAATTTAAAATAAAACAAATAAATTAACATAAGTATGGTAAATTACTAGTAAACAAAACAAAAATTTATAAATGTAACATAAAACTTGGAAATCATTATTAAGTGTAAAATAAAACATAAATTGTGAAAATGAAACATAAGACTTGTAACTGGAAAGTAAAATAAGTAAATCAACATAAGAGTGGTAAATTAATGTATTATTAGTAAATAAAACATAAACTTATAGATATAACGTAAAACTTGTAAATCAACGTTAAATGTAAAATAAAACATAAATGATATAAATAGAACATAAGACTTGTAAATGAAAGGTAAATTAAGTAATTTAACATAGGAGTGGTAAATTGATATATCATTAGTAAATAAAACAAAAACTTATCAATATAACATAAAACTTCTAAATCAACATAAATTAAGTAAATAAAACATAAGACCTGTAAATAGAATATAAAACGAGCAAATTAAATGTAAAATAAAACATAAACTAAGTAAATAAAACATAAGACCTGTAAATAAAGTGTAAAATAAGCAAATTAATATAAGAGTGGTAAAATAATGTATTACTAGTAAACAAAGCATAAACTTATAGATATAACATAAAACTTATAAATCAACATTAAGTGAAATAAAACATAAGACTTGTAAATAGAAGATAAAATAAGTAAATTAATATATGAGTGGTAAAATAATGGATTATTAGTAAACAAAACATAAACTTACAGATGTAACATAAAACTTATAAATCAACATTAAGTATAAAATGACATATAAATTATGTAAATGAAATAGAAGACTTGTAAATGAAATGTAAAACAAGTAAATATTATAAGAGTTATTGAAAAAAATAAAAACTTACAAATATAAAATAAAAACTTATTGTAATAATGATTTACTTATATATTTACTGTTTTTATTTCTAAATTAAATAATGATAATTTTGGGTTTATGTAATACATGTGATGATATATGTGAAATTTTATTAAGGATAAAACTTTTTCTCAAAATCAAATGTTGAAAAACTTTTTTTTCATATTTTTTAAAATTGTTTGTAAGATAAGTGATTTTACGTCTTTCTAAACCTCCTCGACAGCAACCTTAAATGATCTTTTAGTATAAGTAAGAAGCAAAGTTTGACACCACATGAAATATGTATAAAATTAAAAATTAGATCCAATTTTATTAATATTTCATATATGTCTAGTAATATAAAAATGTCTTTTTATTTTGTTTTGGCTTGATCCAAATCAAGAAAAATAATTTTGCTTAATTAACTTGTATAGTAAACAAATACTATGAATGAAAATGGAAAAAAAAAGTTTATAAATGTCCTAGCACGAATATAAAATTTATGGTTATACCAATTTAATAAAATTTATTCCAACAAATTTTTTATTTTCAATTGACGAGTAATTGTTTTCTTTGCTTAAATAAATTAAATAAATAAACTGATTTTTAAAATTAAAGTTTAATGTTGATTTACAAGTTTTATGTTATTTTAAAAGTGTTTGTTTTGTTTGTAATTTTAAACATCAATTTACCACTCTTATATTAATTTACTTATTTTTTTTCATTTACTAATTTTATGTGTAATTTACAAAACTTATATTTATTACGATATTGATGGCGTAATTTTAATCACGGCATCATAGAATTTTCCTAATACAATTCCCTTTTCGTGGTTACCTCATTTTATTAAATTCTTAGGGTATTGTGGAAGAACTTCGAATTCTAAAATGAGAGAATCCAAAATTGGTTTAGTTGAAATCATATTGGCCTCCCGTAAACATGATTAAAAAGTTGAAAAGAAGATCATAGCACCGTAGGAATGGCTTGAATGTGTTTTTGCTGTAAATAGACTCTTCTATTCTATAAAGTTGACAATCTTAATTTTTTTTTCTTTTGGGGTTTATTTTTTGGATTTATTTTTAGCAATTAAATTTGTTTCAACAGGTTGGCTAAGAAGCTTGATAGCAGATTACGGTGTGTCACTTCTGGATGTGACCTGCAAGCAGCAAGTGAAACAGATTGAGTGCTTTTTATTTGTTCTTAAGCATTATGTATTGTATTACGTGAGTCTTGCCGAGTTATTTAAAAAGTAACTTATACCCCTCATAAAATAGTGTAAAAATTAATAACAAAGTAATGGAATTCATTACATTTTGTGAGAGGTGTAAATTACTTTAAAAATAACTTAGTAATTGCCTGAATTAAATTATTTAATGCATGTACATTATATTATATTATCACTATATTATAATAATATTATATAGTACTGTATTTGATACTACACTACAATTTTTTTTTGTGTGATTAGATTAAATTATATATTTAGAAAATAGTATTTAAGAGTACTTAGAAAAATAATAAATATAAAGCCTTAAATTTTAGAATTTTCACATTAACTTTTGTTTTTAGAAAAAATGTAAAAAAAAATCACAATTCTTAATAAAATATACATAGAAAATGACAAATTCTAAAATTTTCTACAACATAATATTTATTTTTTTTTCATTTCCCAAATATATAACCTGTGAAATAAATATCGAAGCAAATAATTCAATCAAATAACCTCTAAAAAATATTACAACATAAATAAATAATTAAAACATACAAGATTTGTTCAAAAATTAGATTAAAATGATAATATAAAAGTTTACAGATACTATAATATAGTCACAAAATAATAAAGTGATGCAATAATTGTAACATAATCACCAATAACGTGAGTTATGTGAAATAATCTAAGTACACACTCCACATGCCAAAATACTACTGCAAAATATTATTGTTAAATGTTAAGTTAGAAATACATACTCCATAATCAAACTCCATCTCTCCTCTCATGCTCACACAAAAGCATCCTAACATATGCCAACTTACGGTCACAATTATTTAGTAATACGTTGAAGGCTCTTATATTTGAAAGTTTCTCTACTATTAAATTTAAGGTCATAAACTCATCATTCACAGAAAGCCCCATCAAAGCAAGCTCTTCACCAATGTAATCATGATCTTCACTACTTCTATACATATTCTAAAACATATCAATGTTGGTTTGGTGAAATGTTGAAACCAGATTATCAATACCAACAGCAAAATTTTCATTTGATTTAGAACTCTTCTTGTGCGATGATTGTGAACGTGATCTAGTAGTATATTGAGAAATTGAAGGCGGCGTAGCAGACATTGGAGAATCTTCATAATCAATCTTGTTATCATCATCATGGATTTCTTTTTAAAGTGTTGCATTAGCGATATTAATTAAAGTTTTTGTCGATCTTCCAGTTGCAAGGTCTTTTCCAAATATATTTACTAGCCTCTCATAATTTAGAAATGGCTTGTTCTTTTAATTACTTGCATCTTTATGGGACTATAATATTAAAATGAGATAGTTAAATAAAATATGCTATATTCATATAAGCAAATTATGTCAACCATGTAAATAAACCATGATACAAAAAGAAAATCATTTTCTTTATTTGAAATTCAAAATACTAACCTCCACGTATGATTTTCATACTTCTTCACTATCCCCCATTCAAGTGAAGTAGCTTAAATATGTAAGCCAAATGTCATTCTATCCATTCTTAGTCGATTCACGTATTGTATGTCACTATTACCTATAATGTTATTTAAGCAATGTAATCAAGCTCTATGGTTTTGGAACGTGTGATTGTGAATCATTTTTCTTTCCTTATGCCTTCAAATCAACATTATTAACGAAAAAAGAAGTATCAAGAACATGAACCTCAATTCTTTAATTTTACCACATGTATAAGAAAAATTTTGTGCTCCTGTCCAAATATAAAAAATGATTAAAATGAGCACAAAAAGAAAAAAGTACGATCAACTATGAGTATTTTGCCTAGGTATCTAGTGTAATATGGAGTAAATTACTTACTTTAAAATAATAAATGAAATATAGATAACATTCATAGCAATACGTAGTAAAAATTGGTGAGTTTGGACAATTCTGAGTAAACCAAAAGGCTAACCCTTCAAACTCAACTAGGAATACCAATATTTGGTCATGTGAAATTAACTTGCTTATGTTCCTTCTATATGGATAAATTAAGTGGAAGCTGTAATTATCATAATTTCTTTATTATGCTTATATTTCCATTTCTAAAAGAAAGAACGGAGAGAGAAAACATATATATATATATATATTTCCAAGCTCTACACTATCAATCAATTATCAAAAGTCAAAACAGCAAACGAATCACAAAACCTCCACCTAATCGTGTTTACAGATGTATTTACAAAGTGGCTCTTGCAAATTTTGACTTTTCTTCGTTTAAAAAATTAAAGTGAAAACCAAACAAGGTAACAAACACTAGATCAATAATAGCTCACACTTTTTATCTTATTTTATTCAATTTGCTTCTGAACCCATAAAGGTTAATACGTTTTAACTATTACCCAGAGGAAACTGAAGCAAAAATCTAAATTTAACTCCAGTACTCAATTAGCTTAATGAAACTAATGTTATCGACAACCTTGAAAAATGAGGAAATGAAGATTGCACAACTTATAATCATCAAATAAATAAAGGGTAAAATCAATATTTTTGTTAACCTGGATACAAAATCCATATACTTGATTTTTAATTTTTTGGAATTATCCTTAGAAAACTAATAATAGCTACTCGTTTCATTTATAATTTTTATATTATCTACTAACGTAACGTCTCCCTTGGTTGTGGCCATGCTCAGTTGCCTTCTTAACCAGGTAACCTTTCATTCCTAAACAAGAACCAAGTCTCATTTAAAATAAACCGGCAGATTTATTTAAAACAAAAGTTTACTTAACACGCCCAAATAAGCTATCTTTCTTTAACTATTGACATTACCTTTTAACAGTTACTAAATAATTTTTCTTTTTCTTTTTATTACAAGGGTTAGGTGTGTGGTGATTTATTATTATATTTCGCTTTCAACTAATCACTACAATTGTTCACCTAATTAACACCAATGCCATATCTAATTAAGGAATCATCACCTAAATTATGATATTGGTAGACAATTAAATATCTACTATTTGACCATATTGTGACCCTTGGATCTTCATCAAAGGCTCACAACTCAAGCCTTTTGTAGCAAGTAGTTAACAAAGATAAGATCCTAATAATCTCTCTCTTTTTATTTATATAAATCAACAAACAATTACTTAAAAAGAGCTTAGTTGTTAACTTGTGTTGATTTTTATTAGATGGTTCATCAGCAAACTAAAAGCTTACATATTAGAACGTATACAATATAAAAAAACCGGCCATATTTATAAATTAAAATGTTACGTGTACCGTTTAATATTATGCTTTTTTTTTTTTGGTTTGACATCTTAATGCAGTGAGGTAATAAAAATTTATTAGAGATTGATGCTGTAAAATGAATTAAATGAGGGATGAAATTGTCGATCTTTTGAAGATTAACTTTATTATAGTTTAATTAACGTGTTTTAACTAGGGATTTCAAATTTTCAATATGGATGTATATACATTTTAGAAGAAAATTCGAAAAATTGTCATCAAAATCCGAAAGCACTCTCAATTTTTGAGGATTCATGGGAGTAAGAATGATTGATTAATGGATAGAGGGATGGATAATAAATTATCGATTACCATATTCAAATTCAAGAAATTGCTATCTCTACCCTTACTTAATTCGTGAGATAATTACAATTTTATCATTAGACGATCCGTTACACAAGCCACCCACAAGCAAAAACACCACAAGATTCTCTGATCATCGAAAGACGCTACCAGACAAAAAGCGTGCCCTTAAATCACATCCTTAGTTAGCGCTTTTACCAACTCCCAAACGACAATGGGTTCGATGATTGCAACTCTCTTCCCCACGCGCTCGGACCACGTGAGAAAAGAGTTTTAGTTATTGCGATGCCGACGCAAGACCCGGTCGCGGTCGGTCTCTTTCTTGATTTGATGGAGTAATGCACGCGCTGTTTGAAAGAGTGGAATTCTTTTCCTTCCGATTGGAGTTAAAAGGATAGAAAAGGACAAGGCAGCGTCAGCACGTGAGATCCACGTGAAAAGAGCGAGCTTCGTATCAAAGATCTTGCCGGAAAGAAATGAAGACGTTGAACGAGTGTGTGTGTGTAACTGTGTATCTGTGTGAGAGAGGGCTCACACCGTAACTTATATGTTATGCCATAAACAGATTTGTTTCAATTAATTCTACCATTCGCTGCAATCACACGTGTCAATAATCTAGCGCTCAGTTATGTTCAATTTAGTCAATTCTGGTCCGAGCACTCACACACAAGAGACGGCCCGCAATATTTTCGCGCGATTGGCTCAATGCCGAGTTATTAGATTCTTGTGTTCGTTAATCCTAAAAAATGTTTCTGATGCAGAGCCAGCCAACCTACAAACGGCAATACAACAATAACAAGACCTGCAACATTTCTCATTTTTCTTTTCTGTTATTGTTGTTGCAGCTGCCATTCCTTTCGAAAAACAAATTCACATTAATTGTTTATTTGCAACACTTTCAAAAATTTCGATCACAGTAGCCGTTTGCAAAAGCAACTACAGTGCAATGAAGAAGAAGAAGAAGCGAGACAGCAACATCAACACATGTAGCAATCGCATGGCCGTCGCTCTTTGTGACCTGATATTCCTTCTCCGTCGCCGGCGACAGCTGTTTCCATTTATCTCCGCCATTTCTGGTTGTATCCTCCTCTTCTTCGTCGCTTTCTCTCTCCTCTCTTCTCCTCCTCCAATCACCAGCCACCGCTTCCTCCGCCGCCACCATTCATCCGTCCGTACACTCCCTCTGCTCCTATTTTAACGTTTCTCGTTATTTTCCAGTTCGTGTTTTATTAATGTGTTGCCGTTATTTGATTTATTTGTTTGTTTCGTGTTGTTTAGTTCGCGGTGGATTCGAATTTTAATACAAACACTGCGTTTCGAGTTCCGGTGCGTCTAAATTTGTTGTTTTCTTATTTTTCTAAAGTTTATTTTTAATCGGAATATTTATTATTCTATTATTTTATTGTTTTTTCTTCATTTAGGAGAATGGAGGGAGCTTACTTGTAGATTTGTGGGGCTCAAAAGAATCGAGATTCTACTACGGCTGCAGCGCTGCAAGCGATAAGTTTCATCGTAATTATGAACTAGAATTTTGTTTTTTAAAATGTTATATTTTTTATGCATTAATGAAATCAAATTAGATTTTGTGTCAAATTTTCTTCGATTTTGATATTTAAATCGAATGTTGCTACTCTGTTTATGATTTGTGATGATAGAAAGTAATTTTTTTTATTTATCATAGCTGTTTTTAAGTCTAATTCAGCTTTGAATATTTCGCAGCTGCCGAAGTCAAAACGAATCCTAATCGATATTTGCTGATTGCCACCAGCGGAGGACTGAATCAACAAAGAACAGGGGTAATATATATATATATTAAACTTTTTAAAAGAGAATTTGTGTTTGAGGAATGAGGAATAAAATCATTGATCGAAATGAGATTTATGTTACTCTTATTATTATTATTATTTTTTTTGGCCCCTTGCAACCAATGAAACTTAGTATGCTAACTTCTGTTGTTTTATATTATATGCATTTATGAAGAAGATTTAAAATATTCTCGAGAGTTTTATTGTTGTTTGTTTTACACAACTCATAATACTAGATGTGTGAGGGTGCATTAATTCCTAAATGGCCTTTTCAATTGAGTGCTCTAAAGTTTCACTGCACACAGATATATATATTGAATGTAGTGTTATGGCTGAAGTTTATTTGCTTGTGTCATGTAGCCTGCTGCAAAAACCAAGTTATCATTATTAGTGTGATATATGCCAACTTATTTTTTGTGATATTAGTCGTTGGTCTTTGCATATATATTCCTTGATTTTGTTATAGGTCTGATGCTGACTGGAATTTGTCAGGATGTTGAGTGATTGAATAGATCTAGTAAACTCATGATCATATCATTATGTGTGGATGGTGGAAACATTGGTTATAATGCAAACTGCGTTGCACATTTTTGGCTGCAGATTACTGATGCTGTCGTTGCAGCTTATATTTTGAATGCGACTCTCGTTGTTCCTAAGCTGGATCAGAAATCATATTGGAAGGATAGCAGGTCTGCTGTCATACTTCATGGTTAAATCACCTTTATCATGATGGTTCCTAAGATGCAGGATTGCAAGTTCTGAATCAATGATATGTAATGTGATGTCTGGTGCAGTGATTTTGAAGAAATTTTTGATGTGGATTGGTTTATTTCATCTCTCTCAAGAGATGTTGAAATCATTAAACAGCTTCCTACAAAGAAAGGGAAAGTTTTGAATCCACATAACATGCGTGTCCCGCGGAAGTGCTCTCCACAATTCTACGAGAGTCGTGTTTTGCCTGTTCTTAATAAGAAGCATGTAAGCTTATGCTAACAGTCATTCAAATTTATTGGCTCTGCTTCTACAGAGTTCAGGTTTTAAATTATCATTTCATTTAAGCTGCTTAGTCAGATATGTGCATGCAATTTGTCAGAGCTAGAACACAAGGTAAATCATATAAATGCTAGAAAATTGAGGGAAAAATATTTAAAGGTCGCTATTCTTGAGGATTTTCTTTTGAGCAATGATGGTGTTGCTGATTTTTCTTGAGAGCATTATTTGGCTCAAGACAAGCCTGTGATATTTTTGTTCATTCAAGAGCTGACAGTTCCTTGCCATTCTTTTGTATTGCAGGCTATTCAACTCACCAAGTTTGATTACCGACTTGCAAATAAATTGGATACAGACTTGCAAAAGCTAAGATGTAGGGTTAACTACCATGCTTTAAAATTCACAGATCCCATTCGTGATATAGGTAAAGTGTTGGTTGAGAGAATGAGGTTGAAAACAAAGCATTTCATAGCTTTGCACTTGAGGTAAGGTTTATTTTCTTCTATATACCGTCCACTTTCATTTTTATAAAATACAACAAAACTGGGATTCAAGACCAGTTAGTTAAACCTGCATTCATAAGACTATCAATTGATCCAAGTTAAGTTATGTAATGTCATAGGTTTGAACCTGATATGCTTGCTTTCTCGGGATGCTATTATGGTGGAGGCAACAAAGAAAGGACAGTTTTGGGTGCACTTCGCAAGCGGTGGAAAAGTTTACATGTGAGATCCGCTCAATTCTCGTGAAAATGGCATGCCTTCTATTTACTGGACCCCAGGTTTGACATTTTTATTTTTTATTACGTGACATGTAGGCAAGCAACCCCGACAAGGTACGGAGGCATGGACGATGTCCACTCACTCCAGAGGAAGTTGGTCTTATGCTGAGAGCACTGGGATTTGGAAGTGATGTTCACTTGTATGTTGCGTCAGGTGAAGTATATGGAGGGGAAGAGACGCTGGCACCACTGAAAGCACTCTTTCCAAATCTGCATTCAAAAGAGACATTGGCCAGCAAGTATGAGTTGGAACCATTTTCATCATTTTCTGCTCGCATGGCTGCACTCGACTTCATCGTTTGCGATGAAAGCGATGTTTTTGTCACCAACAACAATGGTAACATGGCGAGGATTTTAGCTGGACGAAGGTATGCTCTATAATTTTGTTGTTTCTTTCATGTTATGTCCTTTCAAGATAGTGGTTCAGTCTCTTGTTTTCCACGAACAATTGGCCACTGTTTGTCCTTTTGTAATAATTGTTTCTAGATCTATACTATTTGTTTCTAGTCTTGTTTATTTTGTCTATTGCAGGAGATACTTTGGGCATAAACCAACAATCCGTCCAAATGCAAAAAAACTATACAAATTGTTTATGGACAGAAATAACATGACATGGGAAGAATTTGCCTTGAAGGTTCGAACTAATCAGATTGGTTTCATGGGAAAACCGAACGAGGTAAAGCCAGGCAGGGGCGAGTTTCACGAAAACCCAGCAGCCTGCATATGTGAGGATTCCGAAGCAAAGGCAAGGGAACTTCTGACTCCCCATAATCAAACTCTAGGCAATCATAGGCAGGTCGATACCCATGGTTTTGAGGCTGATGACCATTTGAATGACAAAGACCTTGATTGGTCAGATATGGATTACATAGACAATGGATATACACTTCAAGGTAAAAAGTTGCATACTGAATCATCTTTGGATAACAGTTTATCACTTAAATCAGAAATGGAAGGATACTTTTCGGACTAAGTTAAGGCGATCACAATTTTCACTGACAACAATTCTCCTGCAATTGCTAACCAAATCTTCAACAAAATTTTGGGGTTCTTTGGCATTAGCTTCTTGGACTGTAAATATATTTACAGGAGAGCATTCTGTATATAGAAGTCTTGGCAACAGAGCAGTTTCAGCATCAGAATTTTGTATATGGCAGCAACAATCGGACCTTGAGGATCATCACCTACTGCATATTGATATTGGCCTGTGAAACCTTACTGAATGTTGAAAGGCAGATAGTTGTAGCTCTTAATTTCGTATTTAAATTTTATTTATTTATTTACTTTTTTCACCTGTTTATTGATTCTTGCCGTAAGGCCGGATGGGTTCAGAATAGGAGGAGGAGGGCAAAGGGCATATATATATATATACATATATAGGAGTTGTTTTATTTGTATCAGGTGTCAAATGTAGCATTTTCATGCATAAAGCTATATAAAGCAAGATTTTGGTTTCTCACGTCCTTTTCTTATTTTTGTGGGTTCAAAAGGGGACAGATTCTTTTACCATAATTGTTTGGAATAGATTTCACTGTTGGTGATGACAAGATGATTTTCGAGTGAGATTGAATTATTAAATGACTTCCGTATTTACATTATAAGACACATATAAAATTATATTTTATAAGATAAACGTTTTTTTTTTGAATTTATATTATAATAAAGTCTTATAAATATTTATGAAGATTAGTTTTTTAGTATTGATAAAAGGTCTGTGATATATAGGTTGATGTATTTGCCCTTCAAGTTTTTTTTTTTTTTGAAAGGAAAAGAGTGCATTCAAATAGAATAAAAAATTATAATAATTCTTCAATTTCTTTCGGGACCTCCTTAAGCCATACAAGAGGTTTCGAAATATACAATGTCAATTTAACTACACTATGAGCTACTAAATTACAAGATCTAGAAGCATGGAATACCCGATATGAACTATTCTTGTCTACCAAAAATTTAATCTTACTAATGATCCAATCCAACTTTCTTCTATTAGAGATACCCTTGAATTCACAATATTCTTTGAATATGACTTTACAATTAAAGGAGAAAGACCAACATCAACAGCCACCTTCAAGACCAACATTAGCAGCCATCTTCACACCGTCTAAAATAGTTAAAGCCTCAGCAATCTCCACATCACCTAAACACAGTTTTTTCGTTGTTGCAACTACCATAATAACCCCTTCGCAATTTGCCCTTCAAGGTTTTAGTCGAAACAACTTTGTTTAGCTGACCGCCCATTGAACAAATCACTTTAAACTCTTTGTTCAACCTTGATTTAAAAAAATTAAAAAAAAAAAGGAAAACTTATTTGCTTATAGGAAATTATAAATAATCAGTTAGCAAACAAAAACGACAGCGTTTAAAATTGACTAAGGTGGCAAGGAGGGGCCCCAGCGCATGTTAGCCAATGGCCAGTGGGTAGTAGTTATCAGTTAATCAAAACAAGTGGCAGAAACCGTAATCCACTCCAGAGAACGACGTGGCAAGATTGCCACCCACATTCTTCTTCTCCGTCTTCGGATTTCTCCCTACTTGTTCCCCCTCTCCTGTCACACAGACACATCGAGAGAGGAAAAAGCAAAGCAAATGGCCTTGAGATCACTGCCGACTCGGTTACCGACACGTGGCAACCTCCATCACCCCCGTCCCCATCACCACATCAAAGGCTCACTCTCATGGTGCCACACTTTAACTCCTCTACCCCTCCTCACCCCCTCCACCAACTCCTTAGGTAACCCAAACCAAAAGTGCTAACTTTCAGTAATGGGATTTCAAATTTCGTATTTTTCAACTATCTGATTTGTTTATTTTCTTAATTACTGAAGGGAAAGTTTGTACGCAACAAATGGTGGTGAAATGCAGTGCTAGTGGTGGTACTATGCAGGCAGTGAATATGAGTCCAGGGACGCCGGTGAGACCCACGAGTATACTAGTTGTTGGTGCAACGGGGACACTTGGCAGGCAGATAGTCAGGCGTGCACTTGATGAAGGGTATGACGTTAGGTGCCTCGTAAGGCCCAGACCTGCCCCTGCTGATTTTCTCCGCGATTGGGGAGCCACCGTTGTCAATGTAAATGTCACTTTGTTCTTTGTTTGCTAATTTGTTTTTGTTTCACATGAAAGGGAACTTCTAATTTTGTTTATATGATTGTGTTGTATAGCTTAGTCGCTACCTTTGCACTTTAACTTTAGAATTATTAAGTGGTTCCAATGACTTCGGTCTTTCTTCTTGATCAATTGAATATACTCTAGATTGTTCCTTCATTTTCTTGGCAAAATATCTATACGTATAAACATGATTTTTTTTTTAAATTTTTAGTTGGGTGTGCAGGATTGTATTTAATTTACATTTGCTGAGCTTCAATAATTGAATGGTATATATATTTGAGCAGGCAGACTTGAGCAAACCAGAGACCATACCTGCAACATTGGTTGGTGTTCATACAATCATTGACTGTGCCACAGGCCGTCCAGAAGAGCCCATCAAAACGGTAAGTTTTACGTTGAAGGTTTACTTAATCTCTTTGTTTCCATTGTCAGTAATCAATTGCCCTGGCGAAATCTTGTGCTGCTCATGTTATTATTCTATGTGCTGCTCAATCTACTGTAATTCTGCTAGTGTGAGGTATCTTTTTAGCGGCACTGATAATTTTAAAATGCAACTATTGCCATTTTCAAACTGACCGATGAGAGGTTGTGCAGTGAAATGTGCCATCTAGCATCATAAGAAATGAGTATAAAAAGGGAACATGTTTGTGTGGCAACCGACTCATTTATGCATCTCTTTAGAACAGAAACTCCTAGCATTTAGAGGTCTTTCACTTAGTTAGCCCTTATAGATTTGTGTGAATTGAACTCATGGTCATTTGTAATTGTATATTACCTTGTGGGTTTTATCTAATCTGTCTGTTCTGTTTAGGTAGACTGGGAAGGAAAAGTCGCTCTTATACAATGTGCCAAAGCAATGGGAATCCAGAAGTATGTATTTTATTCAATTCACAACTGTGACAAGCATCCTGAAGTTCCGCTAATGGAGATCAAGTATTGCACAGAGCAGTTTCTGCAGGACTCCGGCCTACCTCACGTTATTATTCGGTTATGTGGATTCATGCAAGTAATGACACCTAAGCCTAGCTATTGAAATTTAGTTACTGGCTTGATTTAATGGTTTGTTTGAATATATCTAGCATGGATTTATTAGCATTTAGTAAGTGTACTGCAAGCTACCTAAGTAACATGTATCATCATGAAATTGTACATAGACACCATTGATAATGGTTCCAGGCCAAAACTTGATGACAATGAAGTGGTCAGTTGCAGTTGTATCCATGTGTGTGCAAAAGTTTCTTTCAGATTCATGGTTGCTTGTCGTAATATACGCAGGGCCTTATTGGGCAATATGCAGTACCTATACTAGAAGAGAAGTCTGTCTGGGGAACGGATGCACCAACTCGAATTGCGTACATGGACACTCAGGTTATATGTATAAAACTTTTTCCTGATTTGCCTCACGAAGAAAGCTTTAACCTAATTATTACTCTTCCATTATATCTGAGCATTTTTTCAGGATATAGCTCGACTGACATTTGTAGCTTTACGCAATGAGAAAATTAATGGACGGATTCTCACTTTTGCTGGTCCTCGTGCATGGACAACACAAGAGGTAAACAAGAACTTGTTAAATACGGCTTGAAGCCTCTCAACATTATGTGGGTGGAGTGCATTTTGGACGATTCCAAATGTCAGTACATATCTCTCCTATAATTAAATTGATTTTACAACTTAATTTCAGGTTATAACATTGTGCGAGAGGCTCGCAGGTCAAGATGCAAATGTTACCATGGTCCCTGTGTCTGTCTTGAGATTTACTAGGCAGCTTACACGGTTTTTTGAGTGGACAAATGATGTTGCTGATAGACTGGCATTTTCAGAGGTAAAATTTCTTGATATTATCTCTTCTACTCGTTTTAGTGCAGTTTTGATGACAATTCTTTAACTTGCTCTTAAGAGTCTTAAGTTATCCCTATTGATTTCCTTCTACTCACGAATAACAGTAATCAGTATAACGAGTTCAGTCGAATTATGAATTCGTTTTTTTCTTCATGAACAGGAGAAAAAGTGGACTGGAATTTCTACAGAATAGAAAACTCAGCTGTTTTCTAGTTGAGTTACATTAGGATTTCTATTGTCGACACCATGGAATGCATAAATGAAAATGCTTATATCTTGCTTAATAACTTGTAGGTTCTTACAAGTGATACTGTATTCTCTGTTCCAATGACTGAGACATATGATCTTCTCGGTGTGGACGCCAAGGATATCATTACGCTGGAGAAATATTTGCAGGATTACTTCACTAACATATTGAAGAAATTGAAGGACCTCAAAGCACAATCTAAGCAAGCTGACTTTTACATCTAAGAGAAGACCATTTTTCATTGTAAATGAAACTTTGTGTGCATCTCAATCCTAAGACAACCGAGTAGCTTTCTGTTAAAATGATACAGCAAAGGCTTTTATTAAATTAAGCGAGTACCAAAGGTATCAGCTTCATCAAGGAGCTTTAGTGGAAATTTTGCCGAGGTGCTTTATATCACAGTTTTGTTATTGCAGGTGATTTTATGTAATTAATTGATGCATAAAAGACTCAATAATTAATTATCACATGATCGAATTAGATAATGTCACGATAGTTGGGATACGTATTTCAAATTCAGCTTTGTAAGCTTATTATCTAAATGGGTGTATAAGCTTGTGAGTGTCTTTTTTATTACAGTGTATTTCAACAGCAGATTGGAATGCTTTATAATAATTTTAGAACAATGAAGCATTGAAGGAAGAGGGGAAAAAAAAAAAAGGAAGAAGAAGGAAGAGGGAATAAAAATAGTTGCAAAATCAGCAATCAGCTTTGTAGGCTAAATGGAAAATTGTAAAGTGGCAGAATGTGATGGGTTGGCCCAAACTAACCCAACGAGATCGAAAGGATACCAAACATGTCAACTTTGGAAAAGTTTAGGGTTTATTTATTTATTTATTGGGGAAGGATGTAGCCTAAAACTTGAAGTAATCAATGGAATATACCTGACAATATTGTACTGTAATTATTCTCTTATTATAGGGTTGAAATTTGGTATGATTATCACACAATGGCAAAGTGGGGATCAAATCTAACAAACTCTTGGCCATTCAAACCTAAGTTGATTATTGAAATAATTACAATTTCGCTTGTGTTTGCTCCAACCCATCTCATGAGGCCATGTACTTGAAGTTGGAAGAAAGTAAAAAGTTATTATTAACATGCAGTGGAAGTAGGTATATGGAGATGGGAGGGGTGGCTTTGATGATTGATGATTTGAAAATAAGATGAAATAATTGTCCTCTCATTTTCCTTTCAAGAATGGGTGAGCTGGGGCCAAACTGAACCAGCCATCTCATCAATCCATGGGTCTGCAAATTCACAATCAAATAATTTGTACTGACATATACAGCCCATAATTTTTTACTGGAAAGCAATAGCATGCAGCTTTCTTTTTGGATTGCTCCAATCTGTATCAAAATTTGTAAAGTTGGAAATGATGTGATCAACATGTTATTGCATGGTCCAAGTATACAGTGGAGGTTCTGCAACTGCCAGATTACTGTTATATAAAGCTAATAAATAAAGTCAAGTCACTCTCTCAAAGGCCACAAGTTTTACAATTTCCCAAAAAGGAAAAAATTAATTCAATGGTACTTTTGTTGTTTTTATTTTCGAGATGAATTATCTCCATTAAATCTGAAACTTAGATCTGGATAACTACAAGTCTACAAGTAACAGATAGATCATTATCGGTTACGGAGAATTTACATAATTTATGAATTAAAATTACATCTTTAGACGATTGATGAAACGGGGAAAAAAGAATAATGATAAATTGATGAAGCAAAGGACGAGCAATAATTATGGGGTTGGGTTCTATTTCTCCTTTTTTATTTTTTTTTTTTTTGGGAAGTCTTATCCTTGTCTTCTTTTTGGAATTTTAGAGGTGGAATGTCGTCTCAGGCTCCTATTATTGTCTGTCCTTCATCATATTGACAGGCCCAGAAATCTCAAGAATGATTTATTTCAATTCCAAGCCAAGTAGCCGTACAACAATCTTAATCAGTAATAAAAAAGTTTATTAAATTCCTTTTTTATTTTTTTAAATGAGAAATTGAAAATATCATGTCAAAGAGTTAAAATGAAGTCAAGCATAGGTTCGAGTTCTTTAGAGTTGATTTACCGTAAAATACTGCTTCATAACTAGACAATCATAATTATAATTTTTTTATTATTTATTATTTTATTATTTGGTTATTAAGGGTTTGTTTGAGATTGAGATACGGTAGTTTTTAAGTTATAGTTGTCGTGAAAAAAAAACTACAATTATACAATAAAAATTAATAGTATATAGTAAATATAATTTTTAAATAATAATTTTGATAAAATTATTAAAGATATAATAAATTTTTCATCATACAAGTAAAAAATTATATCAATATAATTTTTAAGATACAACAACTAGTATTTACAAAACACATTAGTACTATAGCTTAAAAGCTACAAGTGACTAATCTCAATCTCAAACACACCCTAAATAGTGTTCTACGGTGAAACAACTCTACCATAATCACTGTCTTAAGTTTAACAAGAATTTACAAGGTTGGATATTTATATATTTTACATATTTGAATTTAGATCAGTTATTTATTTCAAATAAATAATTTTTTTAACAATTATATATGTACATATGTGTGTGTATATATATTAAAAACATGTATATATTTACTTTGAGGATGAATCGTGACACAGGGCCAGATCATATATGTGGTTACCGAATAGATAGGTGATGGATCATGGGCGCACCAATTAAGCTTGGACCACTTGGTTTGGTGCCCGAATCGCTGCCTCTACGTGGACACAGAGTGGTTCATCGATTGTGTCTTTAGCTAATTGCTCATCACATGTGCCACGAACGCAATGAAGTTACGAACATTCAAGCTTCGTTTGCCACCAAATCTATGAAAAATGGGTGATGCATGTTGAAGGAAAAACCTTGAATGGATGAAAATAACTTCTTTATATTTTAAAGTTTTCCTACACATGCATCAAATAAAGAATTCAAGAAAAAGTACTTTTAATTTCATGGAAAATAAGAACACTTTATGTTCATGAGTTAAAATTTATAAATAATTTTTTAACCTAAAATATATTAATAAATAGTTAGAACATGTTAGAAAATATGTCTCATTTTTCAATAAAGATTTCTTAGAATATTTTTTATTTAGTAGAATTCATATTTAAGGAATAAATAATTTTTTCTTTATGATTTGACTTCTTATTCAAGGAAGAATACTACTAATACAAGAAAAGAAATATTTCTTCTATAAGAAATAATCACTATATATAGAAAGGTTGGGTTCACTTATTTACACACAGAATAACACAACAATCAGATTCTCTGCAAGTACAGTTTCTAGTATGAGAGAAACAGTAGGTCTATTGATAGATTGGATATTATTGAAATTTGGGTGTGAGAAAATTACTAAAGTGATTGTAACAATTTTTCACATAGTATATTTTTCTCTTGTCGTCCTTGGCAGCCGTGATTTTTCTCCGGTATAGGAGTTTTCCACCTAAATTCTTGTGTTGTGTGATTAGTTTTATTCTCTATCTATTTTCTGTTTATATTTGTTTGATATTTTTACTTGTAAGATCTTGGGTGGGATTCAAAATTCCTAACAAATGGTATCAGAGCTAAAGGTTATTTTATAAAGTAATTATGTCAGCAATGAGGTTTTTAAAACCTATGAAGGTATAAATAGAAAAGTTTGATGGAATAATCAATTTTGGCTTGTAGTAAATTCAAGTCAAGGATATGTTGGTTTAATCTGGTTACACAAGAAAAGCAAAAGCTATGTAAACCCTGGCAGAAACCTTGGAGGTGTGTAGACAATTAAGGCACCTTAAAGAAGATTGTCAGAATAGAGCAAGTTCGGCAAGTAGCTCTAAATCAGCATACGAAGATACTGATAATGTCAGCTAGTGGTGTGTCTCTTTTCTCCATAAGAGACTGGTTTATCCTTTTTGGTGTGCCATGGAAAAAGATGTGTTCCTGCTAACAGGTTCACAAGATTTGCACACAAGGCATAGTTTGACATTTATGTAAGGTGTGTGGTGGAATTTTTTTTGTGTCGTTGGCTGAAGACTCTCAAGGAAGCCAAACATAAGAGTAGATATTTGCAGCAAAGTGATCGACTGTGCCGAATATGTATATTCAAGATAAGGTGGAGTATGATGATTCTCGGTGTCGAGAATTATGGCTGCTGGATAGAGGGATTTTACCAATGGTGGAGTGATTCTCATAAGCCTTATGTGAGTGTGTTTTTGGTAGAGCAAAGAAGGTGGAGACAACGTGATTGTGCGGATACACGGTAGATCATGTTTTATCGCCTAATTGAAAAACTCGCCAAGGTAGAGATTGTTAGGAAATATGTCTCTTTTTTTAATAAAGATTTCCTACGATATTTTCTTATTTAGTAGGATTCCTATTTAAGGAATAAGTAATTTCCTCTTTAGGATTTGAATTCTTATTCAAAGAGGAATACTACTAGTACAAGAAAAGAAATACTTCTCCTATAAGAAATAATCACTATATATAGGAAGGTTGGGTTCACTTATTTACACACAGAATAACACAACAATCAGGTTCTCTGCAAGTAAACAGTTTCTAGTGTGAGAGAAACGGTAGGTCTATTGAGAGATTGAGTATTATTTGGGTTTGGGTGTGAGAAAATTACTAGAGCGATTGTAACAATTTTTCACATAGTAGATTTTTCACTAGTTGTCTTTGGCGGCCGTGGTTTTTCTCCGGTATAAGAATATTTTACGTAAATTCTTGTGTTGTGTGATTGGTCTTATTCTCCATCTATTTTTTGTTTATTATTTGTTTAATATTTTTGCTTGGAAGATCTTGGGTGTGATTCAAAATTCCCTAGCAGAACAAGACCGAGTAGCTCCTACCGACTTGATCTCTTTTAAGTCTACATTTGTGTATATATATATATAGTGATCGAAGTAATTCCTGAAATCAAACACTTTTTCTTTTCACTTGCAAATAAAATTTATTTATTATAATTTTTTGAGTTTTGTTTTAAATTTAACCTAATGAGGTGTAGGTATATGTCTAGTGGTTTACTCATATATTTTTCGTAATGCAAGAGTATATTTCTCTACCTTCTTTGAAGCACTACTTATCAGTATAATTGTATTCTAACAATAAAAAAAATCAATTTTGGTGCCAAAGTCAAGCGATAAGTGTTTGCTAAATATTCAGTTAGCTTGACTTTGGCAGATAAACTGCCAAAATGTTAAGACGAGAGTCTTAAACTTTTAGGTCGAGTAGTAACTTAATATAGTATAAAAATTTGTTTAACTACGAGATTTTGTATTTAATCTCCCTATGTGATCTTTTATTTAAATTCTTAATATATCTTTTTACGATATAAAAGAGAGATTGACATTTCTTTTTGTAGATTTTAAATTTTATACGTGATAAGATAATGTGTTATTGATCTTAATTTTGAATTTTGAAGATCGTCTTTAGCTTAATATAAGCTTTTATGTTTATTTACATTTTGATATTTAAGACGATAAATTATACTTATCATAGCATTGGAAGTTTTTTTATTTTTTTTGGTTTAAATTTTTGTATGATATAAACAAGAGTATCATCAACACAAAACAATCTTCCTATGAAAAGGATCATTGCAAAATTCACAAAGGAATGGACTCAAAAATCTATCGAATATGCAACTCAAAAAAAATATATTAAAAATAGAGAATTGTGCAAAGAGGACAACGAAATGCTCCCACAATCACATGGCTTATGTTGTCTTTGACTTTCCGTTTGGTCAATTGACAACTCCAAAGTAACCAAAATAGCAACTGTCCAAATCCTCATTTGGGATAACTTTTAACTCATTTTGTATACCTGTGAATTTTGTATGTATTATTCACATGCAAATGTACCAAACTTATTAATATAATTTAATTTTGAAAAAACCCCATAAAAATAAATTTATAAAATGCTGAAAAGTAACATCATTGACATGTAATGGTCTCCTTAACAAGGTCTCTCTCTTTAGCAATTTTTTTGATTTTTTCTTTTTTATGTGATTCGTGGTGGGTCCAAATGGGCACGTTGAATAATACATTAATTACTTTTTTGGACCCATTACCCATTTGCATTTTCATGTGTCCAAAGTGTCAAGTGTCAAAGTAGATGCACTGACATGAAAATTTGTAAATGGGTTTTGCCCTAGTATGCGTATACTTATTTAACTTTGGCATATTCCTATAAGAGCTTGATCATTGAAATTGTGAGTAGAAATGGCCAACGGACTGTCGTGTCGTGTCATGTCTCCTTTTTTTATTTTTGGCTGCTTAGGCCCAATTCAACAAACGTGTCGAATCCACGCGTGTCGTACAGGGAATCATGCCTGAAAAAAAAAGTTTGAAAAGTTTTTTTTTAAGAGAGCATGCCAAATTATTAATGTGCTTTTTTCAAGATCATATAATTTTTTTGTCCACATGGTTTTAGTTAAATTTAATAAAATCAAAAGTTTAAAATTTAAATTCATGTTCTATAATAATGAACTAATAATAGTAAGAGAATATAATATTAGCTGCTAAATTAGATCATATTGTATTAAAATTCTTTTTTAATACTTAACAACAACAATAAGCCACCCAACCTTTGGCTAAGTGGTTAAGGCTCTTGCTAGTTCGAACCCCCACAAAAGTATTGTGGGGGTTAATTACTTTCTCAATTATAATATGCTCCTAGGGAGAATAAAAATATGGACAGTAAATTTTTCTTAAAGATTAACTTAATTGTTAACTTGGACTTACATAGAGTAGATCATAGTCCATAATAACATTAATGCATATATTTATAAAATCATAATATTTATAATTTTATTTATTAAAATCATGATATCATCTATTCATTTAATAAATTATAAACATAAAAAAATCAGAGTATTTTTTAAAACTAAGAATTAAATGAATTTAAAAAACTTACGCTAATAAAATACATTAAAAAATTTAATTTTAAGTTATTTGTAAAATCATACAATTTTAAGTTTACTTTCATTAAAAAGTTTTACTTTAATATACTTTGACTCGCATGGTATTGATAACCTATGGGCTAGGTATTAATCCACCAGTAAAACGTACTTACTGTAGACCTTTTCATTTGCTGTGCTTTAACCCATCTCTAATCGTGCTATGCTTTTAAGGCCCATGTGCCTAAAATTCTTAGCTCAGTCGGCGTGCATATTGTGCTATGCTGCGTGCCCTACCAAAGCATGCTTGTGTCATGCCATGCTGTATGGACATATGCCGTACCCAACATGCCACCAGGCCCGTTGGCCATCTCTAATTCTGATCATTACATATTCATCGACGGATTCAGCAAAGTTTCCCAATTCTTTTGGCTTTGGATATTTGTAGGCCAGTTTGGTTATTCTTTGTTGATCCTCTCTTTAATGTTTGGTTATTCTTTGTTGATCCTCTATTTAATGTTTGGTTAGTTCAAGAGAATTTTTCAAATTGTTAAAAGTGCTTTTTAGCTTAATTTATGCTCTTACATAAAATGCTTCTACTAAAAACTGTTTTACAAAATCACTTCCAAATGTATCCTATGGATGCGAATCACTCACTAAAGGTGTGTTTGGGATTGAGGTTGGGGAGCTGTAGCTTTTAAGATATAGCACTAAAGTGTTTGATAAACACTAGCTGCTGTAGTTTGGAAGCTATGTTGATATGATTTTTGATAATTTTTCACTTGTATAATAAAAAATCTATTATATCTTTAATAATTTTAACAAAATTATTATTTAAAAATTATATTTACTATATATTATTAGTTTTTATTTTATACCTATAATTTTTTTTTTACAGCAGCTATAGCTTAAAAGCCACAGTACCTTAATCCCAAAAACTAAAAAAAGGACCATTTATTGGGAATAAAAAAACATTAAAAATACTGAGAGAACTAACCTTAAAAGTGGCAAAACCTAACATTCTTTTCAACAAGATTTCATTTCAGTTTCAAGGTAACTGTTCACTTTCAAAGGACAAAAATTGTGTGTGTGTGAGAGAGAGAGAGAGGTTTCAGTAAAATTAAATAATAGTGAAAGTGACTCTGAAGATGAATATAGAGCCTCATTCATCCGATTCACTTTTCATTATAACAGATAGTAGCTTTTTCACTTGGAAAGAGGATATGAATTGTGTATATTTTTGTAAAATTCGTCTGTCACATGTTCTCATCTCTATTACATGAGATGATTCAACAAGGTACGGATTCTGTCAATTTTCTGCTATCCCCATACAGAAGCAACAAATGCATGCACTTTCAGAAATAAGAGTCCAAATTAACAACAATGTAATTAGACAGCGAACCCACTCAATTCTAAATATTGAATTATTAATACCATATTATTCATATTTGTCCAATAAAATTTTGATATTTTCAAATACATTTTGCAATGAACCGATCATGAAGTGAGCGTCAAACAAATTTTAAAATGCGTTGCATGATTTGATTGAGGAGCCCCGTTGAGAACCATTCCATACACGAGTTACTCAGTTTTCAAACCCTTGGGGAGAATCAACATTTTCAAAGAAAGCTATATTTCGTTATGGGAATAAAACCTCCCTAATAAATTCATTGCATTGCATATGCACATTTTTTTTTAATTGTTCATGCGGAATAATTGAATGTTATTTGTTGTGCAATAAATATATATAACAATATACTCTTACATATTGTTTAGTTTGAACAAGCGCATGCATAATTTACTTAGTTTGAACTAAATTCAAAGATATATAACATATATATTTAAGTTACAAAAAATGTTAACGAAAATCACTTATTCCTTTGAACATTACCTCCGTTAACTCCATTTATATTGGTTACATATTCACCTGAATTTTTTTTTTATTGCAGTTTTACGGAGAATAAATTTATATTTTAATTTTTACTTTTTATTCAAAGACACTTGCAGATGGACAAAACTGCGAGAGAAATCAATTGATAAAAAACAAGTGATGAAGAAAAAGAAAGTTAGAAGGAAAATGGATGGAGGGAGAAAGGAAAGTTTGAAGAATGATAAACAAGAGAGAGAAAGAGAGAGGGAGAGGGAGAGAAAGCACATTAATATATACTTAATTTATGATAAGATTTCATGTTGTTAATCCATTAAATCCGTTGATAATTAAGCTTTAATTTTAATCTAAAGACCTAAAATTACACTAAACTTTACATTAGTTTTAGACTACAACTAATACATAGACTATAACTAGTTATCAACAGCTAATTGTAAATATATGAAATGCATATTTATAATATATGAACGTCTGTACTGAAAAGAAATCTTATACATATTTATTCTAGTTGCTTGACTCTTTCTAACTAGCCCATGAGGGATTTTGTTGCCCACAGTAACAGCTCATCCATCTTGGCTCTGTTGTTTAAAGCTCCAAGTGTTGGAGTTAGGTGTTAAAAAGGAAGAAGCCAAGAATGCAGACACAAGCACAAAGAGTCGTTCAAAAGATTTTCAAGCATTGAAGTGAAAATGGGGCCAATAGGCATTTGTAACATCAATTCATCATCTTAAGCATTGAATTTAGACCCTAGCCCTACAGCCGACAAGCAAAACCAGCAAGCCATGTTAAGGTCTCCGAGGAATTAGGGTGAAATCAATGCACATACAAATGCCACTTCGTCAAATGAAACAACTGTGACAATCCAAAGTAAGCAAATTATTAGTTTTGTTTTATAAGACTTTTGATTGCCAAAAAAAAGAAATTTTGCTAATCAAATTCAAATCATGTGATTATAATATCTGATTTTGGCTAAACAATCTCAATGAAGGGCTCCTCAAAGTTTATCCAAAATTTTATTTAAATTTCAAAGATTACTGCAGAGTCTGCTTTTTATGATTAAATGATAAATCACATGTCAATGTGTCATAAGCCAATAATGCAATATATATTGTCAGTGGTGTACACTTTGGATTCTTTTTAAGTAATTATTTTGCTTTTTAATTTTCAGAAAACGAGTGAGAGAAAGAGAGAGAGAGAGAGTAAATGGGGCATTGGTGGGTTCATCTTCAAGGAAAAGAAACTTTAGGGAAGTATGAGTGGATGATTGGTTAAAATTAGGACATGCATTAGATTAGGACTAGCATTAGATTAGGACTAGACCAAATATGATAATAAATTAGTAATAAAGATCATATATTTTTTTAATTGGATATTATATAGCTTATTGGTCCATGAAAGGATTGCACTCACATGAAAAATAATATAAGAATTCTCTCTCTCTCTCTCTCTCTCTCTCTCTCTCTCTCTGTGTGTGTCTATATATATATATATATATATGTATGTATGTATGTATGTATGTATGTATGTATATATATGAATTTTAAATATATATATAGAATATATAAATTGTAGTTTTGTATGCTTAAAACTTAAAGCGTTAAAATCACATGGTTTATGAATTTTTATAACACTTTAAAATAAAACATTTATATATTTATATATATGTATATAAACATATTATATATATATATATATATTATATAAATATATATACATATATATATATATGTATATATATATATATATATATATATATATATATATATATATATATGTATACATATATATATATACATATATATATATATATATATATATATATATACATATATATATATGTATATATACATGTATATATACATATATATATATATATATAATGGTGGCACATTCTAACTTGCAAATTTGAAGCTAGACAATATATATAATTTGAAGCTAGACAATATATATAGTTATAATTCAACATTGTACAATCTATAAGTTTTATTTTAGAACCTTAGATATCCATACTAAAAATTGACTCATGTTGTGCCACTTCATGATTTTATGCAGAGTTTATAATAAGTAGGGTTTATTATTATCTTTTCACTTCGTCAAATATTGTGAAATGACAAACTACTACTAATAAATTATTGAAAGGAAATATTTTACTACATTAAATTTTTAAAAATAACAATTTATAATACTTTAGTCACTTCTGTTAGTTGACTTGTTAATTGACTTATAAAATATCAATTTTGCCTTTAATGAAAAACTCCTCAAGTAAAAAGAAAATAATACAAATCAATGCCATGTGCATTTACAATTTTGCCTTGCTCTTGCAATTAAATGACAATATTGCTCTTGCAATTGATCTGTTGCATGATCAGTTGTAAATTGACGAAAATACAGTAAATTGTCATTTTTAAAAAAGTAAGTGTAGTGAAACGTTTACCTTTTAATATATAATTCGTATAGTAGTTTATTATTTTGCAATACTCGTCGAAGGGAAAGGATACTAACCATAAGACTTAATTACAAATTTGGGTTTCATTTGATGAAAATACAATTTTTTCCATATAACATCAATGTGACATTATCACTAGACTAATGGCGGTGAAGAAAATGTAATAAATTGTTATTTTAAAAAAGTTAATATAATGAAGTGTTATCTTTTAATACTTCGTGTAGTGATTTTTATTTTGCAAAACTTAGCGTATTAAAAGAATAATAACCCTAACAAATATGTAGAAGCGAAATATCATGAAGTGGAAGCAAAGAATTTATCAAGAATCACAACAATGTATATAGAGAGTACAGTGACTTTTCTTGTATAGCCAAGGCCCAAGAGAAGTAAATGATTTTTTTTTTTTTTATGGGAAATTGAAAAGAAAGTTATTTTAGTTTCACCTCAATTGCCGAAGGGATCCAATCACAAACGGAAAATAATCGCATGATCATCAAAATTTCTTTGCGAGGTTTGGGTAGCTGTCATGTGAAGTGTTTGGCGGCACTGAAAATGTAGTTCCTCACAATAATGTCTTTTCATTTTTCTATTACAGTACATTTTGTACAACAAACTAATAATCAATTTGACCAGTAATGATACATATTTTAAATTTTTTGTTCTAAATAATTATCTTAAATAATTTAGTATTCATTAATTGGTCGATAGTTCTTTACAAAATCTAAGTGAATTAATTGTAATTAATTAATTAATTAATATCAAATAATTTAGAATAGTTATTTAAAATAAAAAATTTGAGATATGTAACATTACTGTAACTTTATACCGTTGGTGCTGGAAATTCTCTCAGTGCCGAAACTCACTTGACAAACCAAAAACTCTGCCATTCTTGGCCTTCAAGGAATGCAGCAGAGAGTTCAATTAAATACATAAGAGTACAATAATAAGTCAATTAGAGTTGGCCATATTATTTACGGCAAAGATGGATGTACATCGAGGAATAATAAACCAAGCCTATTAATCTTTAAAGGCCAGCTTTTTACTTTACCACCAACTCCGTAGACCACTGTGAAATTTTGAGTTGGTAAAAAGCAGATATCATAAAAGAACTAAAGATCTGTAAAACGTAAAACATATCTAAGACGTGAAGAAAAAAGTGAAAGTGGAGAAAGAAAGAAGTGAAAGTGAAACTGTGAAAGTGACATGGTATCATAGCAATAAATTCTTGGTTGGTGTTCTTAGCAATCATATCTTTTGACTCTGATTCTTGAGTAACTCTATAAACTCAAGAGAGGTGGGGGACCAAAGAATTGATTAAGTTGAAGGTAAAGGCGTATCAGAATCACCAAAATTACCTCAGGCTTTGGTGAGGTCATCGCAATGAGTGAGTTCAAAAGGCTACCCTCATCAGTCACCACTCGCCATTATAATCTCTTGTTTGCCTGGTGCTGGTGCCTGGTGCATGGTTATTCACTTATTATTGCCCAATCACATGGCTTGCATAAATTCTGTCAGTAACATCTACCCCTCACCCACAAATGGCCGAAAAATCTAAAACATAAAGTTTTATATATATATATATATATAACTTTTTTTAATAAATATAATAAAATATTTTTAAAAAATTTATTGTAAATATCCACACACCACACTTGATAAACTATTAATTTGAGCAATGCATTTGGCACTCTCACTCTGAAAAATAATATTATATCACTTAAAATTCATATTTTAAAAAATTTAAACGTCGCTCATAGAGTAGAGCGCATGAGTAGATAATTTTTTTTTTAACATAATGCAACGAGAGATCAGTTCTAGAATATTTTCATAGATTTTGTTTGTTGCGGAAAACAACAAGTTAGTTTGAGAGATTAGATATATTATAAATGTTCCAATTATGGATTCCTGACCATATTAAAGTTAGGATGAGCTAACAGATAAAAAATATAGACTGTAATGCAATGTATTTTCTCATGTAGTGTATTGAAATGTGTGTTTTTTAGTCTTTTAACTCATTGATGTGATACAATCTCTTAAAATAATTAAAATTATTTATTTTATTTACTTAATTTATGTTGTTGATTAATTTTGAATTAGTCGAAAATAGTTGCAATTATTTTATGGAACTATATATAAGTAGTGGATCATTATGTGAAAACATGCTTAGTGTTGCTAATTTTTAAGTTATAATCTTAATTAAGCTTTATTATATAAAGCTTGATGTTATTCAATAAAAAGATCATGAGTTTATTACTTTGGCAACATAAAAGTTGTATTTGGGAGTTTATTGATTTTTCAAATAACCAATACTTATTTAGAGGTATGAGTTTCCTCGAATTAACCCTATTTGTCATCTAATTTTTTTGTTTCATTTCATTTTTCTTTACAAACTTTAGTATTCGTATCATTTGGTATCAAAGTTAGGTTATAAATAAGGAGCAAAACCTATAGAGCAGAGACTAGAGAAGATTCAGAAGATGATGGAGGCTATGATTCTTTAATAGGAAAAAGCTACCTACACCCCCAAAGTTTGCTTAAATGGTCACCTAAACCCCCTTAGTTTCGTAAATGGTCACACAAACCCTCTTAATATGATAAATGGCTATTATACCCTTTGATTATAACAACCCAAATATATATATATATATATATATATATAATAATAATAATAATAATAATAATAATAAGATAAAAATAATAAATAAATATCATACGATACAAATAAATATTACAATAAGTATAATTAATAAAACAAAGTATATAATGAAAATTATTTTTTAATATTAAGTGATTATTAGTCTATCCTGATGGATTTTATTAATACTAAAATCTATTAATCCAAAAATTGACTTTAACATTTATATTAATATAGACATAATTAAAAAAATATTGTAAATAAAATAATATAAATTTTATAAATTATGTGAAGGTTAATTGTTTGGTATAATTATGTTAATATTATTAATATGTCAAATATAATTGTTTGGTATAATTATGTTAATATTATTAATATGTCAAATATATTTTATTATTATTAAAAGAATATAACATATTAATAACGTTAAAAATAATTTCTCTAATATTCAAAATAATTTATAAATTTTATCTTATTAATTTTATGTACTATATTATATTGTATTATTTTAATTTATATTTATATTTATTATAGAAGTTTATTTATAGTAAATTATATTGGATTATTGTAATTAAGGGTATAATAGTAAAAAAGGGGTCTGTGTGATCATTTATGAAATTAAGGGGGTCTGTGTGACCATTTATGCAAATCTTGGGGGTGTGGGTGGCTTTTCTCCTTCTTTAATAAAAAGAACTTACCAAGAAACTATTGTGCAAAATGAATGAAATATCAAGAACATGAGATGCAAGGTTGAATTCACCTGGCCATTATATCAAAAATGTGGAAGAAAATTCTACGTCTTTGGTTGAAGTTCAACATCTCCAACAAAGTGACAATTTTGGCAATTGCGACGCATGATGGAGGTGTTAAACAATGCAACAAAGTAGTGGCATCATTGAAGACAATTCAACAAACCAACATTCAAAAGGTTAGAGTTTTCTCTTACAAGTCGAAAGTGCAGATTTTTTATTTTAAGGATAAAGCTAAAATCCCTAGCCACCATGTCGAGAACTCATTCATCAATAAAGTGCGAAAAATTGAGATGAAGAATATGGTTGGATGAATGGACAATGTTCAAGAGAGTCTCAATGCATTGTTATATCTAATTATGAATTGGAAACGGAAGAGAAAGCAAATTATTTCATAAACATCTACCATTGAGGATAAGGGTATTTTTAAGGGGGAACGAATGATACAATCTCTTAAAATAATTAAAATAATTTATTTTATTTACTTAATTTTATGTTGATTAATTTTGAATTAGTCAAAAGTAGTTGCACTTATTTTATAGAAATGTAAGTAGTGGAGCATTATGTGAAAACATGCTTAGTGTTGTTAATTTTTAGGTTGTAATCTTAATTAAGCTTTTATTACATAAAGCTTGATGTTATTCAATAAAAAGATCATGAGTTTATTATTTTGGCAACATAAAAGTTGTATTTGAGAGTTTATTGATTTCTCAAATAACCAATACTTATTTAGAGGTCTGCGTTTCCTCGGATTAACCCTATTTGTCATCTAATTTTTTCTATTTCATTTCATTTTTCCTTATAAACTTTAGTGTTTTATCAGGCTGACTTTAATATGGCAAGGAATCCCTGATTGGAAACCCACTCTAAATATATTATGATTGTTTTCAGAAGACAACTTTATGTTTGTATCGGACAACCTTTGTGGTCCAAACATTTTTAGCCTTTACCTCGAGTAAATATGAACCCATTTCATTGCTGGTTAGTTCGGGTCATTTAATTTGAGCTATCAAGAAGGATTTGATATTCCAAGAAGATAGAATACTGTTAAAAAAAAAAAGATTGATAAATCATCAATGATCCCTCTCATTAGTGGAGCGGGGCATATACATGTATACTCATTTGTGATGGCAATTGCAAATTTTATTAAAATAGTTTAAGACGTCTGCACCTAATAATTTTCACACTATTAATTATCTAAAACAAAATGAATGGTATACTAATTATTAAAAATTTATTAAATGAATCTTAAACTATAATATCTCAAGTTGGATTGCATGCTTTGATCCTATTGATAAAGATATATTTTATGCAACTAATGTTATTGCTTTAGTTGGATTTAACATTAAGAGAAAAAGCTAATTCATTAAACTAAATCCACCACGAATTTGCCTTTTCCAAGAAAATACAAAGAAAAGATGTTTAAGAACAGAGTAAATTCATTGCTCTCAAGGGTCTAGACTCTTGAATATTTTCTTGTACACGTGATAGAAGTTATTTAATCTTTTAATTATATTGAATCCATCAATTAATGAAAAAGCTTATGCCAATCTTCTAACTGAGCAAATCTATACAGTATTGGTAGGTTATATACTTGAACTAGTCTTAAAATTGGGTATAATTTTTCTTCTTTCTTTTTTTTTCTAAGCAACTTTCAAATCGGTTTTAACTTTTTGAAAAATAGAGAAAGATAGCTAGAGCTACAAGAAATAGACCACCATTTTAGACAAACCTCCAAACATATTCTCCTGAAATCGCGAAATTAATTTTCTTGTTCTTTAAAATTCTCTTCATGTTGAACCACCTTGAATTCATAGGTTTCATTTTTTAATTACTTTTTCTCTTAGTTTTCTTCCCTTTGTTCTAAAATTTGTCCATGCTTTTAGACTAGATACATGAAATGTACTCATTCTAACATAGCAAAAAAAAAAAAATAATAATAATAATAAAATAAAAAAAGCTATCAATTAATATTGTTTTATATGTAATTCCGTCCTCCAATTAATATTTGATTGATATGACATAAAGTTTAAGCAAAGTCCATCAACTTATTTCGGAAAAATAGTGAAGAGTATCCAACTTGCTCCCTCAATTGACAAAATAGCATAATTTAATGAAAAGATTGAAAAATCAAACACCCCAAATTATTTTCATTTTTCCTCTGATCATCGTTCCAATATTATTAAACATATTACTAGTTCCACGGGATTTCTGTTAAGTTACATTAATTAAGAAATTGACAAAATAACGTTATAGTTTCGATTTACACATATGATTATGGGATATACTTGAATGAATGAATTCAAAAAGCTATCTTAGAAAACTGTTTAAACACCACTGTTCAGTATGAAAAACAGTGGAGTGGTAGCACTAAAGTTAGGACTATAATGCAAAAATCATATAGCTAGGTCAAGAATAAAAAAAAAATATTGTAAGCATATAAGCAAATCAAGGAGCGGAGGGCCACTAATATAAAGGTCATTGGACCAAAAAGAAGCATCACATGGTGTTGCCTTAATCTATGTATGCTAATAGCAGCCACTTCACAGACAAGTGAATTGTATTTGAAAATGATCGAAAGTCGAAACCCTAATACATATTATTTGTTTTTGTAAAAGTTCCGAATTTGGGATAGTTGTGCATGGAGGCTCAATGTAGCTTCACGTGCACTAGTGGGTTGGAATTCTAATTTGAATATTCCAAATCAAACGACTTTCAGAATAATATATTAGAGTTGGGTATGATGTTGTGTCTTTGAATTGAATGTTCTTCTGGGGCAGAGTTTCCTTCTCTTTAGGGTTTGTAGTCATTTTTGCTTTAGAATATGTGCTCAATCATGCCATGCCACAGCCTTCTCCAAAGTTAAAAAAATAAAAATCAAAATCAAAATCAAAAGTTATTTGCAAAATTAGTAGCCTGCTAGGAACTAGGAAGGTAGACCAGAACAAGTAATAAGAATTCTCGAAGGCAGATAGAATAGATATATGTATTAACTTGTAAAATTCAAACCAACAACTCCAAGTTACTTCTTACAATTTAAAGTAGTTAATATATCGTACAAGTTCATATATGCAACTAAAATTTGAACAGCATAATTTAACAACTTAAACAAAATTCCCAGTCTTACACGTCTCGTTTGCATGCTTCATTTGCTGCCATTTCTTTTTAAATTTAATTTTTAAAGTGCCATATTGAGAAGCCAAGGTGGTCAATGTTTGATTGCGACTTTGCAAATGTTGACACCCTAATCCCTCTGTGTGTATTGGGGTTCGTTTGTTATTATTTTAAATTTGACCGAATTATCCATTTAATTGACAAGTATTAACCCCTTTTTGACTTGGTTCATTTGCTTGTCTTCACATACTCATGGGTGATCCGCGAATTTTCCTTATTCTATTGCCACGAATTTAAAACTTCCTCTAATTGCCAAAAGATACCACCAAATCACAAATTTTAGGCTTTATAATCTACTTAACATAATAATATATATTTGGAATTTGGTTTAATGTCTTAATTCATTTTTTATTCACCATACTGTATGTGGTTTTGATTTTTCTTTCCAAAGAAAAAAAAAACGGTTGAATTCAATTTTATAATAATTTTCAACCGAGAATTTTCGCAAATCATAAACCTAGCTAGTAGATTATTTAAAATAAGAACATAATTTTTTTTTTCCTTTTTCTCTTCCACCCAAACGAATTTGATCTAAATTTATCCATTGGACTATGTAATTAGTGCCATATACTTGAGAGAGATCAAAGGCCACCACGATCGAACTTTCTCATCTCATATTTCCAATTTATTGATCATAAAATGAGCAAAATTTCTTTAAAATGTAGCCGTGAAAGTTCTAGGACTTTGTCTTAAGAGTTATATAGAGATAATTTTGAATGACAATGTTTTGGAACTTTCTTTTATGGAAAAAGAAAAATAGAAAACAGAATATCATCATGCTTTCGGCTGGACTTTCAATGGCTTAGCCACCAAAATGGACACTTGACCATTAAATGCACAATAGAATTAAACCAAACGTGCTTGTTTTATTCTTTTAATGCGGCAAGTATAATTGTAAATTCTTTTATAGTACACCAAATTTTTTGCCATTTTAAGGTATCCAAGAATTAAATAAACTAAAGTTAGAAGCCCTTAAAACAATTAATTTAGCATGTGTATTGTCCTTAAAATAATTATTTAATCCTATTTGATACGACATGGATTATGAAGGTTTCTTTTGAAATACTTTAATCTCCCCCTTTCTTATGTGTGCACTAATTATATTTTGCAAACCTAAAATCTTTATTTTTTAATCTAAAATATAATATATGACCATGTAAATCTAAAATTTTAAATCACACGGAAAGCAACAATATTTGTATACATGTGGATTTTGATTAGATTTGTTTGCATATTTAATCATGCAAGTATCATTCATATTTGATTGTTATGTACCGGTTAAATCATGGGCATAACATGGGGACTTTTTTAGTTAATTTTGTGGGTGAATTAGAGTGCAATTGATTACTATATATGAAAAATGTAAATGTAAATGAAAAATCTCAATAAAAGAATATTCGAGCAACAATAAGGGTGCATATGGAACCTAATTAATTTTGATGGAATAATTGAAAATTTGAAAAAAAATTCATACGGCTAGAGGCGTCAAGTCTCGGTCAAAACCTAACACAATCATATTTAAAGAAAAAAAAAATTATACTCTACAAATCACATAGATCATATATGCCCCGTAAACCATTTAATAGCTTAATGGTAAATTATCATTTTTTCTATTCTTCTAAATATTTAGTTGGGATTATATATTTCATCCAACCGCTAATTACAGTAGTAAAATAATTTGACGCTAGCCTTAGGTGAAAATAGTCTTTTCAAGCAACCGTTTACATTAAAATTAGATAGAAAATCAAGAAAGATCCCAACCAGTAAATTCTTGCAAAATGCCTATTTGTACATGTCAAGTAATAAATAATGTGACTCATTGTACTCTGTAACTCTCAGTTTTTATTCCTTATTCGGATCGGCCACTAACTTTGCATCCTTTAGTTATTTTATTTTTATAACCAAGAGCATAGTTGTCCATTTTTATCAAATAAGTCCCTAACCCATATTTAATTGACTAGAATGCCCTTATGATTAAGTTAGTTACTTCTACCGGGAATATAGTGTATGTGTTACGTAAGTAGGATTTATCTGTATGACATTTCTATTGTTGAATATATTACACTCATTCTCTTATTTTTTTATAACTTTTATAATAATACACTTGCAACAATATCTTAGGAATATATTAATAAATTAATCCTAAAAGTAAAATAAAAATAAATATAATTCTTTTGTTATTATTTTACTTTTAGGGTTAATTTGATACATTATTATTATTATTTTTTATATCAATGATTATTAGCAAGAGTGTTCCAAGGGTATATAAAATAGCAATCCTTTCATATTAACAATGATTGGTTAATTTGCTTATTAAAAAATTATTAGTTTATTTGTTAATGACCTTTTTTTTATAGATAAAGAAAATAATATCCCAAAATTATAGTAAGGATAAAAAAATAAGGGTATGAGTATCACATATTTAGTAGTAAGGGCATTTTAAAATATCTTTAAAATATAAGAACTAAACAAACACTTACTTAAAATATAAGGATTAAACGAATATTTATGAGAGATATAATATTAACAAAAAGTAAAGTGAGAGAGTATCTGCTAGGAAAAAAAACAATGGTACTGTTTATATGAATACGCAAAAGTTCAGGGACCTATGTTATTTATGAAAAAAATAGTACAATTATTATGATTATTTATTATTATTATAACTATTTAAACGCACGTTACATAACAGTATTACACAGTACACACACCGACTGAACTAAAACTAAAACTGAAAAACTAAAACAACAACAACAAAAAAAAAAGATATAAAAAAAAAAGAAAGAAAACAACACGAAGCTGAGTTGAGTTGAGTTGAGTTTCCACTACTTTTCTTTTCTCCATTGAGGGAGGAATCATCAATCAAATAATCAGTAATCAGTAGTAATCAATACTTTTGTTTCTGTGGATGTTCTGCTGCTGTTACAACACAACCCGACGACACTCTCCCCGCTGTCAAGATTCCCCTCCCCTTGTCCTTCCCCACTTTTTCTTTCTCTTTCCACCATCCCTAAAAATTTTCTCGAGAAACAAACACCCCTTCCTCTAACAAAGCACAAACACTCCCCCTCCCCCTCCCCCCATCATCATGTTCTCTTCGATCTAAGACAAACAAACAAACCCAATTCATAAATTCACATATCATAGCTATCGATGGGTTGCACCAACTCCAAGCTCGACGATTTACCCGCCGTCGCGCTTTGTCGTGAACGCTGTGCTTTTCTCGACGAAGCCATACACCAACGTTATGTACTCGCTGACACCCATATTGCTTACGTCCACTCCCTCAAACAAGTGGGCCAGTCTTTACATAACTTCATCACCAATCAAGACTATACCGGCCACGTTGGCGGCGGCGGCGGCTCCCCTTTGTCTCCTAAGCTCAATTTGCCTCCTGCTAAAAAAGGCGGCGGTGATTCGGGTGGGATTAAAATTCAGGATACCACGTCGTCTTCAGCTGTGAAGGGTCGTCATTCGCACTCTAATTCATCTGGCCATATTCAGTTCCATTCGGATCCGGATGAGGACGACTCTGGGTCCGGCTTGTCCTTCTCGGGTCATTCTTCGCCTTTCCATGATCACCATCGCCATCATCTTCATGATAATCATGATGATATCCCTGCCCCGTTTCCCGGCCCCGGCTTTGGCTTTGGCCCTGGCGATATTAATTATGCGAATTTTGGGAATTTCCATCAGATGATGAGTATGGATCAAGAAACCCTAGGTGGGTATAATTCTCAAAATACGCATATGCATATGAATTATATGAAGAGTCAAGCCAAACCCAGTATTGTTTATGAACAAAAGCCTGTACAAAATTATCATGTGGGTGAATCTTCAGCTTCTTCCAGTTCTTATTATCCTTTTTCCTATCCTTATCAATATCCTCCCACTAGTCTAGGTCCTGGTCCTGGCCCTGGCCCTGGCCCTGGCCCTGTTCCTGATTATGCTTATGGTGGTGGTGTTGGTGCTGGTGGGTATTATGGTTACCCGCCTCATTATGGATCTCCGACGCCTCCAGCACCGGCCGGGGCGGGGGCTTCTTCGTCGAAACCGCCACCGCCTCCGCCTTCGCCACCGAGGGCGTCTGCGTGGGATTTCTTGAACCCTTTTGAGAGTTACGAGAAGTATCCGCAGTATAATACCCCAAGTCGGGACTCGAAAGAGCTGCGGGAAGAAGAGGGGATTCCTGATTTGGAAGACGAAGAGTTTCAGCATGAGGTGGTCAAGAAAGTACATGGAGATGGGAAGTTTAAGGATGTTGGTGGCGGCGGCGGCGGCGTCAGTGGCGGAGGTGGTGCTGTGGACGATGAAGACGATGGGCATATTGGTGGTGGTAGTAGTGATGATGCTGAGGCTTCTTTGTATCAGACAAGGACTAGTGCGGATGGTGAGGGGGTCGAGTATGAGGTTCATGTGGTGGAGAAGAAAGTTGTGGATGAGGAGAGGAATGAAGAGCGGAGAAATGCAGCTAGACCCCGTTTGCGAGATGCTGTTGATGTGGCTAGAGAAATTGAGGTTCAGTTTGAGAGGGCTTCAGATTCTGGAAGTGAAATTGCAAAGATGCTTGAAGTGGGAAGGTTTCCATATCAGCGGAAATATGGTACAAAAGCTGCTCCTAATTTGATTATTTTGATACCCCTATTTTTTTTTTTCAAGGAGTGAGAACTTCTATTCTGTTATCTTCTTGCTTGATCTGTGAGGACTTTGTCAATTTTTGCTAAATTTGATTACCTAATATTAAGCATATAGATCGGTTTATATATTTTTTTAAAGTGTATGCTAGCACTCTTTTTACTGAAGGAAGTGTGTTTTACATGTTTTATTCTGCTGAATTGGGCAAAAGTTAGCTCATAGCTGTAACTTAACTTTGAATACTATGACTTTTTGTGAACCAGCTTCAAAGATGTTGCATGTTGCTACACCTTCATTGTCGGTGGTATCCTCACAACCATCTACTTCTAAAAGTGCTGAATCGTCATCCTCAACAAACAAGGCTGGCCCTGCTTATCTGGATATTGATGAAGATATGGCAATGAGGACAAGAAGTCTCTCTGCTACCTTACAAAAGCTGTATCTTTGGGAGAAGAAACTCTATCATGAAGTTAAGGTAAGTTTTGTCTTTTTGATTTCTAAATTATGGGATTCTACTGGGAATCACTTTAGTTTTCCCTTAATCATTTAAACTTTTCCTTGCCATCGAGCTTTTACGACAATTCAGATTGACCTTATCTTGTTCACGAAGTGCATGATTTTTGGTCTGTTTATCCTTACATAGACCACTTTAATTTTCTTAATCTTTTGATATCCTGTAAATTTAGTCTTTAGGAATCCACTCATGGACTGGATTTTCATTCACCCACCTTTGTGTTTATTTTCATTTGCGAAAGACAAAAAAAGGGGGGTGGGGTTTGGAGGCTTTCGTTGTTGGTTGTATTCTTGAGAAGATTACCAAGTGTGTTTTCCAATGAAACTATGTTTTCCCAGTGTGAACGTTATCGTGGAATCTTGTGTGCAAGAAAGATTCTGCATCTGCAATGTAGCTTGGCTTTTGGTGGTTTCTGAATGGCTCGGTCATAATGTAGATTTGTTACAAGAGGCCTTTTTACGTTCCATATTTCAAATCTTGCTAGTTCTCGTATTCAAATGCTCGTATATAAGGTTTCTGTGGTTATGCTTTTTTAGGCTGAGGAAAAGATGCGAGTACTTCATGACAGGAAGGTTCGCAAGCTGAAACGTTTGGATGAAAGGGGCGCTGAGCCTCATAAAGTCGATGCAACACGTTCTGTAATTCGGAGTCTGTCAGTGAAAATAGGAATGGCAATTCAAGTTGTTGACAAGATTTCGGTGACAATCAATAAGATTAGGGATGAAGAGCTGTGGCCACAGATAAATGAATTAATTCAAGGGTATTTTATTTGTGATCCTCTTTTTTCTATTTTTGCCGGTTTTTCATCTTTTATTTGTTTCTATATTTTTTGTTTTTCATGACTTTTGAGTTGAATACTTAGCTGATAAACTGATGTAATCTGGTGATAATATTGGGTCTGCTATCTGGTGTACATCAACTCCTTGATGCCTGACATTTGTTACATATTTTGCTTCATGGGTTCATCGTTTAGTTGAGTGGGTGTTTTGGGAGAGGGGGGGTGGGTGGAGGGGTTTCAAGTTGGATTTTTCAACTGAATGCTAATGTTTTCCTACATGCTTAATAAAAAAGGGTGAGAAATTAGTGTAAAAATCATGTGCTTAACTGAAATGGAACTAGATCTAGTGAGGACAAGTGAAGAGAAACAAAAAGAAAGTCAACAAAACATCGGCTATGGTTGCTAAAGATCTATGATGTCTGGTGCCATAGACTTGGGCTAGCGTGTATAATGATGCTTTCATGAGTTTAAGTTCAAGCTGGCAGATAGATACCTCAAATTAAAATGAAGACAACCTCATATTATAGGAATTCATTCATCTATGGTTGGAATATGGTTTTCCAAGTTGCATATGACCAGCATTTGAGTAATTATTTTGGGGAAATGCTCTTTGGTCAATCCATTTGGAAATATTTTAAGTTAGGGCTGAGGTTCAACTTGATGTGCTTCAACCGAAAAATATGTATACTAATTCTTTGCTTCCAGTGTCAAATTTAGTCATTTCACAGAATTAAATATTCTATGCATGATGGATCCTAAAATGTCGAAACAGGGTGAAGAATAGTTACATTTGGAGTTTTAAACGTTTTCGTTCTTTGCTTGTTAATATTAATGGGTTTTGTTTTCTTGATGGTGGCTTGTTCCAGATGTCTGTTCTTGGTGGCATTGTTGTGTGTGTTGATTATTTTTGCCAGCTTTATGCTTTATATTCTTTTGCGTTGGTTTGATGGTGGTTTATGTTGATCTTGTTTACTTCAGGTTAACCAGAATGTGGAAAAGTATGCTTGAATGCCATCGCATTCAGTGTCAGGCAATTAGAGAAGCCAAAAATTTAGGTCCCAGCAGCAAGAAACTTGGTGATGCTCATCTGAATGCAACATCGCAGCTTGAGCATGAAGTTGTCAATTGGATTAGCAGATTCTCTACTTGGATTGGCTCCCAGAAGGGTTATGTGAAAGCCCTGAATAGTTGGCTTCTAAAGTGTATTCTGTATGAACCTGAAGAAACTCCTGATGGAATAGTTCCTTTCTCTCCAGGTAGAATGGGTGCACCTCCTATTTTTGTAATCTGTAACCAGTGGTTTCAAGCTTTAGATAGAATATCTGAGAAGGAAGTCATTGATTCTATGCGTGTCTTTGCAATGAGTGTGCTTCAACTTTGGGAACACGATAAATTAGAAATTCGCCAGAAGATGGGGGCGAATAAGGATTACGAAAGAAAAGTTAGGAACTTGGATAGAGAGGATCAGAGGTTACAGAAGGAGCTTCAGGCATTGGATAAGAAAATCATTCTGGTCTCTGGGGATGGTGACAATCACTTGGTATCCGGACATGATTTGTATCAGAGTGACACTAGCAGTGGTAGTCTCCAGGGGAGTCTGCAGCACATGTTTGAGGCCATGGAGAGGTTCACAGCTGAATCAGTGAAAGCTTATGAAGAGCTGTTGCAACGTGCTGAAGAAGACAGGCTTGCTAGAGGAAATGAAAGAAATTCATAGGGCCATGTGGCACAATTAATTTCTCTCTCTTGGGCAAGTGCGCTGACTTGGTTTCTTTGGCTTTTTTTACTCCAATTAGAACATAGTATGGAGATGGCAGCCGAGAACTTTGAGGGGTTGTCATAAAATCCATTTGCTTTGGCCCCTTACACTGACTGCTCAGCCAGTGTTCTAAGTTTTGGGAGAATAGTTGGTACGATGGTGGCAATTCTCGAGTCAGGTTGAAACATTTTGGTGGTTTAGAATTTTGGAGGATTTCAATCAGCTATCATTTTCAAGTGAAGGAGCTAGACCTGCTGAATTGACACCAAATAAAGCCACATTGTATTTTAGAGAACGAAGCAAGAGAAAGCTGATGCTGGATGATTTGAGGCTGTCATGGGTAATGTATATGAACCGCAGCATAAATATTGGTTGCTGTGGAAAACATAAGGCAGTTTTTGGCGGATGAACAACTTGAAGGTCCTCACGACCTTGCAAACTTATCCAAGTGAGTGGATTTCTCAGTTTTGCATGACAATCATCGGAATTTAGGCTTATGGGGCGGGCTATTTTGAGGTGACGTAAGTCATGAAGTAATGCCCAGATATCGTCTGTTGTATAATAGAGTAGCTGTTTTTCTTTCTTTCTTTCTTTTAGATACTAGATAAGAGTATTTATTTATTCTGTGTACATATAAGACCTATGACTCTTAGGGAAACTGAAAGCAAGCACCCCTTAAGGGTCCTGTATTTATTAATCAAATTAGTTTGAGGATCAGTTTGGAATTGAGGTGTTATAATTTTTAAGTTACAGCTGTAGTAAAAAAAAGTTATAATTATACAATAAAAATTAATAATATATAATAAATAATAATTTTAATAAAAATATTAAAAATAAAATAAATTTTTTATCATACAGATAAAAATTATATCAATATAATTTTTAAATTATAACTATTAGTATTTAATAAATATTATAATATTAATAATTTTTAAACTATATTTGTCCAACTTCAAGCCTAAACACTTTAATTCTGAGAATTTGACCTTTACCAAACACATAAGAACGTGACTGTTAAAGTCCTCTTTGTTGATGAAAAAGAAACACATTATCCTGAATAAATTACTTGGGCAAGGCATCGACAAAGCGGCACATCATCATTTGCACAACGACCATAAAGAAAATTTTATTGTGGACAGCTCTTGCCGGAGAATATATGCCTTTGCATAACTTTCAATGCCGTGTATATAATTCGTGTGATTTTTATTAGTTGTTTAATTCAAATATTCAATTTGTATGTAGATGGATGATGCCCAATCGTGTCATTATGTTAATACATATAGCACCTTAATTAGAAAATCGTCATAAATAACACAAATGTAACACACTAATTTTCTACCCTTTCAATAGTAGATCCATGATTCTTCTGTGGGTTATATAAATAGTCCAAGCACAGCAACAAAAACAAGCGAGGCACTTGATTCTAATTTTTGAGTTTTGTGCCTTATTTAACAAATTAGGTTCAAATAGGCTTAGAATGATAAGTTCTTCGACTCCTATCTGTTAAAGTGATGTTAGGTAAAGAACTTTGATCAAACACCTAATGCATATGAACCTGAAATGATTATTTTTTATCATATGTTACACGTATCATTAGAAAAATAACTAAACCCACCTTTTGTTTATTTTAATCAGAAGATTAATTAAATAGCTATGTACTTTTTACGTGTTGTATTTGTAGGGTCGTTACTGTTACTGCATTTTTATATTTTAACTTAAAAAAAAAAACAGTTGAAAATTCTGTAACTGTTTGTGTTTGATATTACCTCAACCAATGATGTTGCAAGCCAAGATCAAGAACTGAACAAAAGAAAGAACCCAATACATAGTTTTTCATTTTTCTATAAATCACAAAAGATTCAACACGCAATCAGTGATCATGGGTTGCTGTGAATCATCGTTCTTGAAAGAAACTCAGCGTGCAGGAGACGAAGTTATGAACGAGCAGCCACTGACACAACGAAATGAAGCTTCTACAGAATCTGATACTGCTACTGTTACTCCAACTGCAACAGTACAACCGACAAATGAAGAAGCTCCATTGTTCTCTGAATTCTCATTCTTGGACCTTAGAGCCGCCACCAACTACTTCAGTTCTGATAACATAGTCTCTGAGAGCGGCGAAAAGGCTGCCAACGTTGTGTACAAAGGTCATTTAGAGAATCGCCAATGGATTGCCGTCAAGAAGTTTACTAAGGTGGCTTGGCCTGACCCAGAACAGTTTAAGGTAACATTAATGTTCGTTTGGGTTTTAGTTTTTATTGATTTTTTTTGTGGGTTTTGTGTGAATGATGTGGCGATGGTTTTGTTGTGAGTGTTGTTTTAGGAGGAGGCCCAAGGTGTGGGGAAGTTGAGGCACAAGAGGCTGGCAAATTTGATAGGTTATTGCTGTGCTGGTGACGAGAGGTTGCTTGTTGCTGAGTACATGCCTAATGATACTCTTGCTAAGCATTTATTCCATTGTGTGTAATCTTTTCTTTATTTTGTTTTATTTCTTGTTTTGTTGCGTAGTGCATCCAAGATTGTATACTTTTGCTCTCACTAGATTTGCTACATTCATGGAGTTTTGGATGGTTTGCTAGAATACTAAAGTTGCATCGGTAACTGTTTTCTTGTTTGGTTAAGTCTTAATCTGTTGTTTAAACTTTAACTTGTGTTCTCTGGAATTTATCACATTGACAATAGTTTGTGTTGAATCTTAAAGATTGATAGTTTTGCAGAGTTCTGACATATAAAATCTTCCACTGAAGTGGCAATGTAAATTTATAACATGATTTGGCTGTTGCTGATGGACAATTTTTTTTGCCTCTGTTAAATGTGCTCTGAGGGTAAATCACATTTTCCTTTCCAGTTCACATGCTTAAACATAAAGTAGTGGATGCTTTGATTAATCTCTCAGGTAGTATTTGGTGAATTGGTTTATTAATTGAAATTTATGAGTATGCGTTGGAAGGATCAGCTTATTTATCACTGAAGAATGAATTGAACTGGTATAGGCCTATCACTACAAACTGGTTCTCAATGCGTAGTGCTGCTTGTTATCATCTTGATTACATTCCAAGTGAGAGCATTCTATCATAGATTATTGTTTTTGATTCTCTTCGGTCACTAATAAAATTAGAATTTCCTCTATTGGATATGCTTTCAGATTGAGAATGAATATATACATTTCTTCTTGTGGTTGATTTCATTTAGCCCTTCGTCATACCTTGCAGGGGAAAAACAAACCATTGAGTGGCCGCTGCGTTTAAGAGTAGCCTTTTACATTGCTGAAGCCTTAGATTACTGTAACACTGAGGGTCGTCCACTATACCATGATTTGAATGCATATAGGGTTCTCTTTGATGAGGTATCAGTATCACCTTCTAGGATATGAAGTAAGCTTACTGTTAATATAATAATATTCTTCTACTTCCTTATCAGCGTCCATTCTCATCTAGAATGATTTATGTACCTTGTAGGATGGTGATCCACGTCTTTCATGTTTCGGCTTGATGAAAAATAGTATGGATGGGAAAAGCTATAGCACTAATCTGGCCTACACACCTCCAGAGTATCTAAAGAATGGTAAGCTGCCTTTAAATTTTTTCTTTCAGTTTTCTCTTTTTTTCTCATTTAATTTTCTAACTTCTCAAACTAGGAGGATTCACCTCGTTTCCTTATCTCTGGAACTTTTGTAGATCAAGTTCTGACAGTCAAGATAGATTCTAATACTGTTACTAATCACAATGGACTTCATGCCTTTGACCTTCTTCGATCAAGATGAGCAAAATAATTAAAGAGGAGAGAAAAATAATAAAACAATAATAATATTTTTATGTGATAATCCATCATTGGATACAACTACATTGTATGGAAATGATGATAATAATAATAATAATAATTTTCTGTTCTTCGATCAAGAGTAGATCAAGTTCTGACTGTCAAGATAGGTCCATCATTGGCTACAGCTACATTGTATGGAAATGAAGATGCTGAACTAAATACACTTGAATATAAGGTGGAAATCAAGAGACTGAATGATGAATCTGCTATTTGGAAATTTTTTTTACTATTTATAACTGGCCCTCTATTGGTCTATGTTTGAATTACTAAAAGTACTGAATTAACTTTGTCTTCTATGCATTTAATTGTGTTTACGGTCATTGCCAAAATTTGTGAATTGTAGGAAGGGTCACTCCTGAGAGTGTTATATATAGCTTTGGCACTGTGCTTCTGGATTTGTTAAGTGGAAAGCATATCCCTCCAAGTCATGTAAGTGGTTTATAGTAGTTGTAACATCTGTTGTTTTGCATTCCTTATTTCTTGGTTTTGTTGTAAAATCTTTTTGCTTCTCTGGCTTTGTTTCTTCATGAGTTTTGATTGTGTTGTATATATGATGTAAAAGGCTTGTTTTAATAGCATGATGCTATTTCTGCAATTTGATCGAACCTTTATCAAGTACAAGTTCTAACTTTAGCTTGCTTGTGGACAATATATGCAGGCTCTTGATATGATAAGGGGTGAAAACCTCAATCTCTTAATGGATTCACATTTGGAAGGAAAATTTTCTTCTGAAGAAGCAACACAGGTGGTTGGCCTTGCCTCACAATGTTTGCAATATGAACCCAGGGACCGGCCTAGTACAAAGAACCTTGTTGTGACACTTGCTCGACTGCAAACCAAATCTGATGTAAGCAATTGATCTCCTTTTTAACTATTCTATTTTCCAATCATCGGGGCAGCATTCTTTCCATGGTGAGCCAGTAACATATTTTATAAGCAATCTTTCGACATGTTCGATTAAAGGTATATATGAATTCCATCGCTTCATAGTAACAGGCTGATATATTCTCTGTTTTAGGTTCCATCAAATGTCATGCTTCGAATTTCAAAACATAAGGACGCCCTGTCAACCCCACAGCGCCCTCTTTCACCACTGGCTGAGGCTTGCTCACGGATGGACCTCACAGCAATTCATCAGATCTTGGTTATGGCACACTACAGGGACGATAAAGAAACACATGAGGTATGTTTGATGTACAGGCCAATTTCTTAACTATCTCCACCATCGAACTTTATGTTAAGATTCCTATGAATGTGAATTGGCTTAGTTATCTTTCCAAGAATGGACACAACAGATGAGGGATATGCTAGAGGCCAGGAAGCAGGGCGACACTGCATTCCGTGACAAAGATTTTAAAACTGCTACTGACTATTACTCTCAGGTATGGTCTTTTATTTATAGTTCAGCTATGCATAATAAAATGATTACATCATGAAATTGAACATGGACTTTTAAGTCAAAAGGCTATTTCATGGGTGGGTGGTGGGCTGATTGGGAGAAAGTTGTAACAAATTGGTTTTCAATATGAAAATTTGTTTTCTACAGATGCATTATTTTTTTTAAAGCATCATTGATAGATGATTTTATGGCTATTGAAAATATTTTGCAAAAGATGGTTCTATTTTCTCAGTTCTTTTTGTTTCTACATTTTTGGAATTTTAACTAAACAGCAGATTTTAGTTAATTGTCATCGTACATTGTTGTGTGCTAGGTTTGGTCCTCATAAAGCTTCCTCTGCTTTGTCCCTTGTGCAGTTTATCAATGTAAACATCATGGTATCCCCTACTGTCTATGCACGGCGTAGTCTATGCCATCTCTTTTCTGATCGATCAGATGCTGCTCTACTGGATGCCATGCAAGCCCAATGTGCTCATCCAGATTGGCCCACGGCCTTCTATATGCAGTCAGTTGCACTTTCCAAACTGGACATGCAGAAGGATGCCGCTGACATGTTGCTTGAAGGAGCTGCACTTGAAGAAAAGAGGCAACGAGGTGCAAGGTCATCGTGAAAAATGTTAGTGTATAAAGTCAATACACAATTACCCTATTACTGTTGAGGCTATCCCAATTTGCATAAATCCTGAGACGGAAACTAACAGTGTCTTCACAATTGAAATTCAAGTGTAGATAAATACTTGTTGGCGTTAATACATGTAAAATTTTTTCTCATTAGTGATCGTATATGTAGGTCTTCAGATATGCATGTACAGAAATTGAAAACATGTAAATCCTTGCCGTCAATGGCTGATAATATCCTTTTTATTCGTAGATTGCTGTTTTTCAAACGCTACCTGTAATTGAGCTACTCTAGATAGCGTGTGTTACAGAGATTGTGGTAACCTCTTTGGTTCTTGAACTTGTGCCTGCAATTCATGTATGAGGTCTCTTTTAGATCTAAAATGGACAAAAAATAAAAGGAAAAAGAAAAACATGTGTTACTTTTATAATATGTTTACAAGCTTGCACGAGTGGTGCTGAAATGTGGCATCTGTCTCTTTCATTACAACTTTGATCTGTCTGTACTTGTTTTTTATCTCAATGACATAAAAAAAATAGTAGCACCAGTGGCTTCACAAATCACAATCTTCTATTTTGGCCATTGTGACTCCGAAATCTTGTCTCCTCGTAAAGTCCTGTCCCAGCTTGATAGGCAATATCATAGGAACCACACCAACCGATGAACTCAGATTATATTATGATCATATTTGTACTGGAAACAGATCAAGTTCTATGAGATTATCAGGTTACAATTTTTTGAGGGGACAAGGTGACATTGCGACTCGTCCACAATATATTTTATGCATCATTTTGTAAAATAATGTGTTAATTAATTATATCAACACGGTTATGAGCTTCAGGAACCGGATCTGTTCTTGTGCTGTGAGTACTGGTGGTGGGAGACATTGAGCAAACATTGGCATGCAAATCGTTAGATCTAAATCGAGATCATGCTAGAACTCATTGAGAAAATGCAGATGAAATTCCTCGTGTCTCCCTCCTCAGTTATATATATTGAGCAGCGGAAATGAGGAAAGCAAACAAGCCTAGCCATATTGTATATTGAAGATTTAAGCCTTCAAGGAGAAATGCAAAATACAAAATCCCAATTCCATGCTCGCTCAAATAGCTTGCCATCTGGACCTCACCCGCTTGCTTCTCAAATTGATGAGTGTCTTAACAGATTGAGGGCTACCGAAACCACCTCTTCCTCAATATGCAGCAACATCATTGGCCTTTCAGATTTGTATGATCTATTGAACAATTTGCTCCTGTTACCTCACGCACAGCAAGCCTTAGCCCAAGAGTGCAATAACAAGCAGGTAAATGAGGTGCTCGATAGGTCCCTCAGGCTGATGGATGTGTGCGGCACTGCAAAGGATGCCTTGATGCAAATGAAGGAAGACACACAAGTACTTGAATCAACATTGAGAAGAAGAAGAGGCGATGAATCCAGGGTTTCAAATGAGGTTGGTGAGTACTTAAGATCTAGGAAGAAGGCAAACAAGGCAATCCACAAGTCCTTGAGAGTTTTGAAGACCAGCGCATGCTCTTCTTCAGAGAATGAAACTATGGCAATGATCGGCATATTGAGGGAAGTGGAAGGAGTTACCTACAAAGTATTTGAATCTCTCTTGTCATATCTTTCTGGGACAAAAGGGCAATCATATCAAAGCCGGTGGTCCTTGGTTTCAAAGTTGATGCACACCAAACGGGTAACATGTGAAGCAGAAGCAATTGAGATTAATGAATTCGAGAAGGTGGATGCTGCATTGTACTCTCTCATTGGAACCAGGTCAAGGAAATCAATTTTCTTGAATCCCGAGCATGTGCACAACATGCTGGGGGAACTAGAGTCATGCACACAAGATCTTGAAGGAGGACTTGAAAGCCTTCAGAGGCGTTTGATTAAAACCAGAGTGTCCCTTCTCAACCTCCTCAGCCACTAGATTGGAATATGAATGTGGTTGCAATTTTGCTGTACATCCTTGTAAATGATACAAAAATGAATCTATAAATTGACTACAAGTTAATGCACTCTTATTTACAAATCAATATATATATATATTCCATTTTGTATGAAGCAACCAAATGTGTTTATTATTGGATAAACTAAATTCAAGGTATACTAACATACTAACGTCCAGATCAACCATCCATCAAAATTTTCAAGTCGTCGTTAATTGTCCTTCCAAGTTTCTGATCACTCTATAAATGCTGGTGTTGGTAAAATCCTGAACATAGATAAAGGGGGCAATGCCAAATTATAGATGCCATTCAGTGCATAGAATTATGTTCAAATTTTTTTTCTGAGACAGGACAACAAAATAAACATGATAGATGCTATTCATTGCAAAGACTCTGTAATACATATTTCAGATCAATTGTTAATTCTATTTTGTGCTCCCAACTCTAATATTGTGTATTCTGTTATCCAAAGCATAGTGATCAACAAGGTTATGTAAGTCGAACATTATCTTCTTCCTCGTGAACATTACTGCTAAATATTTAATTTGACCCTATATTTGCCAAGGACTAGCTGAAGTGTGACTCAAAAATAGGAAGCGAATTGGAGAAAATTACATAACAAGCCTGTGACCGCCATCAGGGGTGTCCTAAATGGAGCAATTATACAAGCTGATTATCCTGCTTTAGCATTATCTTATGAAATTATGACTGTCAAGGGCATTCGTGGCCCGCATCTTTTGTATAACCAACTTTGGCTTATATGAAGGTACCCTTTTGATCTAAAACGTGAAAATGAAAGGTTAATGAGTTGTGACATCGGGTGGTGGGGAGACATTAATAACATAAACAGGATATCAATCTTTAATTCGTAAGACACAAATATGCACGAGCGACGAGATAATCTATTTGAAAAATTGAAATGATTTACGTACATAATTAAAATCGTAGCACGAGTGGCACCCGCGATATATGGTCTCCCATCACCCATAAAGGCATATCCCATTGGGAAATTTTATTTAGTTTTCTTGAAATTTGGAGAGTTGTTTGAAATGAATCTAAGAGGAACAAAATAATTAATAGTATGAGAAGAGACAGGGTGTCAATGCCATTCGTGCACCTTATATATATATATATATAAATCCTCATGTGTGGGTATCTTTATTTTTTTTTAATGCGGACATGTTATTAAACTATGCGTTTGATAGAGTTAATTTTTAATATACTATAAAGTCTTGCGGTTTCATAGTATTAAAAATTAATTCTATTAAGCCATACGGCTAAATAACGTATAAGGGTGCTTACACTAGAGAAAGGCTATATATATATAGTGCCCATATTTTTTTTTTTCATGCGGACATGATTATATGTATATATACAGAGTATAATGTGTTCTTCATATATATTGTCACATTTTCACGGCTTAAGTAGTTAAAATAAATATAAATATGCATGTGTGTTGAGCTGAGGTGGTGGGAAACATCCAGCAGACATCGGCATAAAAATATTGAGATCACGTTATTAGTTATTGAGATCTGCAGATGAGATTCCTCTTGTCTCCTCTTACCTATATATATATATATATATATATGTTGAACGATGACGAGGGGACGGAAGCAAATTAATGACCACATTGTACATTGAAAGTTCCGAGCCTTCATATCTATCTGAAGGAGAAATGGCTTGTTCACCTTTGACTGCAAAATCACATTTCCATGCTCGCTCAAACAGCTTGCCACCTAGACCTCACCCTCTTGTTCCTCAAATAAATGAGCATCTTTTCAGATTAAAGGCTAGCGAAGCCACCACCTCTTCTTCCATAAGGAACAACATCAATGGCCTTGCAGATTTGTATGATCTAGTCAACAATTTGCTTCTTCTGCCTAACACACAACAAGCCTTAGCCCAAGAGTGCAATGGGAAGCAGGTTGATGAGGTGCTAGATCGGTCTCTCAGGCTGATGGATGTGTGCGGCACCACTAAGGATGCCTTGATGCAAATCAAGGAGGAGACAAAAGAACTTGAATCAACATTGCGAAGGAGAAGAGGTGATGAATCCAGGCTTGCACATGAGGTTGGTGAGTACTTGAGCTCTAGGAAGAAGGCAAACAAAGCAATCCAGAAGTCCTTGAGAGTTTTAAAAAGTAGCTCATGCTATTGCTCGGAGAATGAAACTATGGCAGTGTTCAGCATACTGAGGGAGGTGGAAGGCGTCACCATCGCAGTTTTTGAATCTCTTTTGTCATATCTTTCTGGGTTAAAAGCACAATCCAAGCAAAGCCGGTGGTCCTTGGTTTCAAAATTGATGCATACCAAACGCATAACGTATGAAGCAGAAGCAAATGGGAGTAATGAATTCGAGAACGCGGATGCTGAATTGTACTCTCTCATTGGAAACAAGTCAAGGAAATCAACTTTCTTGAATCCCGAGGATGTGCACAACATGCTGGGAAAACTAGAGTCATGCACACAGGATCTTGAAGGAGGACTTGAAAGTCTTCTAAGGCGTCTGATTAAAACCAGAGTGTTCCTTCTTAACATCCTCAGCCACTAGATGGGAAGAAGATAAAGGTTGCAATTTTGTTGTACATCCTTGTAAACAATACAAAAATAATAAAACTGATTATAAGTTAATATTACTCTTATTTGCCGATCAAAATTCTTGTTCCTCTTTGTCATTTCCCCTTTTGGCTTTAGCAACCAAATGTCTTCATTATTGGATAGTTCAATTCAAATTCAAGAGAGACTAACATATAGGAAGAAAACGTAGCGTTCCTGAGGCACCATCCATCAAAATTTTCAAGGCTTTGCGAATTGTGTTTCCAGTTCTTGACTCTGTAACTACCGGTGCTGGTAAAATTTAACAGAATACTCATAACAGTTCTACTCATTGCAAAGAAGTATCTGCAACATGTTTAGGATAACTGTTAAATGAATCAAAACTGTTAATCCTTTGCTGTTCATCATTTCTTTATTGTGCGGATAGCTACTGCAAAGCCTGTAATTATAATTTTTACCATGTATAAACTCAAACTGTGGATGGAAACATAAATTTCATGTAAGCATATGGAGGAAAAAATCACGTAACAATCCTTTGACTGCCATCAGGAATTATAAATTAAGCTATCATACAAGTTGATTATCTAGCTCTAGACTTGTCCTGAGAAAATAAAACTGTCAGCTCGCCATTCGTGCACCACATCTTTTGTATAATTATTTGTGAAATAGAATTTTAAGTTTTTGGCCTATAAGAAGATATGCTTTTGATCTTAAAAGTGGAAAATGAGCCGGGGAATCTGGTGGGAGGGTGACATTAATCACATAAAACAAATTAAAAAGCCTAGAGAAGATATCAATCTTTTGTAATATACAAATTAGCACGAGGATGTACCAAGCACCAACTTTTTTATTTGGAAAGATTTACATATACATAATTAAAATGTAGCACGAGTGGCACAGCAATATGTGGTTTCCCATCTCACACTGAAATATTAATACGCTGAGTTGTTTGAAATGAATAATCTGAGTAAGAGGACGCAAATATATTGATTGTATGAAAGAAAGGTGCCTCTCTTGCAATGAATATTTATATTACTTCGATTATTTTTTTTATTCTATAAGTAAAAACTGTTGCAGCGCAATAAAAGAAATTAAGATGGGTCTACAAAAAGATAAAAAAATAATTTCGTCAAGGGTGAAGAGAAATAATTAGAGTAGACCTCAAAAATGAATTGTGGAGATGCTCACCACTCAACCACTCAATCAATGGGTGATTTTCTAATTTGTACTATGCTAGTGAGTGAGGTTCTTGACTGGACCCAACAACTATATAAATATTATCTAAACACACAAAACACCTCTACTTAGTTAGAAGAGCTTATGATTTATAAATAAATTAGTCTAGAAACTCCTTCGTTAGCGATGTGGGATATTACATACTCCCCCTTAAGGACCTCTAGTCTTCGTGAGGGCCATCAGAAAAAGAAAGGAACGAATGGATATTACATACTCCCTCAATGGAACTAATTGTAATGATACCAATGGAATGGGTATTACATTATCCCCCAACGGAACAAATTGTAATGTTACCAATAGAACGAATTGTAATAATCTGGGCTCGTCTTTGATACCAATTGTAATAGCCTGGCGGCTGGGCCAAACAACCAAGTAGATTTGTTTGTTTTGGGTACATATATCATCATGGTTTTGTTATTGTATTTTACAACCCAAATTGCGTCTACTTGTTTAAAGAGTCCATAACTTATAAACTAATCTAACGACACACCCGCTAGTAATGTATTACGTTAATAATTATGAATTATATGTATATGAGTGACGCATTCCAGTCATTAATCCTTTCCTTGACATCGAAGAAATGTTATCGTCAACGCCACTCGTGTCCATCAATTTTATATTACCATACGGGAAATAAATAACTTGTATGAGCCTAAATGAAGATCCTCCCATGATATAAGTGAAAAATAATTAGACTATGAGCTGGGCATCCTAGTTATGGGGAGATATTAGGCGCGCGCGCGCGCAAAAAAAAGGAAAAAAATGCTGGAAGAAGATATCAAATCTTTCAGAAAATGCAAATGAGCATGAATGGTTCTGCAATTTGGTGAATATTTTATCATATTCTCAATCTCAATCATATGCAAATAAAGATTGTTGCACGAGTGGCACTGCAGTTTTGGCTCCTATCTCCCATCTCCCATAAAGGCATATCTCAACTACATTATATTGGATTTTTAAGTGTCTTCTTAAGAGACAGGGTGTTAATGCCACTTGTGCATTAGTATATGATAATAATTTTGTGCATGTGAGATGAGTAAGGATGGTGGGAAACATTGAGCAAACATCTGCACAAAGGATGCTATCGTAAGCCGGATCATGTTATGCCTTAATTGAGATCTGCAGATGAGATTCCTCGTGTCTCCACTCCCAAATATATATTGAAGGGTTGGAAAGGATGTTGCGTAGCGAAATTAAAAAATGGCTTGTTCACCTTGAATGCAAAATCCCATTTTCATGATCACTCAAACAGCTTCCCGTCTAGAGCTCACCCAATTGTTTCTCAAATAGATGAGCATCTTTGCAGATTAAAGGTTGCCGAAGCCACCACCTCTTCTTCCGTAAGCAACAACTTATATGGCCTTGCTGATTTGTATAACTTAGTCAACAATTTGCTCATGCTGCCTCGCACATAGCAAGCCTTAGCACAAGAATGCAGTGAAAAGCAGATTGATGGGGTTCTTGATTGGTTTCTCAGGCTTAAGGACGAGTGTGGAACCACTTAAAAAGGCCTTGTGCAAGATGAAGGAAGATACACAAGAACTTCAATCAATTTTGTGGAGAAGAAGAGGCCATGAGTCCAGGCTTGCAAATAAAGTTGGTGAGTACTTGAGGGCTAGAAAGAGGTCAAACAAAGCGATCCACAAGTCCTTGAGAGATTTGAAGAGCACATGGAATGTCCCTTCCTCGGAAAATGAAACCCTGGCAATCATTGACATTTTAGGAGAGGTTGAAGGTGTTGCACTTGCAGTGTTTGAATCTCTCTTGTCCTACGCCTCCGTGGCTGGTCCTTGAAGCTGGTTAATTCCAAACGCATACCATGCGAAGAGAATGCAGCTGAGACTGATGAATTTGATAAAGTGGACTCTGAATTATACAGTATTATTCATCAGAAGACAAGAAAATCTAGCAGTTGCACAAGTGCTGAAAATGCATTGGACTTTGTTGGTATATCGTAAAGAACAAGGCAGTATTTGAAAATAAAGAAAGGAAGAGAGATTTTTTCTGGAATTTGCATTCATTTATTCACTGCAATACTCCTTTTTAAACAGCTGAAAAACATAACAAGAAAATCAAAATATCTTCCTAATATCAAGCAACATCTAACCAAATATTCCTAAGGACTTGGTCTATTGATCAATTATTTAGCAAATATGTTACTGATGCAACAAAGGCACGTTTCCAACACTCCTCCTTGCCTTAGTAGCTGCAGAGGCCTAATTTGTTTCTTAACATTTCAAATCTAGCTTTTGGTAGAGTCTTGGTTAAGACATCTGCAACTTGTTCCTCTGTCTTGCAATAAAGCAGTTCAATTTCGCCACCCTTTTGTACTTCCCTCAAGTGATACAACTTGATCTTGAAATGCTTAGTCTTGCCATGAAAAATAGGATCATTTGAGATTGCAATTGCAGCTTGGTTGTCTACATGAATCTGCGTTGGCTTATTTTGCTCCATATGTAAATCTGCAAGTATTTTTCTTATCCAAATTGCTTGATTTACCGTAGCATTGGCTGCTACATATTCTGCCTCTGCTGTACTTTGAGCTATCACATCTTGCTTCTTTGAAGACTCCTCGTGCAGCATGCACCTGGTCATTTCCATAATACTTTGATTTTTTCTATCACTAACACCATTCTGTTGTGGTGTGTAAGGAGCTGTGAGTTGGCGTTCAATGGCAGCTTCTTCACAGAACTTATCAAAAATGTCATTTGTGTATTCTTTCCCTTTATCAGACCTTATCTTCTGCATCCTGCAACAACTTTGATTCTCCACCAATGCATTTGAAGATGACGTTTTCTGAGGTCCTCCAACATCTGTGTGTATGAGTTGCAGCTTGTGTGTTGACTTCCATGTTGTTTGAGGGAAGGGTTTTCTAGCTTGCTTGCCATATTGACAAGCCATACAATCAGCCAGCTTATCTTCCAGCAAAGGAACACCTTTCACCAAATTATGTTTCTGCATATATAGAAGTCCATCATGGTGGAAGTGCCCGAGCCTTCTTTGCTATAATTCTGTATTGATTACAGTGCTTGAAAGTGCTATTTGCTCCTCCTCCAATAGATTTAAAGCAAATCTTTTTGCTTTCATTTTCACCTTGAATACATCTCTGCCTTCTGGATCTTTGATCAAGCACCATTTGTCTTCAAATATAACTTTGAAGCCTTTTTCAATCAGCTGGCCAACACTAAGCAAGTTCTGGTCAATGTTAGGCACATATAGAACATCAGTAATATACTTCAAACGTGTTAAGCTTTCTATAGCCACAGTTCATTTCCCTTTGGCTGAATATATTCACCATTTCCAATTTTTACTTTGGAAATGATTGTTTTATCAAGCTCTTCGAAGAGTTCTTGGTCATTAGTTATGTGGTTTGTGCAGCCACTGTCCATCAACCAGGAATCGCTAGAGCTGTTGCTTGTCGCAAAGCATGCTGCGACAAAAAGTTGCTCCTCTTCATGTTGTTGGGACTTGCAAATTCGCTCCATGTGTCCAATCATACCACATTTTCTGCATTTGACATCAGGCCTCCACCAACACTTCCTTTGTGGATGATTTGTCTTTTTGCAATGTGGGCAGGCCGCATAGATCTCATCCTTGTTTCTGTTGTTGTTGTTCTTATTGTTGTTCTTCCTGTCTTTACCTCCTCCTGAACTTTCTGCCTTTGCTTGAAGAGCACCCTCCACATATCCTTCTTGCCTCATAATCCTCCTTTGTTCTTGTGCCTGCAGTGCGTTCAACAATTCTGCCAAGGTAATGCTCGACAGATCTTTTGAGTTTTCCAAAGATGAAATTGTAGCCTCATACTTTTCAGGAATTGTGACTAGGATCTTCTGAACAATTCTAGAATCAGAAAAATCAGTACCAAGAAGTCTTACCTTGTTGACAATGTCATAAAGTCTGTCGGAATATTCCTGGATTGTTTCAGATTCTTTCATCAAAATCTCGAATCAAATTCAGCACTTGCATCCCTTTGACCCTTTCATTTCCTCCATATTCTTGCTTCAAAAAATCCCAAATTTGCTTGGCTGTTTTCAACGTCATTAAAATGGTGGATGAGACTGCTGCAAATAAGGCTGCCCTCGCTTTTGATTTTCTTTGCTTTATCTCCTTTGATGTCTGATTTGTGCAAGAGTTGGATTGTCTGGCAGGGGTGGAACTTCATATACTTGTTCAACAGCTTCCCACAGATCATTAGCATCAAGATAGGCTTCCATTCTAATAGCCCACGCCTGATAATTTGTTCCTTCAAACACTGGAGGTGCAATTGTGGTGAACAAATTTTCTGAAAAGGTTTTTGTGTTCTTTTTTGGAGAGTTAGGTGATAATTGTTTAGGAATTGCGTATGAGCTTTATCAATCTCACAGGTCCCTCAGGATTAATGCTCTGATACCAATTTGTTGGTATATCGTAAAGAACAAGGCAGTATTTGAAATAAAGAAAGGAAGAGAGATTTTTTTCTGGAATTTGCATTTATTTATTCACTGCAATACTCCTCTTTATACAGCTGAAAAACATAACAGAAAATCAAAATATCTTCCTAATATCAAGCAACATCTAACCAAATATTCTTAAGGACTTGGTCTATTGACCAATTATTTAGCAAATCTGTTACTGATGCAACTAAGGCACGTTTCCAACAGACTTGCTGGGGAATCTGGAGTTGAACATTCAAGATCTTGAACAGGGCCCGAAATCTCTTTAAAGGCATTTGATCAAAACCAGAGTGTCTCTTCTCAACATTATCAGCCATTAGTTCTATGATTGATGATGATGTTACAAATTTTGCTGTCAATATCTTATACGACTGAAATGTAAATTGTATCCACCGACCACCATTTTTTCCAGCTTTTTAAAAATACACATCTTTTATTTTTTTTTTTGCTGAGTTCCACATGAAGTTACAATTTCTTTCATCCATCCACTTCCGTTTGCACACTGTTAAAACCTCACTAATGTCATAGGAATAAAATTATCATTTGACCCAAGCAACGGAAAAACGACAAATGTTTTTTAGCTTCTTCTACCTCTGGAAATGCTGGTTCTTTTTTTTTTTTGCAGTCAAACTATCTTGTTGGTATTGCACAAAAACTTTGGAACTACTGTTGACATCACTAAAATCATCAAAATGGAAATGTGTACTTAATGTTCATTCTTATTTCTTAAAAGGAATTCAAATCCAACAATACAGGATATCCATTGCATCTGAGGGTGCAGTCCTTTCTTCATTTTCTCCAAATCATGACCGGGAATAGTTTATTTCAGCACAATTACATCGTTTCTTTGACCCTTCAGTGAATCAAAATCTAATTTTATCATTTTCTTAACATTACATCATATTACTATTTTGCCAAGAAAGACCAATATCCCAAGGCCCCATTTGCAACTCCTCCAAATCACCCTCCTCAAGCTCCAACAGCGTGCCACCATAGCCATTATTATCCACCACTTTCACTTCCACCACAAACATTTCAGGAACAATCTCCAATAAAAGTATAAAACTTCAACAAGCAACGCCATTTTCCCAACTTCCCCAATTTCGCAACATCTCCCTTTCCTTTGTCCAGTACTCCAACCTCTCACCAATCCTTCACTTTCTTCGCCACCAATAGCTCAATCTTAATCAATGATGGAGCCACCAGCAACTCAAGCCTCAAAGATCGATAGTTCACCACCTAGCCGCACGCAGCCAGCCGCGATTTCTTCAATTGTTGGATTGAGTTTGGGATTAGGATTAGGTTTAGGCTAGCCGCGAGTTCTTCTTCTTCTTCATTTTTTTTTTCATTATTTAGGGCAAAACTGTATTTTTATATTTGAGGGTAAAAAAGTCATTTGAACAATTTTCCATTAGTTTTTTTAACCGTGTGCAAATGGGAGTGGATAGAATTGTAACTTTGGGTGGAACTCAGCAAAAAAAAAAAGATATGTGTATTTTTGAAAAAGTTGAAAAAAACGGGTGGTCGATGGATAATTTCCCTTAAAAAAATTACTCTCCTATTTACAAACCAGCCTTGTTGTCATTAGGTTTTTATAATTATATCATGATCATGATCAGCCTGATGAAAATACATATGCTTTTTCAGAATTATAAGTGAAAAATCTAGCCTGAATAAGTGAAATGAAACACCCCAAATACACCCAAGAATCTCAAGAGAAATTTGGAATGATACCTCGTAACACTAATCTTATTATTTTTCTAAGAAAAATCAACATTGTCCATAGTTGAAACATAGTCTCTAAAATAATAAATATAACAATAATCCTCCAAAACAAAATAATTTGGCTTATCATCTACATGGAAACTCACTCATCCAAAGAGCCTAGCACAACAACATACCGAAGCCGCTAACAAAAACATCCATCTATAAACTCAATCTGTAAAATATTAAAAGTGAGGGTTAAGCCGTCAACTCGATAGGTAAACCCATGCATAATGTTGTCCTACATCTATCTACTATATAATGACTATTTATTAAAGCACTTAGATCTTTAACCAATGAGCATTTAAGTCTTTCGGATGTTAAAACAATTAAGTAATTTAAAATTATAGCCACTTAGCATTTGACTTAGTGGTCGAAACTTCCCATATAGCAATATGGGGACTTAATTCATTTTTCAATTGAGTGGAGGTGGTCTTCTCCCTTACGAAATGTGAGTGGAGTAGACATCATTTGAATATTAGTACAGTCTAATTGTAATATATCAGTGTAAAAAAAAGTAATTTGAAATCATATATCAAGTATAAATTGATACAACATCATATTAAACACTTATAATAATCGTTTAAACATATAAACATATAGACAAACAATTACATAATAATCATTATAAAGAACTATAAAATTGGAAAACAACAATCATTTTACAATCTATTGGATAAATATGATAAAACTTATAGTGAGTTAAGTCAAAATGTAATAACCATTTTCAATATATAATTGTTTAAGAAATCATTTAACAATAAAACTTTTCATTTGAATATAAAACCATTTGTTCAATAAATCATTTCATTTAAAATAATTGCTTAAGTCACATAGTATCACCTACACTTCTGGTGACCCGGCCAGTCAATATGTCACCTGTAATCCTAGTGACACGGCCAATAATTCAATTAGGGTATTGTACCCTGTAATAATCATCTATAGGTGTGTATAGTACAGCTAGCTCTTTAGTCGTATCAGTAACAATAACTACAAATAATGAGCCAAAACCTTAAATATATTTTTTAATTTTTCAATATCAATCATTCAATAATCTATCAATAAAATACTTTTGTAAGACATTTTTTTTAAAGAAAATAATTTGTAAGACATTGAATTGGCAAAGCTTTACAAATATTTTTAAAGAAAATAATTTATGGAAAGACAAGTATTTTAAAGTCATTTTAAAAACAAATTTAAGAAAACATTTAAAATAAGGTTTTAACCAAAATGTAACTTATTATCATAAACTATAATGGTGAAATTACTTAAAATCATAAAATGCCAATCCACACGAACAACATTATTCTTTTCATAAATATTTTCATATATACATATAATAAATATTATGCATGAATTCATTTACCTCGATCATAACATGAGCTCACTTGTACCCTATATTCATTGAAATAACATTTATATCAATATCATTATCTGTTCCTCAATACCTCAACCTTCTTAGATATGAAAATATCAAACCAACTACACGATTAAAATTCCAATCATCCTATACATTCTGAAATTAATCCAATGATATGTCACTCCAAGAATTCTAAGACATTGCAAAGATTCTATTCAAACATGTGGGATTTCACATGAAAATACCTCATAATTGAAAAAGTCATAAATTTATTTAAAAATCACTTTATTTTAATATGAACAAAAATGTCTTCTCAATATTTAATATTGCATGATAACAATTTGAAATTTCATAACTACTTAAATATAACTCTAAAAATCATACCATTTTAAAGTAAGTCAGGAAACATAATAGACATTTAGAGAGAAAAATATGAGATTTATTTCACAACATAAAGTACTTAAAACAAATTTTCGTTTCATGTATCAAAAACTTGTCCAAAAAATTTAAGAGTTAAAGTCACCTAACTCAAAAATTCATAACTTAGTTATAAGAATCCAAAAATAGTGAAACAAGCTTTATATACAATTAGAGACATATGATAGTGTCCAGTCAAAATGTCATGACTGTTTATAATTCCAAACATATTAAAGACTGATTCGTAATGTTATACTTCAATTCTAGAAAACAGTTACCAGGATTGCATAGATCAATTTCAAAATTTGTAAAATTTATTACACAAGCCCAAAAATCATAAAATTTAATATCAACATACAGACATGTGAAGGAATCTTTGATAAAAAGTTCACTTGATTTTAAATACAAAAACATGCCTAAAACATAACATATTTTAGACCCATCAATTCTGGAAAACTATTTCAGAAATCAGAATAGCCCTACTTACTGAATTTTCATAATTAATCTACTTCATAATAAATTCTGAAATTAAACATATAATAAATTAACATGTTAATAAATGCTTAATAAAAGTTTTACAAATTTTAAATGACTTTTCGCTAACAAGAAAAATCATCCAAATTAAAACTACTGCAGAAAAGCATAGTTTTTGAGGAATGTTAAACCAAATTCGGAAATTCATAACAAATTCAATAACACAATATAAAGATTTTGAATTTAATCATATCTATTTCATCATTAGAAAGGTGATATTTATACAGCAATATTCACAACTAATTGACCTATTCTATTGGGATTGTATAACAGATTTGATATACTTTTGATTTGAATACATTTGATTGGATAAACAAGAAAGTTCCTAATATCATGGAGTATTTTCCTCTATCATGCCCCCTCAAGATGGACGTCGGTGGAGGAGTCCAATCTTGTCTTTAAGCTGCAAAAAACGTGACCGAGGTAGAGGCTTTGTGAGAGCATCAGCGAGTTGATCCTGGGAGGATACATGAGCAACACGAATGGCACCTGTTTGGACCTGCTCTCTAATGAAATGAAAGTCAATAGCAACATGTTTCATTCTAGAATGGGGCTCCGGATTAGAACAGAGTTGGGTTGCCCCGACATTGTCACAATAAATGACTAGACTTTGCGGCACCTTGATGTGCAGTTCTGACAATAAAGAACAAATCCATTTAACTTCGGCAGCGGTGTTTGCAACTGACCTGTATTCAGCTTCAGTGGAGGATCTGGCCACAGTCCGCTGTTTCTTTGAACTCCAAGATACGGGGTTACGACCAAGGCAAATGATGACAAGTGTTGCTGGTTTATGTTGGTGGTAGGGTGCCAATTGTTGGTGGTGCGGGTGGTGACATGTGCGGTGATGGGAAAGGTAGATTGTGGCTTCAAGACATGCAGTGCTGCTTTAAAGTTCAGCAATTTTTCGTGGAGCTCCTCAAATGAGATTAGAGTATCTCTTGCTCGAACGGCTCTAACTAGTTCTTTGTAGTCATCACCAAGAGCTTCTAATATCTTGTCCGTAAGATCATCATCATCAAAGGGTGAGCCGAGCAAGGCTAACTCATCAGCCCGAGCTTTGACATTTTGTAGAAATTCAGTGACTGATTCTGGTCCCTTGGTCAGTTGTTTAATTTGGTTTTTGACTTGTTTGATATGACCACAAGAGGGTTTGGCATAAGTGTTGGCAAGTGTATTCCATGCGTCTTTGGAGGTTTTTGCATTTGCAACAAAGGGGATTATTGTGGGAGAAAGAAAGCCAATGATAACATTAAGTATCATTTGATCTTGTCGGATCCAAAGACTATTTGTGTCGGATCCAAAGACTATGTGCGGGATTGGGAGTTATGTTGTTGTCGTTTGTGAGGGTGGCGGGTGGGCAGGGTTTTGTACCATCGACATAGCCGAGAAGATCATAGCCAATGAACAAGGTCTAGAACTGAGGTTTCCAGGACAGGTAATTGGTGGAGGTTAATTTCAGTGGTGTTTGGGCAACAACGTTTATGGTGATGAGAGTGTTATTTTGGTCATTTTTGTTTCGGATGGTGGTGTTGGCATGGTTATTTGCCATTGCAAGAGTTTAGAAAAGAAAAAAGTGAAAATAGGAAGGAAATAGGAGAAATGAGGAGCTTAATGCTCTGATACCATAACACAATATAAAGATTTTGAATTTAATCATATCTATTTCATTATTAGAAAGTTGATATTTATACAACAATATTCACAATTAATTGACCTATTCTATTGGGATTGTACAACAGATTTGATATACTTTCAATTTGAATACATTTGACTAGATAAACAAGGAAGTTCCTAATATCATGGAGTATTTTCCTCTATCATTCAATACTTAGAATTTCAAAACATATGATAATTCAATAGGAAGCTTGAGATGTCTATAATTCATAACATATAAAATTTGGTAAAAAATATTATTGAAGACATATGATTCTGTGTCTATATACAAATTGTCCATAAAAACTCATTAATTTACAACATGAATCATCTTTAATCCATACTTAATCAACAAAAACCACTATCTATAACACCAAAATCAATAAAACTTGGGTGTATAAATATTTACGAACATCAACCTCACATCCCAAGACACTCTAGGATGATACTCCTTGATTTATCCTTCTTTAAGCCTTTGTTTTGTTTCTTTCCATTGCCTTGAACGGTGAGAACCCAAATGAACGTTTGATTTAGAACATATGAATAGGTATCAAATATTATTGACCTAATTTTATTTTTTTATCCATCTTTTTTTTTAAACTTAGAGAGTAATCATGGCTTGGCCTAAAACCAAAAAAATCCTAATCCTATTATCCATTATCTCTCTGTAACGCTTCTTTGATAGTAAAAGATTCACAAATCGTATCAAGTCAAATCTGCACACTTATCTACCTACTAATTCCATTAATCAATTTTAGCAAAATATCTATAAAAACCCAAACAAATTTGGGACGTTACAAATTCTCATTCCTTAAGTAAAATTTGTCCTTGAAATTTGTGTATGCCATTGTAAACTGAAAATCTAACCTCAATAAAAAAAATAAAATGTCATCTATGTCCAATTATCCAAATTAATCCATAGTAACAAATTTGAAACTCCATAAAAATACACCTAAGTACTTTTAAATTCTCACAATTCAGTGTATCAAATTTATAGTTATTACAATATTAGAATGGTTCTTTAGATTATTTAGAAACCTAAAAATGTCATATTCTCATATTTAAAATTGGAGCTTAGATGCTATGTTGCTACTTTGATTTATAAGAAT